>JANBPO010006859.1:26939342-27395984 GCA_024336825.1 Amorphophallus titanum
GACCTGCTCCGTCTCACCAAGAAGGGTGGGCAGACCGGCCGGAAGGACATCGGCTTCGCCGAGTTCTCCGAGAAGTACTTCCACAGCCGGGTCTACCGCCACCAGCACCAGTGGGTGGACCTGATCGAGGGCCGGGAGCCTCGCGACCTCCATGAGGGGCAGATCTACCACAAGGGCTCCTCGGACCACATCGTGGTCAACTGCCCGCCCGGTCACGGCAAGTCGACGACTTATTTTTCTCTTTTTTTTTCTTTACGATAGACCAAGGTGGGTACGCAGGAGAGTGCTCACCCCCTCAGGGAGGGGATGAGTGGTTCGCTCCACCGCATCAATCCCACAGTGGTAATCATCATCCAGCGCGGGTCTCGACAGATATGGCCATACAACCCTCTCTCGTCAATTCTTCCTCTTCTTTTTGCTTCTTTCTTTTCTTCTCTTCTTCTTTTCTTTCTTCTCTTTTTATGGTGGCCTCCATGATTCCTGAAAGCTGCATGTGCCTCGGAGTAGCATCTTCGAGGCCACAAAGATGACTGCGCCTAGTCCGGCTTTTCTCCCCGTAAGACTGGCGAAGACAGCACCTGCAATTCATCAAAGTAGGCAAACATCGTTTATTAGGAGGTCATGAGGCCCTGAATCCCGACGAAGAGATGAAGGGTGATTTTGGTCCCACTGGGCGTGCCAGACTTGTGGACGCACTTTTCGACTGTCTGTTTATTTATTCTTCTGGTTAGTCACTTATTGACTTTATTAGGTTTATTAAGTGCGTGGGTGTACCAGTCACAAAGTGACAGTTTATTTGGACTTCATGAAAGCCCATGGTGCGCTCGATCTGACTCCGTCAGACGATTGTGTGGTTCGGGTCGGGACCAAATTCCATCATGCCATAAAGGTCACGACGTCATTTACATCCCCCATACGATGGGACACCTTTGATTAATTACCGAAATTAAGGGCCCTACGGTCTAAAAGAATTAATGCTGACTGCGCAATGGTAAGGAGGAATAAATCACACTAAGAGTCTGCATCGAGATACGAGCCATCGGACATGTCGGTCGCTCACGTACCTTTTTCATGTTCGGGCGAAGGTCTGTGGAAGGAATGCGGTAGAAACTGACATAAATCCGTTCAAATATCTATCGGGTGCACGGCAGTTTCAATGATAGGTCGGAAAGGATCCGGCCTAAGAAACGGGTCCGGTTTGATTGGAATGTCGGCCCGAGGCGAGGTCGGCTCATGACCATGTTAGGATAATTCTCAAGACTCAGGCCCGACCTACGAGGGCAGCATCATTGTTCCTTCAGCACCGGGTCACGGGGAGAGACAGGGCTGCAATGTGGACCCTAGCCTTCTTTTTATTGTCTGGGATTTTAATTATCAAGTCAACCTTAGATCGCCCCGAGAGGCACAAAATTGATTTCGAGGCTAATCTTATTAGCCAAACAATCGACAAAAGCAAATGCCTACCACCAGACTGCATCCAGCTCGCGTGTGCATTGGAAGAGCACAAGGTTGAGCAGCTCGTGATGTTCATCGTTACCTACAAACGGCAACTCAGAAGCAAGAAGAAGGCTAATAGGGACAAGGCCATTGTCTTCTAAAAGGGAGGCATGGCCCCTCAAGCCCCACCAGAAGATGACTTTGGCTAGTCCAAGCAAGTTGACAACACCCTTGAGGCAGTCCAAGTGATGGATGACTTGCCACCACATATCCGGGAGATGTGCCTCAAGCAGCATATTCCACAATGGCAAGGTTCCGCACGACGTGAATATTTTCATCAGTTATGGACCCCTTCCCAGGTCCAGGGGCAACCCCCATTCTCCCACAAAGATAGCAAGGGGCTCGGTTATGACCAAGACCCGAACTTCCACGCCTACTACGCAGTCAATATCGTAGGCCCGGCACAGCCAGTTAGCGACCATGCTAATGTCGGCACCAAATTTGACAGCTCTAAAGACGAGGAAGAGGAAATCCTAATCTCACTCCCCATCAGGACCAGTACCCTAGTTCAAGCATTCGGTGAGTCTTTGCCACTCGCTTGCAAGGACATTGGGGCTGAGGAAGCTCCCAGTGTCTCCCAGATGGTCAAAGACCCCAGTTCAACAAACTTTCCTGATAAGGAAGGTTCTTAGAACAATGGCCATGAAGCACTGCCATCTTTAGCATGGAACTCCAACCAAGCTTCGATGGCACCATCCGACAACTATCAGTCAGGCATTGGCAGTCCAGAGCAATCCCAGATAGAGTCCAGTAGCAGTGATCTCCCAGCTTCTTCGGCATCGAGTAGTGGTGAGGACACACGTCGCAGTACATGCCGGGGAACGAGGACACGTCGGAGGCTCTTTGGCTCGAGGAGGACGTGGACGCGTCGACCAAGCTATCATCTTTGTTTCACAATTTTAGGCCTTGTTGGGCCCTATTTTAGTCCATGTGTGGACAATTAGTTTGTACTATTGTGTAGCTAATGGGCTAGATTAGATTAGTGGCTAGAGTTATTGGGATTTTCTATTTTCTTTGGACTTTGTTGATCCGAGGATAGGCCAGCAACTCCATCAGAGAATTAATTCCTCAGAAAATATGCCGGCTCACCTTCGGCAACCGCCGCTTTTGGAGATCGATCAGACACCCATCAGATGCGTCCCATCCAGTTGCCGCAGCAAGGAGTCGACCAGAAGCTACCGTCCCAGTTGTTGAGTTCCCTTGCTGTACCGAGTTAGAATAGTACCAAGTCAGAATCGAGTCGGACCAGCAGCCCGTCTCCGACCCAAATTGCTGCCCGTCAACCCAAGATCTATCCTTCCGGACCCCACTTGTAGCCCTTTACCTCCCTAAGTGGAGTTGGCAAAAGAATTCAATTCTATAATTATTGTAATTATTTGTAATGGGAGTTACTGTCTTGGCCAGGATCATCTTCCCCACACCCAGAGCGTGGAGGTAAACTCGCCTCCCTCTTTATCGCATTTACATACCTCGTATATTTTTGAATGCCGCTGCTAGAGTGATAGGAACGTAGCTCGCTATATTATTTCAATCACTACTACGAGAGAGTGAGCGTGACCCGTCCCATGACTCAATCCAAGTACACACGGAAGAGCTGAGTACCCTTGACTCATTGCCAGTTTCTCAACCGTGCACGATCCCGCATTTCCCTCGCTAGGGACGAGTTGCGAGCTAGAGTCCCAGGTTTGCGTGTCTATCCCGCATCAAATTGGTATCAGAGCGAGAGGTTGAGTCTAGGGTTATCTTTGCATAAAAAAGGGAAAAAATGTCTTAAGTCTAAGGTAGTCATTATTTTCAAACAAAAAGAAAATAAAAGTGTTTTGGTTTGCATCCCAATATACGGTATATCAAAAGACGTTATCGGAAAGGTAGGTTATGCCTACTGGGAAGGTAGCCCCTCGCGTCGAGTCGGGTCTTCGGACTAAAGCCTCCGTTGTGTACCATATTTGGGTTAAGTCTAGGTTAGTAGTTGAGTCTACATTCTGACTTTGCATGTCATGTATCGTTGTGTCAGCATGTCCATTGTCGAGTCCCCAAGTGTCCAATGAGCTCCAAGTCGCCCAAGTCATACAATTGGCTGCATAGCACCCATGGGCTTGGCAACCATCCCCTGCACTTTCATAGGCCCAAAGCCTTAAATTTTTCTGGGTCCAAGGCCCCAAGCGACTACTTACGTTGGGAAGCCTCTATGGACAAATACTTTGCTTGCTATCCCATGTCCGAGGCCGGGCAATTCTATTTTGCCAAGGAGAGGCTTCATGACCGAGTTGCCAAAAAATGGAGAGACATCGAAGGCTTAAGGCTGGTTAGGAGGCAATGGCCCTCGAGTCATGGTGGGACATGAAGAGAGAACTTAGGAAGGTCTATGTTCCCCAACCGATCCCCTCCAACCAGTCCCACCCAGTCTCCTCCAGCCGACCCCACCAACTCATCTCCAAACAAGTGGGTCCAGCCGACCCCACACACTCATCTCCCACCAAGTGGGACATAGTCGGAGGCAAGAAGCCCCACAGGTAACTGAGTCTAGGCCCACCCCCAGGCTGAGAGACGAGGAGCGACTCCACCACGAGGCCCCTACTCCATTCCGCACCTTTGCTGAACTTTTGAAAATATTTTCGGACCGGTTGGATAGGATGGAAAGGACACACGATCATGTTAACGGACTCCTACCCGAGCCCAAGGAGGTCATGGCCGGTAGTCTTAACCTGGCACCATCTACGGAGTCCCCAAGCCCTCTCCCCATCATGGAGGACGTCCTCTCCCCATCCGAGGATGACGATTCACCACAGCCTTCCCCCATGGAACTCCATACGGAGCCCCTCGTGCTCCTACAAGGTGAGGTAATTATTGGAGGGCCATTAGCTAGTTGGCTAAGGAAGGGTTTATTCCCGGATGCCACCATCCCTTGCTACCCTCCCATAGAGCCAGCCCTACAGTTAGTGTCCACCACACCTTTTAGCACAACTTGCCAATCCTCTTACTTCGTGGACACCATGGATGACCTGCTTAAGGGATTAAGTAGGCAACTGGAGCTGACCAGCATGTTGGCTCTCAGGCCCGACCCACCTAGGTGCCTTAGCTTCATATACCCATCCTTGGGTTCCATCACCTCTGTCTGCACGGTGGGTCCATACACCAGTGAGCTCATCTTACTCTTACCCCTACCAGACGAGCTCCACCACTTTCCCTTCCATGACCCCTTCTCTCCCATAGAGAAGACCACACATCCTAGGGAGCCAGCTGCTTCCTTGATCCCCTCAGTTGACGAGGAGTTGACTTACATTGGGGATTTCTACCCGGGGTCAAAAGGGAGCCACATCACTGGATCCCTAAGTATTCTTGATCCTTTTGATCCTCTCCTATGGGAATCTATCATGGTAGGTCACACTTTCTTAGATCCTTTTGATTCCTTCCCTAGGGAGCCCCGTGACCAACTACTTCCCATCCAGTTTATCCAGGAGGTTCATTATCACACCCTTTCTCCATGGGTCGGTCATTCAGATCATTGGGGTAATGAAGAAAGTGCATTGGGTTCTCCTGGCCCACCCGAACCTCCAGAGTCTTCCATACCCAAGTCCCATGGGAGTACAATGCTTGCTTGGTTTATGCTTGGATGTCTAGGAGTTCCACATGACGTCAACCTCAGGTTACGTAACATGCATGCATGGCACACATTTAGATGTCCTGGTCTGCCTTTGCTTAGGTCTGGATAGCATTATGACTGACTAGTGTGCCTTTTCTTTATTTGTCCAGTTGTTAGGAGTCTGCATACATCGAATCGAGTCTGCCAGCTCATGATGTTTGTCCCTTTCGAGGACGAGGTGTTGTGTCCCCGTGGTTTTGATGATAGCAGCACTATATGCTTCCACATGAGTCTGAATGTTTGACTGCATCTGCACATGAGTCTGTATGTTTGAATGACTGCATCGAGTTTGCATGGTTGAACGACTGTGGTTTTGATTATAGCAACACCATAAGTCACCATATGAATGATGCATGATTGAACTATTGCATCTGTGACTTTGATGATTGAATGATAGCATCTATGTTTTTGAATCTGTGTATACATTGTGTACTCATTGTTTCATACAGTAACTTTGTTACACTGCGTGTAGAGGTCTGTTCACTTTCTTTAAAGCCAGTGGAGGTTTTATTGTCTAAGGCCAAAGTCAAGCATATCACTTCAAGTGTGTATTTCTTGTTCAGTGCAATTCTTGCATTAGGCAGCATTAGGCAGAATAACCCCGTGCATATTTGCCTTAGTCATGGAGAAGGCCCGTGGATGTCTCACATCATAAGTCCGTGCATATCATGTTTCATTCAGGTTCTAAGGCCCGTGCATTTAAGCATCCAGCATACAAAGTCCATGCATGTGTTGGTCCCTTCTCTCTCCAATCTCTCGATTCCCTCTCTCTTCCTCTCTCTCTCTCTCCCTCAAGCGCTCTCTATCTTTCTCTCCCAATCTCACTCTATTTCAATCAAAATGACGTCGGACCGGGTCGTGGGAGGTACCATTGGGACGGGCTCGATGTGTAGGTCGAGGTGGTACTCTCTATTCTGCGATTGGGGGAGCGTGGAGACGAGACAGGCCAAGAAGAGTCGCGACGTCCCGTCGTCCGATCTGCACCGCTTTATGGACTTCATCACGATCGAGGTAAGGGAATGAGTTCCTCGTCTTGACAAGAGCGTTTTGATGCCTCATGCATCGCCGATGGCGTATGTTTTCATCGTTTCACTTACAAAACCCTATTTGGGAGATTTAGGCCTAATTTTGGGGTTTTTCTTCACCTCGCTCAATTTTAGTCCAAACGATCGTTGATCGAGACGTGGGAGGCGCCATTGGGAAGGTCGTATCGCGAAGATCGTGTGGATGCCCTTCTTCCCTCGATCCGTGGAGAGTGGACGCGCATGAAGTCGGGAGGTCGCTGTGGCCCTCGTCATTCGTTCAGCATCGGATCAGCTTCCTCGTCGTGTTAGAGGTAGGGGATGGACTCTCTTCCTCGCTAGGAACCCGCTGGTACCACGTGCGCCATGGTCTGATGCCAGTTGCATCATTTTCTTTGCATTGTTCCATGTTAGCATAATTTAGTCGTTAAATTATGAAATTGCGTCCATGGGCATCATCTTTACGATTTTGTTGATGTAAATGGATGTGTGGATGCATGCTTGAGCAGGTTGGTTTGGTTTCACGCCTCCCCCGTCGATTTCGATCTACCGGGAGGGAGTTCGGTATCGAACTCATCCAACACGCAACCTAGTTGACATAACGCGCAAGGCCCAGTGCGTTATAGTCCTTTAACCCGCCTAAAGAGGTGCGTTATGTGCCTTTTGACGCACTCCTCCGGGTCTGTCATTTGACCATTGACCGGTCATTTTGGTGAGGACACCAGGGCTCGAGACTAACGCGATCCAGAAGAGCGACGATATCCGATGCGCAGTACCACCCGGGGCGTAGGGACTTCACTTTGGCTTGGTGATGACTTGGAGAGTTATTCTTAGGTTGATGTTTACTTCATTTATCCCTCTCCAAAACTCTCATGAACACACATGAATGAGCCATATTCATGAAATTTAAGAACAAGTGAGTGAGTGCTCATGAAACTCCCTTTTTGGACAAATTGTGTTCAAGTTGAGGCCAACTTGAAGGTTGGTGATGCCGACTCTATTAGAGTGAAATTGTAACATTTGTTTGACATGATTGTGATATCCATCAAAGATTTGTTCCTTCAAAACAAGATAAGTGATAGTTGAACACATTGGTTAGTATTCTTCAATGACTATCAAAAAGACACATACACACGAGATTTGTCATCATTAAAATATAACAACCAAAATCAACTAGGAGATCCAACACAGACTTTTTCTTCTCACCAACTAATTCTCCCCCAGGTCTCCACAGCTTGCCTTTTTATAGAATGGCTGATGGGGGGAGAGTTCCCGCCACCTCCGCCTTGTTCACGGCGACATGGGGAGTTGACCTGCTGCGCTAGCTTCGGTTGGTTCACGACGCACGTTGGCACTCATCTGGACAAGATGTTCACAGATTTGGTGGGAGATCTGCTGTTGCTGCCACTATCATTGCTCGCTTTGCCGTTACTGTTGCTGCGCTATCTAACGAAGGTGGAGATAGGGCTTTAGGCAAATTGAATGTTCTGTTGCTTGGACCCTGAGCGCGAGACTGATGCTAAAACTGGGTGTCAGTTCGTGGATGGGATGTCTTTGGGTTAAATCAACATGTCCAAGGGGCATGCCAGTTTAAACCCACATGAATTTAGCATGCCAGTTTAGGTGCTCAAGGGGCACGCTGGCAAGGGAAGGTGGGGCGCACCAGTTTAAGATCCCTTGGAGGGGTGCACCGGTTTAAGTGCAGGATGGGCAAGGCCGCCCCAGTTTAAATATCAAGGGGTTTTACCCCAGCTTTGCGGTGATTCGGATGAATGCTTGTCCTCCTGTAATGCTTTAGTTGTAATGCACCGCCTCCAAGGTGTTTACTTCGAAACTTCCTAGTCCCGATTTAGGACTTTGAGCAGTTTCTGGCGCGTGCTGAACCCGTATCTGAATACCCAGGTTTTTCCTGATGCAGCCTTCGGCCTCACCAATTGGGGAGCCGGGGCCATCTATTCTGCTTGAGGGGCTTCCTTGTTGTGTGGTGGAACACCTGGTATGCATTCGGTGTGACCCAGTGGTTGACAGGTGACCTCGTGTGTGTCTCGACGGTTCTGTCCAGTTTGAGACATGGCTTTGGATACTGTGAGGTATCGTCTTACCTCGTCCTACGTATCCAAATGTGCTGAGGATTCTCGGTGTTCCCTCAGGTCTCTGTGAGTCATTTCTTACGCTGAGTCATTTTCTTTAGCTTAGGATTAGACCGATTGGTGACTTATTTCACTTCGTACGATGATCTCGACTCCGAGTTGTGAGACTCAAGGATCGTTGTAGTTTTAGGTCTAGTTGCCTTATCTTGAGTCTGTCGACAGTTTCCTATACTGTCATTGGTTCTTCGTAGTACGTGTGACAGTGTTTCTTTACCTGTCTGTACTCCAGCACTCGCGTTTTAGAGTCTGTGTCTTGTGATCCTCCACTAGTCGTAGCCTTACGGCACGTTTTGGCGTGACGGCCTTTACGGTGGGGCACTTCCTGATTTACAATTTTTAAGCTAGTTTCTGTGGGCTCCCTTGCTTTGCAGTAGCGTCCGCTGGGGGAGAAAAATAGCTAGAGGCCTGGCTCAGGGCGATGAGCCAGTGTGTGCACATGTGGTCAAGGGTTTGGACTGATGCCGATGGGCGTTATCTTGTCTAGTCACTCACGACTATAGTTCCTGCTCTGGTTCTCAGCGTGTCTTAGTCTCTGTCGTGCTTCTTCAGGTGGCAACGTAGACGAGACACTTGTAGGTGCAGCATAAGACATCACTGGATGCAAATGGCTATTCTTCTAGTGAGGGGAGTGCTTCAGACACGTGACTTTCATGTAACTCTCGTGTTTCTCGAGTGTCATGACCTTTCCGGGTTAGCCCTCTCGTGGTTTTGCCTGAGGTCAGTGTTATGTTGTGTGCACGACGTTTTAGTCGTATTGGGTTTGTCTAGATCTCTTCTAGACTTTTTGTCTATCTTGCTAGTTTCTTTCAGCGTCAACGGATCAGCAACTTTTGACTTCGCCATTTTAGAGTTCGCCCTTCTGTTGCTGTTAGGAGTAGCTTGGGAGCCGAGGTTAGTTTGGCAGCTGCATCCGTTCGGTACGGCTTTTCCCTTTTCTTTTAGCTCCCTCTTCCTTGCATGTTCCCTACTCCTGCTTCCTCTTCTTTGCAGCTTTGTAGTTACAATGCGCATTGCGAATTCTAATTTCTAATGCAATCCCTCAACAAACCCCACTAACCCTTCGGGGGTCTCATCAGCCTCCTGGGTGGCATCCCCAGTTCATGGTAGCGGTAATTCGATACCTAGTATCGGGCTATCGGTACCATGGGCTCTGGGCCATTACAGAATGGTATCAGAGCAGAGTTGGAGAATTGTATCAGAAATTGAAGTATACGATGGTCCAGAGCACGTCCCTTTTCAGTAGTCGTTGCTGGCTTAGGGTGTTTCTTACGATGCTAATGCATTTTTCATTGTCACATTTTTCTAGATTCAAGATGCAGCCTTGAAGGCGAAGAACCCCTGTTCCTAAGAATGAGGCTAGTAATTCACCTGCTCCTGCTGTACCAATTCCTGCCCAGGCTATACCAGTTCCTAATCCGCCTGCGGAGTTACCCGGTAGTCATGGATGAGCACTGAAAGAATTCTTGCTATTCCATCCACCGACTTTCGAGGGTCAATCAGATCCTGAGGCAGCGAGGGAGTGGTTGGATGCTACTGAGTGCATTTTTCAATGCATGGAATGCGCCGAGGATGAAAGGGTTATGCTGGCTTCATATCAACTTCAAGGTACTGCACGCACATGGTGGACTTTAGAATGAAAAGTTACCTTCTGTTCCCGTCCGCTTCGACAGATCTCGTGGGCTGAGTTTGTTGCTGCATTTGAACGTGTCTATACTCCAGTCTGACTGAAGTTAGCCAAGATGTATCAGTTTCTGGAGCTGACACAGGGTGAGATGTCAGTGCTACAATATCGCGATAAATTTATTGAGTTGGGTTGGTATGCACCTCATATCTTTGCCGATGAGATTGTGAGGACTCAACAGTTTTTACGTGGACTGAGAGCAGAATTGAGCCTGCCGTTGTTTGCTACACGTGTGTCTGAGTTGGATTCTGCTTATCAAGCCACTGTCGCGTTGGAGTTGGAGTTGGCGAGGACTCGAGGTTTTGCTCAAACTGGGATGGTTCCGTCGGCCGTGCAGCATCAGCCGCCCCACCAGTCATCTACTTCAGGAGTTTCTCCCACCTTCTCTCCTACCGATAGTGCTCCTTTTCAGCAATCTCAGGGCAGAGGTTTCCTTCATAAGAAAAAGAGGAAGAGGTTAGATCGAGGGGAAAACTAGTTAGAGGCCAGACCTAGGACGCATGGTCTGTGTGTGCACACGTGGTTGGGGGCAGTTGGACACGCATCGATGGGTGCGACCCCAGCTAGTCACTCACTTTATGGTTACTTGTGTGTGTCTGAGTCTCGTGCCCGGGACATGGAAGCTAGACACTTGTGACGTGGTGTAAGACATCAATGGATGCATCCGGTCATTCTTCTAGTGGGAGGTGCTTCTGTTCTGGACAGGGTGTGATAGATCGTTAGTCTCAGTTGCTTCGACCATTAGGTTTTGGTCGTGTTGACCTGTGGGTCCCGGTTGTTTCGCCGTGGCCTGCATGTCTGAATTTTCATGCCATGAGACTGGTACTTGTAGTGCAGGGCTTCTACTTCTGAGGTACTCGCTTAGCTGCTAGCATAGCGGTTTTTCATTTTGTGAGGTAGGGTTCGGGTGATTCCTACTGAGTCTTGTTCCGAGACTTATTCCCTGCGTGTTTTTACAATGTTTCAGGTGAGGCGCGGCTTCAGGGGAGCGCGTCTGAGGCTCAGCGTGGTTCGGGTGCCCAATGTTAGTGCCAGAGGTCAGAGCTGGGGTATGCCCCGTGCAATTGTACTTTTCTTTCTTGTCTCTGTACTAGTTGTGGACTACTATTGTTTATTTTGTTATCTTGTGAACCATGTATCATGTAAAATGTTAATTTAATTTCATGCTTATCATATAAACTACTTTAATTTCAGTAATTATTTGTGATATCTATGTAGTCTCCACACCATCCTTCTAACCCTTCCGAGTCTTCGGGCTCGTGGGTGGCAGTACGAGTCTCGGGTTATCGGGCCTTCCCGATAATCAGATTCTCAGGTCGTTACATTTCGCGTGAGCCTTGGATGTCTAGGTTGGCCAAGATATGGGCAAAGTACTTACGACTTCTTCAGGCACATGAGCAGAGGACTCAAAGGCTGGCAACCATTTGGGAAGAGCGGAAGCTCCTTCATCGGCTTGCGACAGCAGTAGTTGAGTTAGAGGGGTCACGTCGAGGCAGTTGAGTCACTCTTCCGAGGTCTGGCTGTTCAACGGGAGAAGGCCGAGTGATGAGGGCATCTCACAGCGCTCTCTTTGGCTCGGATCACCGGCATCATTTTGAGGAGTCCGGCTCTGCTAAAACTGCTACCAACTCTTTATGAAATTATGATAACACGATAAGTGAAGAGCAAACACATATGAGACCAGCAAAAAGATTCCTTTTCATTTTATACAGAGAAAGAGAATACAAGAGGAGCCCCTAAAGGAGAATTGTATTACAAAATGGGGAAAGAAAGAAGAGATGTTCATTGGCGCCGGAAGATGTCTTCGAAAGTCAGGAGACCCACATGTGGTGCAGCCCCCAATTTGTGTAGATGAGCCTCTTCTTCCTGTAGCCGAGCAGACTCGTCCCGAAGAGACGCCAACTGTCCTTCTAGCAGGGCTACTTCCTCAGCAAACTATGACTGAGAAATTGTTACCTGTGGTAGTTCAGCCCGGAGATCAGTCAATTTAGCTTCTAGAATGCCTATCCGGTTGCGTATAAACTGCTCCCGCTGTGCCAGAGCCTACAGTTGTCCTTGGCACTCCTGAAGGGTAGAGTCCATCTTCCCCAGCTCAGATTTGCATTCCACCTTCTGCAACTTCAAAGCTGCCAGTCTGTCAGTCATAACATGCGCCAGGAAATCCCAACGGTGTGCAAATTTTAGCAACAACAGAACACACCAGGTCCATGTTTCTAAAGGACGGCCCATCGCCTGCAGACCAGTAGTGAAGCAGTTGGCTATCTCCTTTAGCTGCGGATAAGTCAGCCCAGGCTGGGACTCCACTAATTGGCGCAACATGTCAAAATTCTGCCAGACAAAGCTCTCGGACAAAGCAAAGCCGAAGGAAGCAGATGTTGCTACTTCAAAGGTCACCTCACTATCAATGTATGCCCACAGTGCGATGTCTGGTTGGGAGGAAGAGGACGAGAGATCTACTGGAAGGGTTGGCTGAATTTTCTCTATAATTTCTTGTGGAGCTGAGGACTCCTCCACCGCCACCTCCTCAGGGGCTGCTGCTCGAATACTCATAGGAAGAGAGCTGGTGAGTGCTCGAACTGTCTCTTCGTGGTTCTCTGGCATGGGGGCTGCATCTTCAACATTTGCTTCCCTGGTCACCCCCTCCTCTGGTCCTAAAGCCATGGAGTTTGCTTCTGGGCCAGTTATGGATCATACGCCAGTCTCGGTGGCAGTTGCCTCCTGCTCGGCCACCTCTTCTGCGGCAACTACTTCTGTTTAGAGCATGCATTTAAACAATAAACATGCATTGGCATAACTAAAATAATTGAAATAAAGTTGTAAATCTAGCTAAGCAGTTAAAACAGCTAGCTACATGCCAATTAATAGAAGTATAAAGCGTCAGGAACTAAATCTACCAATGGAATAAACCATCACTAACCAAGTGAAGTGAGAGACAGAAAACCCACAAGAAGGACGAGACCAGATGCGTCCCCTGACGGCTTACACTACGTCTCAAGTAACTCGTAAGTTCCGCAACAAGCGAGAGGCGTAAAAGGACCAAATCAAGTACTAGTCAGAGCGACACTCGTCAGTGCCAGTCCAAGTCTTCGACCACGTGTGCACACACTGACTCTTGCGTAGAGTCAGACCTCTAGCTAGTTTTTCCCTCCCGTTGGACACAACGGTAACCGCAGGGGCCCATGGTAACTAGCTTACAAATCGTTCCACGGGAACACCCCTCCACCTCCCCCAGGTGGGATGACATACTCGGTCGTTGGGCTACGACTAGTGGCTCCATCACAAGAAAAGGGAAAGCAATTCCATTGGGATCTAAAAGTATGCCATTGATTTATAAAATATCTTAAACATAGCGAATATGCAATGCAGAATGCTTTAGGAAATGAGCATGCATCTTTTGAACTACCCAGGAGTGTGACGCATCAGCACCCCCGTGTCACAGAGCGTGACGGACTAGGTTAGGTGCGCTACACCACTATAACGCACCACCACGGGGCCATTAAAGGCACCCGAATCATTAGGGAACACACAGGTTCCATCAAACAGTAACGCACCAGGGCAGGTGCGCCACACCACTATAACGCATGGGGCAAGGGCTGTTAAAGGCACCCGAACATCAAGAAATCCACAGTTTTCTACTGGGAATATAACGCACCCAAGGTGGGACGTTACCCAAGGATGACGGTCCTATGGTGGACCGTTATACCAACCACCTAACTAAGTCCACGGTCAACCGATCGATCGAGGGGGGTATGTAACGGACGAGCCGTCCGTTACAAGGCTGTAACGCATTTAGATAGATGTGTTACGCCGTCTGGGTTGCGAATGGCACAGTTCAAAATCGAACCCCCTCCCATTCGACCGAACTCAACTGGGGAATGTGTGGAAAAGCTGACATGTCAGCAGCCATCAACTCCGGATCGTTCAGCGATGTGAGATCGAGCGTCCCGTCAGGCCCGATGTGCTTGTTCCAGTCGTACTTGGCGAGCGCCTGTCGTTGCCTCAGCGACTGCTGTTCGCCTTCGAGCGCCGTGCGCTGATGCTGGATCTGCAGAAGCTGCGAGAGCTTCGGCAGGATGTCCGGCACCTGGGCATTGAGTCCGACGAGTTCGGCCATCAGACGCCACCCACGGCCCCTGGGGCGCCTTTCCAGATCTGCGGGTTGTTGTACAGCCAGTAGTTCGTTGCGCCCTGTCCGAGCGCATTACCCGCGCCCACGATGCCCGCTCCGGCGGCACTGCCGCCCTGCCATGCCGCTTGCCCTGCATTGCCGGCGAGTGCAGTCCCGGCAGAGCCGACACCGGCCGCAGCACTCTGGCCGAGGCGCGCGATGTCCGACAGGCGCTGAAAGATGTTTCCCTGCTGCACCTGATAGCGGTTGAACGCGTTCGTGTACTCCTGGCTCGCCATGTCCTGGTTGAAGGCGAGGAGATCCTTCAGCGCGGCACCAGAGAGTGCGCCCGAACCTGCTGAAGCCGCGTTTCGCAGGCCCTGCGTGCCCTGCTGCAGCCGAAACCAATAGCCGGGGTCCTGATACTGGTAGAACTGCTCGACGTCGAAGGGATCTAGCAGGGAGCCGAATGCGGGGTCGTCTGGATCGCCATAGACGTCCGGCATCTGCATGCCCTGACCTGGGCCCGCGGTGCCTGCAGCACCACCTCCCGTTGATCCGGACGGCAGCAGCATCCCGGACGGATCGATGAGGCTCTGCCACGAGCCCGGATCATTCCCGGTTGCGAGCGCGACAGTTGCACCAGCCGGATCGAATGCCGCGCGGATCGCGTTCTTCGGCTTGAGCAGATCCTTGAGGAAGCCCATCAGCCACCTCCGCGCAGGAGCGCCTGTGCCTGACGATCACCGTGAGCTGCGCGCAGCAGGAGCAGATCATTGAGGCGTGCCCCGCGCGTGGAGGGGCCAGACGGAGTTCTCGGAGTCGGCACTGTCGGACCCACCTGCATGATGGGCTGCACGCCACCGCCCGGTGTCGGCATGTACTGCTGGCCGGGCGAGAACTGCGGCATGCTCGGGCGTGGATTCAGCCCGAGGAGCGTGTTGAGCCGCCCCATCGCGCCGTAACCAGAACTCACGAACGGCTGTTGCTGGGCCATCACGCGCTGGAACATGTCCAGGTTGATGTCTTGGGCGCGCTCCGCGCCTTTAGCCTGCTTCTTGGAGCCGAGGTAAGAAGCCCCGGCTCCCAGAGCAGCGCTACCGCCGATTGCAACGAGTACCCAGCTCACGAGAGCACCTCCAGAGCTTCGAGGGGTTGCGGCTCAATCAACTCCGCTTCGAGTTTCACGAGGTCTGTCTCCGGTGTGACGTGAACCGTCTGCCAGATCATGTCTTCGAGAATGTGGAGGACTTTCTGCACGCCAGCCTTCGAGACGAAGGTCATCGGTGCCCGGAGTTCTTCGCTGCGCCCGTCGTCATGACGAATGAGACATGCGCCTTTGATGAGTATATTGAAATGCTCGGTCTTGTGAATCTTCCCGATGACGATTGTCCCTGCCGGCATGTAAATCTCGCGCAGATACACTCCCGGTGCGAATCGATGCACGACCGGACACTCCGTCTGCGGACATTTCGCCATCTCACGCGCTATGCCCGCGATGTACTCGCGGTTCGTGACGATCCTGTTCTTGTCTGCGATCTCGATATCGAGGCTCATGACGGCACAAACGCCAGATCCGGCGCCCCCGTGTGCGTGATGCGGAGAAGGTCCGCTGCGTTGAGCGCGAACATCCCGGAGGTCTGACCGACGTCGTAGAAGGTCGTCCCGTCGCGCGAGAATTCGATGAGTGAGACGGTACCGCCTGTGACGATCAGCGAGCCCTTGCGAGGCGCGGTGTAGGTGTACGGCGAATCTCCGGCCACAGGCTCTGAGACATTTTCGGGAGGCAGACCGCGATACAGGCCGGTCCAGAAGAAGTACCAGTCACGCGAGGTATTCCCCGCAACACTCAGCGGCTGGGGATACTGCGGCATGGCGTTGAACTGGCTTGTCATGCCGCTGCCTGCTGTTCGGGCTGAGCAAAGAGTGTTGCGCCGACGATGTCGCGATTCGTCGGCTCCGTGTATCGGACCTCTGCTACGTAGTTGCGCGAGACACCCAGGCGGCGCTTGATGGCACGATTCAGGAACTCGCCAGTCTTTCCGACCGGAACCTGGAACTCCGTGCCGAAGGTTGCCCCGCCGTCACGGGACGAGCGCAGCATGAGGTGAGGATTCGAGCCCTGGCCTGCGGAGAGTCCACGCCCGGGCGCAAAGTCGATCTGCAGCGAGCCGAAGAACATTCGCCGCCGATCCTCCTTGCTCCAGACGTAGGGCGTGCGGCGGATCGCCACGAGCGGATCGTCTCCGTCCGTGTAGAACTGCCGCGACATCTGGTAGCCCTTCTGGTCCTGAAAGTCCCCGACGACGCGGATGTTCTGGTAGTTCGCGAATGCGCTCGCCTTGTCGCGGTGGAGCGTGCCCGTTGCGGGATTGAAGGACGCACGCTCATGCCACTGCGGAGTACCTGCCGCCTGGCTCGACGTATGATCGTAGACCCAGGTTTTGTCGGCTGTCGGGAAGGTCAGCACGTAGAAGAGATGGCCCTCCTCCTCGTAGGTGAACCCGAATGCATCGGAGACCAGCGGATAGCTCGCAATCGCTGCTTCCACTGCCCGGGTGGAGATGTCGACGTAGCTGTACTGCTCGGTCTTGATGACGATGTTCTCACCGCGCTCACTACGACCGAGCCACACCAGCGAGGAACCGAGGCGCGCGATCGACTGCGACGCGGAACATCCGATCTGCGGAGCAACCCCCGGAATCCTCGAGAACGAGACATTTGCTCCGCCTGCGTTGTACCAGACCTCCGACGTGCGCTCGCCGATTAACCACAGCTCGCGGTTGTTTTCCATGAGCGTCACGAGGTTGTCGGACGAGGAGTCCTTCAGCGCAAAGAAGGTGGAATCGAACGTCACCGTGTAGGGGACGGGTGCATTCGTGAAGAATCGCTGCGTGCCTACCGCATTGAAGATCAGCCAGCCATCGATGAATGCGACGCGGTCTGCCGGCTCGAACGCTGGGTCCGTGATCTGCGTAAGTCCCGCGCCGATCTCGTAGAGGTAGCCGTATTGGCCGTCAACGATGACCGCGTAGCCACCCGGTCCGTTGTCACGAATGCATACCGGCCCTGAATTCGTGTTCAGGTTGCCGATGAACGTCTTCGAGAACTGCGCGATGGTGTCCTGTGTCGCAGGCACAGTCATCCGATTTTCAGTAATGTGACGTCCCTTAACAAAGGCTGATTGTTCCAATGAGATAAGCTTGGGAGGATGAGTGCCAACCTTTTATTTAGAAGAGCAGAAATGATTTTATAGAAAAAATTACATAGACTGGTGGGTCTGTAATCTGAAATCTCATTTGCAGGAGACTTCTTTGGGATCAGGGCAATAAGAGTTGATGTAACACTTCTCCCATGTTCTGAACAAGTGACACGTTCCATTGCTATTGGTTCGGGGCTTGACACTCAGTATGCCTTGAAGTTCAACTTTCAGGCATCTAATAATGCCTCTGAGTACGAGGCCCTTATTTTGGGGGCCACGATGGCAAGACGACTACGAGCCGAACGAGTCAGTATCCACACTGACTCGCAGCTGGTCGCCAGCCAGCTCAACAGTGATTACGAAGCTCGAGAAATGCCGGTGATCAAGTATCTTCAAATGGTCCGAGGATTGGCCCAATTATTTGAGTGTTTCGAGGTAGTCTGAATAGCTCGGGAGGAAAACTCCCAGGCGGACGTCTTCTCTCGTCTGGCCTCCTCCCTGGGCCCCGAAGGTGCACGGCCGTTCTTCCTCGAGAAGCTCAAATGACCAAGCATTGAATCTGAGCTCATGGTCGTTGACCAGGCTACCCCAAGCGACTGGCGGACCCCTTACGTATCCTGTCTCCGAGACTCTAAGGAGCCCTCCGACCCTCAGGAAGCTCAGAGATTGAAATATAGAGCCCGACGCTTCGTCATTCTGGATGACGCCCTGTACCGTAGGTCTTTCTCCGGTCCTCTCCTCAAGTGCCTCGGTGACGATGAGGTCGGCCAAGCAATTCAAGAAGTTCACGAAGGCATCTACTGCGCGCATCAGGGAGGAAGATCACTCACCAGGATCTTGCTACGGCAAGGTTACTGGTGGCCCACCCTTCAGTGTGATTGCTCGACCTACGTGTAAAAATGCGACAGATGCCAATGCTTCGACCACTTGATCCACCAGCCTGCCTCGGAGCTCGTCACCCTTACCGAGCCATACCCCTTCGCTCGGTGCGGAATCGACATCTTATGGCCGTTCCCTATCGCTCAAGCCCAGACGAAGTTCATCATCGTCGTCATCAACTATTTCACAAAGTGGATTAAAGCCGAAGCCACTATTTTACACCCTTAGGCACCTATTATTCACCCTTAGGCACCTATTATTCACCCTTATGCTCATAGAACCATCGGTATGGCGTTTCTTTCATATTTTGGAAATTTCTTGTTGGTGGAGTCGACTCTAGATGCACACTGAGTCGACATTTCTTCTGCGCTTTTCCCGATTGCCTATTCGTCACCGTTAACGGGCTATTTGTCACCGTTAACATGCTATTTTTCACCGATAGCAAGCTATTTTTCACCCTTCGGCCAAAAGACCCGTCGTTGTTGCTACTTTGTTAACATTGGGTTTCTTCGTGCAATTCCAGCCCTATTGTCACTGTAGCTTTAAAAACTCTGACTTTGACGTTGACTCAACTTGATCTTGACTTTGACTAGGCTTGACGAAGTCGTTAACTAGGTCAAAAGAAGGTTGATCTTGTCTGGAGTCTTCTTTGACTAATGTTGACTAAGTCAACATTGACTTTTGATGCATTGACTCGAGTCAACTTTCTTTCCAGTGTAGTCAATCCTTATTTATGTCTCATACCCTTATCAGCCATTCTCACACTTAAGAGCTATTTTTCACCTTTGAGAGGTCATTTGTCTACGTTGCATAGCTATTATTCACCCTTAATCCGTAGCTGAAAGTGTTACTAGTCTCACTTGAAAGCCCAGTGCCTTTGTTCACCTGGAGACCTATTTATTAGCAACACTGAGCTATTTGTTACTGTTATAGCTCTATTTGTCACCACTAGAGTGCTATTTGTCACCCTTGATCAAGACTAGCCGTCGCGCTTGGCGCTTCTCAGTTTGCCTTGAGTCGTCGCCTCTTGTCTGGCTGGTGACCTATTTGTCACCGTTATGGACCTATTTTACACCCTTGCCTGGCTATTTGTCACACTTAATAGGGTATTTGTCACCAATAAAAGCTTCAGCTAGGCGGGTGTTCTGGTGAGAGAATTTCTTGGCAAAATAGTGATCGCGTCGACTCCATAGGCTTTTGACATCGACGTTGTCAACATGAATTGTTCCTTTTTGGCTATTCTTCAACCGAGTGACCTATTTTTCACCCTTAACAATTTATTTGTCACCCTTATCACTTATTTTTGACATGCAAGGACTTATTTGTCACCACTATTCACTTTTGCTACTGTCGAGTGGCTTCAATGTACTACATGACAATCCTTTTTCCCTTCGGAGCTTTACAGCTCTTGGGAGGCTTCACGGGTTCCAAGCGGTATCAGGTCTGCTCGGTAGTCCTATCGGGTATATCCAGTATCTGGGATCCGGGTCGTCACAAAGGCACTCCCAGGGAACCCACCGAGATCCCAGGGTGACTTCGCCGGAGGAGCGGTAGGAGGATGCCCAGAGCCGGGTGCGCCACGGGCAGAGGGATGGGTCCCGCGCACGCCAAGTGCAGCACCATCTGAAGGGGATGGGGATGATGCAGCAGCTACGGTAACCACGGATGAAGGACCAGCCGTAGAATGGCCACAGGCAGGAGGTGGGGCAGCGCCACCAGGCTCAGCATACATCGACACTGGAGAAGGAGCTGTAGAGGCCAGTAAACAGGGGGAGACGACCGGGGCAGCTGGCAGCCCATTAGCGCTACTCGTGGTGACGTACCCGGCCGGAGCTACAGCCAGTGGAGATGGGCCATCGGTGGCGGCGATGGCCGACAGTAGGCTGCCTGAGTCCAGCGGCAGGACACCGAAGGGAGCGACGGTGGATGAAGGAGAGCCACCGCAAGGCGTTGGAGGTTGTTGATCGCCACCACATGAGGGGGGGGCTAACACCAAGCAAAAATAGAGTATCACATTCCACAGTTGTCCCATCAAGGGATGTTGATGCCGTGGCCAAGGGTCCCGCTGGAGTAACTTGGGCGTGGATAGGAGACCTCCAAGAGGGGGAAGGCTAGGGTTGCAGGGGCCCAAGGCTGGGGTAGGTGGTCGACGGAGGGCCAACCGGCTGAGCTAGGCCAATGGAGGAGACCGACAGCGACAGCACATCAGCAGAGGGTTTAACATCAGAACAACCGGTGCTAGAGGTGATGAGGCAAGGGATTGGCACAGCTGGAGGGGCGCCACCTAGGAGGGCAGAAGAGGATGTAGCTGGAGGGGTGCCACCGGCACCTGCGATGGAGACAGCATGGGCGTGGCCTTCCCCACACCTGCCATCACCGGAGAAGAAGCAGAACACTGACGGGGTCAAGACGCAGGGAGGGAAGTGGGTTCGCGCGGCAACGGGAGCTGGAGGGGTGTCTTTCACATAAATCCTCCTCCTCCCCCTCCCCTTCCCATCCCACAGCTGTAAAACCTATCTAAGCAGTTTAGAACAGCTAACTATATGCCAATTTAATATAAATATAGTCGACAGGAGCTATATCTACCAATAGAATAAGCCTCGACCAACCAAGTGAGAGTGAGAGAAAGGAAGATCACCAAGAAGTAAAGACCAGATGCGTCCACTGACGGCTTATACTGCATCTCAAGCAACTCGTATGCCAAATTGACACAACACACGAGAGGCGTAACAGGACCAAACCAAGTACTAGTTAGAGCAACACTCGTTAGTGTCAGTCCAGGTCTCTGACCACGTGTGCACACACTGACTCCTACC
The DNA here is from genome assembly GCA_024336825.1 of Amorphophallus titanum. Taxonomy (NCBI): domain Eukaryota; kingdom Viridiplantae; phylum Streptophyta; class Magnoliopsida; order Alismatales; family Araceae; genus Amorphophallus; species Amorphophallus titanum. Next base: position 26,960,341 of record JANBPO010006859.1, read on the forward strand.
TAGAGCTAGGTCTCTAGCTAGTTTTTCCCCCCATAGGATGCTACGGTAACTGCAAGGGCCCACGACAACTAGCTTAAAAATCGATCAACGGGAACGCCCCTCCACCTCTCCTAGGTGGGCCGACACTAAAGGTCGCTGGGCTACGACTAGTGGTTCTATCACAAGGAAAGAGGTAGTAATTCCATTGGGATCTAAAATAATGCCACAATTTATTAAAATATTTTAAACATGGTGATAATGCAGCATTTAAAGCACAAATGGAATAAATGTGTTGAAATTAAAGTTCTGTAGGGATGGGCGGTTGTGCTCTGACCTCTCATCGGATGGGCAGTCTAGGGTCCGCCGCTCATCCAGGCATATGCGGTTGGGCATCGGCCGCTCAACATCTAGAGCACAGGCACAAACGGCTAAGACAAGGCCGCTCAAGATGGATGGTTGGGGAGTGCCCGTTCATCCACCAGAGGTTCTAAGGGACAGGCGGCTAGAGACATGCCACTCAAGGGTTGGATGGTTGAGGGTCGGCCGCACGAAGAGACGGGGAGTCTCATGGGTGGTCGGCATTTATACCATTCATCTGGCATGAACGGACAGGATTGGGCCACTCTAGTGTGATCCTTCCTAGGGGTCAGGGTCTTGTGCGGTTCGAGTTGGACCACTCAAGGGTCATAGACGATCCCGAATGGGCCGCCCAAGCATAAACGGTCACATAGCAACCGTAATGCTACCGTGACGGCAGGAAAGGGTTGGCCTGTGCCAAAATCCCTCCCGGTCGGTCCAAAATGAGGGGATTTCAATTTTCCACCTAACTTGCCATGCCCACAGCAACATTCCTAGCCAACACTTGTGGATGTTCTGCCCTGGTTTTAGATTTTACCAACAAATCATCCACATACACCTCTAAGTATACATGCATCATGTCGTGAAATATGGCCATCATAGCTCTTTGGTAAGTGGCTCCAGTATTTTTCAATCCAAACGGCATAACCACATAACAATACATTCCCCAAGGTGTAATGAATGATGTCTTCTCTTGATCCTCCTCTGCCAAACGAATTTGATTATAACCTGAGAATCCATCCATGAATGAGAGAGTTTCATATCTTACCGTGTTGTCAATCAACACATCAATGTGAGGCAAGGGGAAATCATCCTTTGGACATACGCAGTTAAGGTCCCGGAAGTCAATGTAAATCCTCACTTTTCCATCCTTCTTCATGACTGGGACAATATTTGTCACCCACTGAGGATAAAAGATGACTCTAATAAACCTGGCTTTGTGGAGCTTGTCGACCTCTTCCTTTATTTTCAAAGCCATTTGAGGGTGAAAATGCCTTAACCTTTATTTTACCGAGACGAACTCTGGTTTTAGAGTTAAACGGTGTTCGACTAGGGTGGGATCCAATCCTGACATGTCCTCATAGCTCCATGCGAACGTGTCCTTGTATTCTTTGAGAACCTCGATTAGTGCCTCTTCTTCTAATGACGACAGGTTATCGCTTATGAGGACAATCCTAGGGTCTTCCTTAGTTCCCAAATTTATTTCTTGGGTTGATTCTTCTATGGTGGCTGACGGTTCGTCAAATCTCCTCATTGCACTAGCATAAGCGCCAGCCGCATCCTCACATTCTTCATCCTCTTCTTTAACGGGTCATTCTTCCTCTAGGATTTCATAAACTCCATATCCTTCATCAATTGTGCAATTCTCTGTACATTCTAACTCCGGTAGTTAGATGAGATTTTCTAGTAGTTGAGGAATCTCCAGGCATGCTTGGCACTTATTGGCTAAGTCTAGGAGGAGCCGACGAGGGATTTGTCTTCCCTTAGATTTTCTTTTGGGTACTACCCTTGACCCATTATTCCTAACTTGACTGACCTGACCTACAGAAGATGAAGAGGACTCTGAAGAATGTACAGGGAAAGACCCCCCAGAGGAGGGGTAAAGAAGGTCACTCAAGGGACCTTGGACGAATGGCCCAGGCCACCCTCCGACTTGAAGCTTAGAGAAGACCTTCTACAACCCTTTCCTACTCTTGGGGATTCACTTCTACATCTTATTTGGATTTGTTTGAGTCATTTTCCTTTGGTTCACAAGCATGTATTGAACATATCCTTCATTTTTTTGAACTTTGACTTTGTGTGTGTGTTGAACCGTTTGCGAACGGTGTTGGATTGTTGTGCTATGGGTTGCAACTCGTGTTTGTGGTTAGATCCATTATGGATCGTGTAGGAGACGTCGTCTCCGTGTCTTTTGGAGTGGAAGCTCCGTGCGCTTCATTTGAAGCGAGTGGATCCTCACCTGTTGGCCCAGAGAGATGGCGAACAAGAAGGGAGGTTGAATTGTCCCCTTGTCGAGATGGTAGAATTTAAAAATCTTTCTTACTTAAGCACAATGGAATTAAAATAAACAATGTTGATTAGCCTAACCAGACATAAGATCTAAAGGTTCTCTCAAGCTTTCCGATCTCACTTGTAATAACAATGGGACTAATCAAGGTAATTACGCTCAACACAGATTACGGAGGTAGTAGTGAGTGATTGTGCAGTGAATTAAAAACCTATCTAGTGAATATGTGAATGGATATAGAAGATAAGGACAGTCACATAGGCAATCACATACGGCATAGGGTTTTTAAGGTGATTCGAGACCACGACGGGCTCCCTACGTCCACCCCTCACCCAACCGTGTGAGGCTTCACTCCACGCTACTTTCTTAGCAACACGGGGATGAATCCCAACCACACACGCTACTTTCACAGTAGTACACGCACGGGGACAACCCCCAACACGCTGCCACCGTAGCACACACACACACACATTCGGGGTTCACACCCCGGACACTTAGACCACGCAGAGATGCAGCTCCGCCCACACACAATGATGTATCGAGTTTAATACAGCGCAAAGGATATACAATAAATGCTCACAGCAATTAATAACCCAAGAAGGACATCATAAAGTGATGAATAGGAGATAAAGAATGTTTCCCCCTTTTTCTTGAATGGCCATGGAATGTTTTCCTTGAAGCACGATCGGAGAGAGTTCAGTCCGAAGCTGGTTGGAGCAGTCGGTGATCCTCCTTGAGGATCCAAGATGTATTCCGTCGGGTTCAAGCTCCAATCACGGCCCATTTGCTGAGGTGTCCCTTCGGGACCGGCTGGGAGAGAATGTGCTTGACGGGGTCGACCCGGGAGATCAGGCTCACCTCATGGGACAACATGTAGTGTCTCAACTTCTTGACTGCGAAGACCAAGGTGAGGCAGACCTTTTCGATGGGAGTGTATTTGGCTTCTGCCCCCACTAATCTTCGGTTGAGATAGTAGAGAGCTTGCTCTTTGCCCTCATCATTATTCTGGGCGAGCATTGCCCCCAGTGAGTATTCGGTAGCCGCTATATAAAGAATGAGCGGTCTACCCTTGACAGGTGCCCCCAACACAGGTGGGGTCTTCAAATATTCCTTCAGCTGATCGAGAGTGCGCTGGCATTCACCATCCTAGCTGAACGGCGCGTCTTTCATCATCAGCCTGTGAAAGGGTTGACAGCGGCCCGACAAGTTGGAGATAAACCTGCGGATATAATCCAGCCGCCCCTGCAGGGATCTCAATTCTCGCAAATTCTTCGGAGGTGGCAGCTCCTGGATGGCTCTTATTTTATAAGGGTCGATCTCGATCCCTCGGTGTCGGACGACAAGCCCAGGAACTTTCCACTGGAGACACCAAAGGCACACTTCATTGGGTTCATCTTTAGCTCATATTGCCAGAGCCTTTGAAAAATGACCCAAAGGTCACTCAGGTGGTCACTCCTCTTCTTCGTCTTTACGACCAAGTCATCAATGTAGCATTCGACCTTGCTGTAGAGCAGATCATCGAATATCTTGATCATCGCCCGTTGGTATGTGGCACCGATGTTTTTGAGGCCAAAGGGCATTCTTTTATAGTGGAAGATCCCCTTAGGTGACCTGAAGGCCGTGTGCACCCGGTCGTGCTCGGCTATCCATATTTGGTTATAGCCGGACGAACCGTCCATGAAAGAAAGGGCCTCGTGGCCAGTGGTTGCATCAATCATCACTTCGGTGATCGGCACCGGGAAGTCATCCTTCGGGCATGCTTTATTCAGGTCGCGAAAGTCCACGCAAATCCTGATCTGCCCATTCTTCTTCTTCACCGGGACGATGTTGGCCAGCCAGGTAGTATATTGGTTTTCTGCGATGAAATCGACGTCTATGAGCTTGTCGACCTCCTTGCAGATCTGTTTTATCAGCTCCGGTCGCGCTAATTGGGTTGACGGGCAGCATTTTGATGACGTCCCGACGCGCCGAACATCCCGGCCTTCTCTCTCTCCCCACTCTCATTTCTCTCCCTCTCCCCTCTCTCGTTCTCTCTTTCTCCCCTCTCTTATCTGATGGCCGATGGAGAGAGGCGGGGGTGAGGCGGAGGCGATGCGGGGGAGGATCGGCGAGGATGGAGTGCAGATTGAGGGGTGGTGGTGTGACGTGTGGCGATCGCGAGTTCAGGGTGCCGGCAGGGTTTCTAATAGCATTTTCACGATGGATCAGCATCCACAACGTGTGAAATCTTCGATGGAGGTAGGGGGATGATTCCCTAACCCGTGTATTCCATTTCCCATGGATTTGGTAGGCCGAGGTGAGCCGAGCAGGGTTTATTTCACACCGGGGAGTTAAAATGCTTGTTTTTGGGCGCGCGATGGATTCATCTAATCGAGTGCCATTTTCCTATTTATTTACTTGCATTATGGTGTTTTGGGACCCAGGGAATGGTTCCCAATGTTTTCCCCCTTGACCGGGGTCGAGTGGGCTTGGAACAGGGCTTTGGGGTTGAGCCCGATGCGTTCTCTGTCATTTTCGGTCGACCAATCCCCTGGCATTGGTCGACTGAATGGCATTCGCCATGGATTAGGTCGACCGAACTGCTCAGTTCGGTTGATCGATCTGGGCCAGACTCCCAGGGCCTGTTGGGCGGTCGGTTGCCTATTGGGGGTTGGTTGACCAACCCCTGTCAATCGACTGACCCCTGTCGGTCGACCGACCCAGGGGTTTTGGTCGACTGAAATCCCGCCCATTTGGACCCCAGTCGACCCGGTATGACCCAATGGTCAACCTTTGGCCCCATGGTTGTCCCGGACACCCCGTGGGGACCGTGACCGTATTTTTGGGTGTTCGGAGGTGTCGATTCACCTCGATTAGCATGTCTTAGGGTTTTAAGGGTCTGGGTGACCCTTTTTGTGTTTCGCACTTCTGTGTTATGCTTAATCGAGTTCTCGTGCATCGGCCTAAGTGCGAAAGGCCATTCCTGCACACTGATAGCTTTTCTGGAAAGTGATTTCCATGTGGGCCATGTGTATGGCCTCTGGATTGTGAGTTCAGTCACCCAGCCTGGGGCTAGAGGGTTTCTTAATTGACGGATGGTTCCACCCTCTTTTTAGGGGGAGAGTCAGCCAATCATGACTGAAAACTGGCTCCGCGAGATAGAAAAGATTTTTCAGGTCATCCGGTGTGCAGATGATGACAAGACAAGTCTGACGGCGTACAAGCTGTAGGAGAGAACAGACGTATGGTGGGCGTCTGTTCTAAGGAATCAACCTGACAGACTCGAGCATGATATTTCTTGGGAAGAATTCAGGTGACTATTCATAATAAAGTACATACCGAAGCATGTGCAAGACAAGATGGAGCAAGACTTTCTGGCCCTAACTCATGGGTCGATGACCGTGCTCGAGTATGAGGCCAAGTTCGCGAAATTATCAAAGTATGCACCGCACATTGTTACAGATGAAAGAAGAAAGGTGAAGAAGTTTGTGGCGGGATTACGACCGTCGCTTCAGACCCGTCTAGTTGCACTGGATCTTGCTACGATGGAGGCGGCTCTTGACGCGGCTTGTCGTCAAGAGAGCGACATGAAATTATATCAAGAGGAGAAGAGGACGTTGACAAAGAGGCCATCAACACCATTTCACTGGTATGACAAAGGTAAAAAGGTGATCAAGAATCTGTCACAGTCATTCGTGACAGGGAAGACCATACCACCAGCAAGGAGTAATGACAAATCAGAATGTAAACACTACGGCAAGCGACATGGCGGGGATGTATGCTGGGTTGCCACCGGTAGGTGTCTCCGTTGTGGCGAGAAGGGCCACATGATTCGAGATTGTCCGAAGATGATGCAACCTGTAGCAGTTCGGCCAGTAGCAGTAGTAGCAGCTCCAGTAGCGGCAAGACCAGCAGAAGCGCGACCTACAGGGAGACCCCGTGCTCCAGCTCGGGTGTTTACACTAGCTAGAGAGGATGCTGAGCAGGCAGAGGACTCACAGAAGGTGCTATCTCTATCAATACTATTCATGCTAGAGTATTGTTTGACATCGGTGTGACACATACTTTCATTTCTGAGAGGTTTGCTAGTCAATTATATGAGGAACTTAGAATTAAGTCATTAGACCTAGATGTGCCCCTGTTGGTACACACACCTGCAGGAGCGGTGTATACCAAGAGACATATACCCTCACTGTCAGTTAATATAGAAGGAAGAACTCTGCCTGGTTGTTTGTTGTTATTGCTATTATTTAGATATTCATTGCCCCCTTTTTGTTGTTATAGCGGAGTGAGCCGTTGAAAGGGTGTAAAAGTAGGTGTGCCGGCGAAGGGGATGCAAGGAGTGTACCGCTGAAGCGGTTGGGTGTGTGTGTGCCGCTGAAGGAGATCCATGGAAGGGCGTACCGGCGAGCAGCTCCAAGGTGAAGGTGTGTGTGCCGTTGGAGGGGTTGACGACTGTACCGGTGAAGGGAAAATGAAGGGGTTGGGTGTGCTGGCGAAAGGCATGTAGAGCCCACTTCTTCTGATGGTTTTAAGACCTTTCTTTTCTTCTGTCTCTTAATTTGATACAGCTTTGTACGAATTATTCTTCCCTCCTACAGTTGTAATTGCTTGAGGTACTCAATCGTTGTCCAGTCCAGGTATCTTTGTAATGCCCATGATTCAATTATCTTGATTAGAAATATTTATTAATTGTTGTTCCATTTATTTGCTGCTCCCTTTTTGTCCCTATCATGTCATCAGTTTTAACAAAAATTTGGCAGCATCTCCCCTTGACCCTGGGCGTAAGGGAGAAGCAGGGAACGTGCCCACACAGAGTGACAGAACCCAACAATTGGGGGTGAGCGTCCGAAGACGGCTACACCTTGGACGGACCTCAGAAAACGCGAAGGGAGCGACGAAAGGAGGGCTGGTGAACAAGCTGAAGACACCGGGATTAAGGGGCCAAGGCTGGCGTGCCGGTCAGGGAGCCCAAGGGGTATACCGGCTGAGACTGGTTGTGGGGAATTAGGCCGCACCGGTGAAGGGTTGCACCGGTGAAGGGTTTTTGATGTATAGAAGGTGTACCGGCCAAGGGCTGTGCCGGGGAAGAACTGAAGGGCTGCTACGGTATACCGACGAAGGCCTGTGCCAGTGAAGGGATGCAGGGTGTGGAAGGCGTGCCGGTGAAAGAACTGAAGGGCCATAAAGTGTACCGATGAAGAAAATGGCATGAGTGTGCCGGGAAAGGGGGTTAGGCCAATGAAGGTGTTGATAGGCCAGAAGTGTGTCGGCCAGAGGGCTGTACCAGGGAAGGTGTAACCAGGGGGCCCCACTGGAGGAGAAGCCAAGGGCGTGCCGTTAGGGGAGCGTGCCGACGAAGGTTGGTACAAACGGAATGAAACGAATGGGAAGAAGGCCATAAGGTTTTCTTGTTTTGGACTAGCTAGAAGAAGGTTTCAACGAGGGAGAAGAGGGGTGGAGGCTGGGTGTTCGAGAGATTAAAAAAAAGGGGGGGTACGGCATGGTGAGGTTGAAGGTGAAGAAACCCAAGGCGAGGAGGCCATCGACGGGGAGGATGAAGACGTCACCGGGAACGGAGAGGGAGACCCCCAAACACACGCATGAACCCAACAAGCGGAGACAACAGCAGCAACACGAGGAGCAAGACCTTCATTCATGAGCAATGTAGAATGAGGGTTACAACAGAGGAGTAAAGGAGGAGCGAAGAAAAAAGAAAAAAGAGAGGGACAGAGCCGGAGTTGAGCAGAGGCAACGGAGCCCTGCTCTTCCCCACCCTCTCTGCTGCATCTCTCTCCCTATCTCTCTCTCTCTCTCTTACTCTTTCCTCGGGGGTGGTCATGGAAGGGGGAAGCCGGAGGAGCTCTCCTTCTTCTTCCTCTCTTCTCTTCCTGGCTTGTCTCTCTGTTGCTCCGGGTGTGCCGCTCCCTCTTTTTTTTGTGCCGCCTCTTCTACCCCTCTTCCTCCTCTTCTTGGCCTGGGGAAGAAAGGGCTCTTTTTATACCCCCTCCTTTCACCGCAGCGGGCTTAGTTGAGTGGCGGGAAAAACCCCATTAAATGGGATTTGACTCCCGTAGGGTGATAGCCAGCGTGGGCTCTTTTTGTGCTGACAACTCAGCTGCACTTGCTGCGCGCCAAGAATCCCTGTAGGGTGGCGTGAGATCTTCCGTGTCGGACGGGCATGGGGAGGCCGTGCTGCTGAAGGATGGGGCTGTGCCGCTGAAGGGGCCCAGGCAGCTGTGCCGTTGAACGGGCTTTGTGCTGTGCCGCTGAAGAAGCCTTCACGGCGTGTCGTTGCAGATGCCGTTGCAGGGCCTGACGTGTGCCGTTGAAGGGGCACATGAAGTGGTGTGCTGTTAAAGGGCACATGGTGGTGTGCCGCTGAAGGGCTTGTTGGGGCGTGCCGTTGAAGGCTATGCCAAGCTCTTGAAGGAGCGTGTGAGCATGCCGTTGAAGGGCATGGGTGTGCCGTTGAAGGCCATTGGTGGGCATGCCGTTGAAGGCTACGCCAGGTCTTTCTTGAAGGGGATTGGGCGTGCCGCTGAAGGGCACGGGGGCGTGCCGTTGAGGGGCACGTTGGGGCATGCCGTTGAAGGCACTTTTGTGAGTCTATTGAAGTGGATTTCATAGCTTATTCTGGACCCGACTGACGATCCATTTGATTCTCTTCGAGGGCCCACGGGCAGTGAGCTTCCCCAGGGGTTGGCTTCTCTTCACTGTCGTGATTCCAAAGATGGCTACACGGCAGCATGTTGTCTGCTCGGAGGGTCCGAGTAGGACGTATCCTCCAGGGTTTCTTCGGTTGAAACTGTTATTGCTGTTGGGCCAGCAAGGACATATGGGCGTGCGATTTTGCACGTCCACAAGGTGTACCGACCAAAGGGGGCCAGGAGTGTGCCGGGGAAGGGTGGCCAACGGTGTATCGGGGAAGGGTGGCCAACGATGTACCGGCCAAGAAGGCCAAAGGGGCTGAGGGTGTGCCGGCCAAGGACTATGCTGGTGAGGGGCATGCAAAGGGGGGGGCTGGTATATGTGCCAATGAAGGCACCAAATGGGTGGTTTAAGGCCAATATGAGGGAGGAGGCCATGAGGCCTGAGGGTTTTGGAAAGTTAGGGAACAAGGGACTCCCCTTTCATTACAAATGAGTAGGGGTAAAGGCCATAGGTCCCTTAAAGGGAAACAAATCACTGGAAGGAGAAGAAAACGGGGGAAAACACGTAAAGGAGGAACTCACTCCACCTATGGACATCACGGTATGAAAAAAGCTAAGGAGGGGAACAAAAACAAAGGGGGGGTCTTATTCATGGCAAACGAGGGGCCAACTACATCAAAATGCAAGAAGGGGAAGGAGAATCAGCAAGGGAAAAGAAGAACGAGAGGAATGGGGGGGTTGAATTGAGGTGACAGCCCTTTGCTCCGCCTCTTCCCCTGCTACATTTTCTCCACCTCTTGATGTAAAACGACCTTGGGACCGACCAAATGACCCTCGGACCTAGCAAGCAATTATTAGATGGACCGGTGATTTCAATCGAGCGGACTCACCCGCTAAGCGCACACTCGTGCCCGTAGGCAACCCAATGATGGTGGTGCCACCCCACTTCCCCTACCATAAACCCCATTTCCCCCCCATCAACTTCAATCTGTAGTTCTCAGTTCGGAGGTAGCAAAGTACCAGCAGTTTGCAGAGGTGACTGCAACTTCATCCCAGTATTTCAAGAGACCCAAGTGGTACCGTTGAAAGCGTCTCCGAGTCTTCTTCGCATCGACGGTCATCTCGTCTCATTATGAGTTCGTGGCTGTCTGGGGCAGACGATCTCCCTTGACTGGGCAGCTGCATCCTGACTGTCAGCCAGAGACGATTTTCAGAGGGTACCACATCCCGCCACCGAAAGATCTGAAGGCGGGGCTTGGACGGGACCTTGTACGACGAGTCTTCATCCTTATCCAAGAAGTGGCACTCCATTCGGCAACCCGAGTGAATTCTTCTCCATTTTCTCCCTAGGGTGCGTAGTTTTATCTTTCCTGGAACTGAATTGACACCGTGTCACTGTTTGGGTTGATGCAACCTACTCTGACATCGTCCAGCGCCCCCGTGAGTCACGTTTCGAAGGTAACTTGTCAACAGTTCCAACGCCATTGACTGCGCTCAATTTGAAGTTCGGGAGCACCCGTGGCGGCTTCATCTTCCTACTGTAGTAGTTCTGAGACAGTCAGGAGTAGGAAACAGAGTCTCTGTTCACAGCCTCGCCCCAACCCACGCCGGCCACCAGTGCTCTACGTCTTTATGGGTCCGTTAGGGAAGATTTGCCACTAGTCTCGTCAAAAAAGGAGTTCGGGAGCAACCGCAGAAGCGACAACATCTCCCGTCTATCTCTTGTTCCAGAGAGCGGGCAGAATCGATGTCGGCCGTCCGTTTAGCTCCTAGTTTGCCTCTCCCCTCCCCCGCCTGGCTAGCTTACCGCCCCTCCCTGTGGGAGGTAGTGTTTGAATGTCACTTTGACTTCCCTACCCCAATTTCAACCCTCTTGCATGGGGCGTAGTGCATGTACTTGAATTTTCAGGTTGAAGCTTCATCGGCGCGCCATGCGGGGAAGCCCACGCTTCCTCGCTCGCCCTCGTCTCCAGCCGAGATCTGTGTATTCGCGCCGATCAGGTGGGCTCTGAGCCACATCCCTTGCTGGTTTACTATTGCTTATTTAGTATTGCCTTTTAGCTCCGTCGGACGGTGAGTGAGGGAGGGGGGAGTGGGTGGCTCGCCGGTGACTGTTGACACCTAAAATAACCGCAAGGGAATTCTGCCATGTCGCGCAGTCGGTTCCTCTATTCTTCGAGGCACGCTAGCTCGGACGTCACAGATGCCATCTCGACTCTAGCAACAGCAAGCTCCTCGGTCTCCCTGACCATAGTCACCTCGGCTTCAACTAGCTCAGCCTCGGCTGCAGCAAGATAGCCCCTCAGCTTTTCTATTCTGCTTGTGAGGGCACCGATACGATGGTGACTTTCATGTAAGGTCTTTTCATGTCACTCTTCGTTGCCTTTCTGCACCTCCAGGGCCTGCAGGTACTCATCTTCTTAAGCACTGATGGCGGCAAACTTGCTAGGAGCCCAGGCCTCAAGGAATTCACGGCGGTTGATGTATTTCAGCAACAACAAGATTCACCGTAACCATTCTTCTAGAGGGCAGCCCAGCACCTGCAGTGCTTCGGTCAGCTATGCCACCACGGTGTGCACCCCCTGATATGTGAGGGAGGGATTGATGAAGATCATCGACCACAATGCCAGTAGCATCTGCCGAACCGGCGCATCTGAGGTAGCGTGGCCAATGGACGGCACGGCTGGAGGGTCAAACTCGACCAAGCTATCCGCAGCTTCCCATAGATCCACGTCCACCGCACCCGAGGAGGATGGGAGAGTGGAGGCCAGGTCACTCGAGCGTTCGACCTCGACGGACATCTCCCAGCCGACCATTGCCAGAGGAGTCGGAAGAACTATGATCGAATCACCCAACTCCATCATCGTGAGGGGCTGCTCTGCCTCTGTTGTGGCTGACAAGTGCTTCTCCCCCTGCACTTCCCCGGCAGAGCCCGGACCCACCCTTTCTGCTTGTGCTCCCTCCTCCTGGGAGATTGTGATGCTTGTCAGTATCTTCCCCAGAAGCTGGTCCTCCTCAGGCGTCATGAGCAGTCAGGGGGGGGTGGGGGGCGGAAGAGGAACCATGAGCTTTGGCTTGCCCCCCGATTGTAGGAAGGACACCAGGCGCTCCACGTCTGGCCCCGAGAGCGGTTGCAGTCCACCTACCCCCGCGGGGGTGACTGGTTCCCTCTGCTTCAGAACAGCCCTGCGAGCTCTAGCGGTGCATGCCTCGGGAAGCCTTGCCTCGCATTCATCACATGATTAGTTGCATAAATAAACATGCATCATATAGGAAAAGAAATACATTTTCATTTACTCACCCCCAAGACCCTCATCTGGGACCTGCTGCCATAGACCTCCCAGTAATGGTGAAGGTACTCAGAGCTGTCGGTCGCCTGGGAGGTCACCCTGATGCCGCCTCGCTGCCAGTCCTCGTACTGCTCTGCGAACCGGATCCTCCAATCCATGGCCTTCATCTGGCCACGGGTCTTCCTGCTAATCCCGCAAGGCTCGGCTACCTCGATCCACTCCTGGTGGAGACCGAGGGTCCTCATCACTAGTCAAAGGCGCAGGGGCTCGATCTCATTCAGGCAGTGGAGCCAAAGCTCCCGCCCGAATAGAGGTCGGCCCGCGGTCACCCAGGGTTGACCCTCCTCGGTCATACCCAGGTATGGTCTCCAGATGACCTGCATTCACATCATCAAGAATAATTAGTCAGATATACATCACATCATAAGCATAATCATTCATATTCATAAGTCATAGAAGCATACCAGTGAAGGAGGGAAGTCCCTAAACTCCCGCCGGAGTACGTGCAGCTCAAAAGCATGTGGTGCCCCACTTACATACGGCAGCCACCTCCTCGCTAAGGGGAATGCGCCCTCATTCCCCGGTCGAGTATCTACCCTATTCATGGGCATGTATAGATGACTCCAGATCTGCATTTTCTTAGTTTGCATTAGTCACATGCAACAAGTCAAGACATTTGCATTCATAATCATTTAGAAGGATATGCATACCTGAAGAAATGGTGAGGAGCCACTAATAGTCGTCTCACATCCTGTCCCGGTGGACAGGTCAGCTATCAAGTGCGCCAGCAAAGTAGCTCCCCACGCATACCTCCCGACGCTGTCCAAATCCTCTAAGACGCTCAGGAACCGGCAGTTCATGATGTCACCCTTGGTCCCGAGCATCAACCGCCCCAACAGGAAGAACAAGAACCTCCTCAAGTCTACGTCTACTCTCTTTCTCTGGGCCGGGTCGTGGCAGTAGGTAGCACGGGCCCTCTCGATCAACCTCCCTAGCCACTGTGATAGGGTCTCCCTAGACCTCTGCCTGCAATCCTCTAAACCCATGGCTGCAGTCAAATCTGTCCTATAGATAGTCCGGCACACGTGTGATGAAATTTTTCTGCCAGAATTTCCATGGAAATACCACATGTGATTCGCCTGGGTTCATCATGAACTCGGAATAACTTTAAGATCTACAATGCAATTCTTCTTAAGTACCCTCTATTGACACTCAGGCAATCGCAATTAATCCTTAAGAATCCCATCTAATCGCACTTGTCGTATCAGAGAAAGACACTCCCTTGAACGTGTTGGAAGGTGAGTGAGAAGTGTCGGGGCATAAGCTTCACCAGGTGGAGGCAGAAGGTAGCAACACATGTCTTGAATGCTGATGTGTCGGATCAGTAGCTTGTTGCTTCGACTTGCCCTGGTGTCAACTCCAATTTCCCCTTCTAGTCCTTCGACCTTGTTGTCTTCAATTTGCTGGTTCCGAGTTGAGTGCATTGATGCACTTCTCCGATGCATCGAGGCAACATGAGAATAGAACCTTTGAATGACTGACTTCAAGTACTGGCTTCTCACTTGGTGCATCGATGTAGCCTCTTAATGCTTCGACATAGTTCCACTTGAAAACTCAAACCCTGACCAGTGGGTCGGTGCACCACTCAAACACTTCGACGTGATGTAGCTTGTTAGCTGTTATTGTGCTTGATACGTCGGTGCACTTCTTTGATGCGTCGATGCAGCTCTTGTAGGAGTCACCTTATGATCATGACTACACCGAGGCAGTTATTGCCCTGATTCGACTTTCCATGTTCTTGTCTTATCTTCTGAAGATTCCTTCCTGATTCTAAGGTGAATTTTCTCTGACCCAGAGCACCTACAATATAGAACTATTCTTATTAGCCAATAAACCATATGCATTGACATCATCAAACCACATAATTCAACATTCTCCCACTTTTTGATGATGGCAACAATAAGTCTTAGTGGTTTATGAAAAGAGAATCATCTTCCTAGAGAATTAGTTGAATGCTCAAAGATTTAAAGGAATTGAATTACAGAAGGAAGGTTTATTTGAGATGCCAAGACGATGGACATGATACCAATCGATGGAAATGATACCAATTAGGACAAGGATGACCACCACATCAACCTATGCAATCACCATGACTCTAGACCCGGGGCAAGAGCTCTCTCAATCTGTAACTAAACTAAAGGAAAAGTAAAAACACACATCGGAGCGTGTTCCCCAAGCTCTTCTCTCAGATCCCCTTCTTCTCCCCATCTTTTTTTTCTCGTATTCCTCTCGCCTTATCCGACGAGTGAAAAATCCCCTCTTATAGAAGAAAGTTCCCCGGCGCCATAAAAGGCGCACCGGGGAGACCACACCGGGAACACCCCCTGCTGGGCTTCTGCGCGCCAAAAAAGAGGGCGCCGTTTCAAGGGCAGCCAAAGGGTTGTGGCACCGTTTCAAGGGTGGACAATGGGTTGTGGCACCATTTCCGCTTCATTCACTTGTCGAATGCCGGTCGATGAGTCTAGGAACGATTCCAGAAGTCGTCGTTCACGATTCTTCATGCCACGGCTCCTAAAAGACCTTGGCAGGGTGTTGACAAAGATCTCGATTTGCCGTACGGCCTTGGTCCGGGCTCCGTGTGTATTTGGTTCGAGCACGCGGGTCTTCTGCTAACACGACCTTCGGCACGATAGCTTGTACCTCTAGCTCAGCCCGACTCATACTCAGAGCTCCCGTGTGGGATGATATTCCGCCTAGACCAGTGGTCATTTGGCCTCTGGTGGACCCACCTTCGCAAGAAGCTGAACCCATGTCGAGTGTTCGGGTCCTTCTGCTGACAAGCCTTCCAGTTTCCCATTGTGAAGGGCCGATGGCACTCTTCTTCCTCAGGAGAATCTTCATTGGGGCGGGAAGCCGCCGGGTAGATCACCATCCTTGGTAGGGCGACGGTGTAGGGTAGCGACATGACAGAGTCGACACCGGATCATTGGGCAGGCTTGGTTGCACTGTCGGTTGGTAGTGGAGTCATGTCGGTTCTCCTGAGGTGAAGTTCTCGGCATTCATTCCAGGCGGCTCAAAGCTCTAGCAACCTGAGAGGCTTCAGTGGTCTGCTTTTCTTCTGCTTCCGTGCTCCCATAAGCCGTGTCATTTGCCTTTGTGGCTTGATCGCCGATCATCATATTTTGAGTATCAACAAATGCCCCCCAGACGTGGGTGCTACGAGTGAGACACGAACGCGGCAGGACCGACGGATGAGCTTCGTCTGGACCGATCTCCCTTGATGATGACAGCTCGAAACGGCACTCAATTTCATCTCCGAATGCTCGAACGATGCGAACGAAGCCTTAAACAACGTGATTGAAATGGCGCGCCCCGCCTTAGCTAGCTTGGCCTCTAGCTTCTCAGCCCGTTCAATGGCCCCCGCCAGGTGAACCTCCAGCTCCTCTATAGCATTTGCTCGGGACGAAGGGCCAGCCTCCCCACCTACTCATGCCCTCATCCGAACGTACGCCAACTCTCCTCGCTGGTAAAATAGGGGCAAGTGGTCAGTCAAGATTCAACAGTTCCCAAAATTCAAATCAATCAAGTCAATTTTGGCTTACCATTTCTTGGATCATGTGCCGCAAGTTCACAATCCTCTGGTTAAGGGTGACCAGCCGATCCTGGAGTATCCTCATCACCTCGGCCTCGAGCATCTGCACATCAAATTCATAAACTCATGTAGCTCTAACGCTTAAATGAGAACATCGCATTTGAAAGCTAAAGAGTAACTCACTACTCGGGTGTCGAGACGGAGCCGTCTGGCATACCGGTCCTCATAATCTGTCAGATAAGCCTCACTGCTCCTCACAGTCAGGTCATGCTCTAGTGAGGGTCCCCTCTGCAGTGCCTCTGCCTCTACACGGTAGCGAGAGGCCCAATCCTGGTCACTCGCCGAGGTCCGTCAGCATCCCCTGTCTGACTTGTGCTCAGTTGGAACCGCCACTGGCGGTTGATGCCATCCCAGCGTCCTCTGCACTAGACGAAGGAAGAGTGGCTCCCTCAGGTTCACACAAAGCAACACGGTATCTCTGTAGAACCAAGCCCGCCCCTCCTTCACCCATGGCTGAGGGGTGGTGTCTTCCATCGCATAGGGCATCCCGATCACCTACCACATTAAAATTGAAAGTTTTACTAATTTGAGTTCATGTAATAAATGCTGAAAAATCACACAACTCTTTGGCCAAAACACTCACCTGGTGGGGAGGAAACTCATCCAAAGCCGTCCGAATATCAGAGAGTCTGGTGGCCACCAGGTGTCGGTCCCGAACCATCTCCCATCTTGCCATACGAGGGACCATCTGCATCAGGGCTCGTGGGATCGTACCACGACCTAGAGGGAATCGAATATACCCCCAAATCTAAAAACACAAGGAACAAACAAACAATCAATCAAATCTAGAATCAACAAGTGTAAAAGGGGTAGACTCGTACCTGTAGGAAGGGTGTGAAGCCACCCAGGTTCCCCAAACTTGGGTGAGAAGTGGGAACAATAGTATGTTTCTAATGCAGCCTGCGCACTATTTGATAACATATACAACTTTTTCGGTATTGTTGGCACCCACTTATTTTCTTGAATCAGTCGAGATTTAAGTACGGGGAATTATTCCCTAACTAAGAGCAAAATGGCATAACACCAAAAGTGCTCTGCCGGTCGAGTCGAGCCCCCTAGAAATCAGGGTATTTCGCCATGTCAAATGGCATAACACAACAAATGGGGATCACCCCCCGAGTCAACGGCACCATGCCAACCAGCATCCCGATGGTTGGATCAGACCCGATGTTCGGGACAACCTGTCGTGTCAAACGACACTCTGTAAAGTTTCGGGGACCACCCTCGGATACCCGACATACGGTATCGTACTGCCGGCACTCCGACAACCAAGCCAACCAGGGACCTAGAACAACTTATTGTGTCCCACAGCACACTACGGAGAAGTAGGGCTACCTCTGACTACCAGACGAACATCATCGGCATATCGACATCCCAGTTACACATCCCAATTATCAGGCTAACCTGGGACTCGCAACCATCGATAGGGTCATGTGGTGCATGAAAAGGCGAGGAACAACTCCCGACACATCTTCCACTAGCCGCTTGACACCTGCGACTCTAACGGCATGTCACATTTGGACTTCAAATCACTAGCAGGTGCTGGCCAAGTCACAGCCATCCATCAGGGTGCGACCATTCTAAATGCGGTCACCCCCGTGGCCACATTCAAAATGTGGCCTCTGGGTCGACCGCGTTAAAGACGAAGCTCAGACAGGTAGCAGGCTCGCCTGTCCCAGGTCCAGATTCAAGGGGCCACTCTTCTCTCTCTTCATCGAGCCTACCTAAACCCTCAGGCGGGACCCACACCTCTGCACTCCCCTGCCTAAACCTAGCTCAACCTGGCTCGCCTAAACCCAGGCCCACATCCAAATAAAAATAAAAATAAATTAAAGAAAAGAGAGAGAAACTCACCATTGCCCCGTAAACCCCCCCTATAGGAGGGCCAAAACACAATGGGACCCACCTTTCTCTCTCTTTTATATTTTCCTCGTAAATCACTCTTTAGGAAGGCCAAAACACAATGGCACCCACCTTTCTCTCTCTTTTGTAGTTTCCCCTATGACTGCCTCCATCAACCCCAACACTCCCCCTCCACCTCCCACAGCCATTAGCTCCTCACCCCATTACAATCCCATCACCCCTATCCACCCTTACCACATCTATCACCACCTAGCACACCCAGCTTGTAGGTAGCAGTGAAAGCCCAACTTGTAGAGCCTCTCCTGGGGTCATTCGGTGACTTCTAGAGGTGTGCCATACATCGACAAAAATCTCTCCCAGCTAGCTTCGCAGGCGAGGTGATCTCGTCTCAATCCGAGTTCGGAGCTACCCGAAAGAGCCGTTCTCCACAGACAGCGCAGAACCAGTCTGGCCTGCAACTAGAAGCGACTTACAGAAGCTCCTGCGACCACACCACAGCTCCCCTTGACACGCCACTTAGCCGGAGTGGAGTCCCACTAGTCACCTGTCCAACGCATCAAGCGGGGCACCGTTTGAAGCTCGGAGCAGCCCGTTCCAATTTTTCTACCCCAAGGTCATAGATCAAGTTAGTCAGGATCCGCCTAGACCCCCTCCCACTCTTCTGGGCATATCTCTCGACCCTGACATCGTCTGGTGCTCTTCCTGGCTGTCGCTCGAAGGAGACTCGACCATGGTCGTATTCGTCTTGATCCTGGTGCATTTGGACTCCAGGAGTGGCCGTGGCGACTTCATCCAGTTGCTGTTGCACCCCAGGACCAATCTAAGCCAGAGCGCAGAGGACCAAGACCTAAGTCTGCCCCGGCCGGTGATGACGACGGGACCGCTCACAGAAATTCACAGGTGTACCAGAGCCTGCCAGTGACGTTTTGGCACCAGCCACGATGACTTCTGAGCTCGGTGGAGTGCGTGGCAGCGTCTACAGCGACTCCCTATCTGGCCGTTCCAAACCTGGACAGAACCGAAGAAGCACCCACCCAGCAACGTGACGGGGACATCGAGGCTCGACACGCAGTGACGAAAAACCTGGCACGGCACTAGCAGATCATCTAGCAAATTTTTACATTTTATTATCTTTTATTAGTGTTAGTTAAGTCTAAATAAGTTAAATAGAGTCATGTAAGTCTTAATGGGCCAGATAAATAAGGCCCAAAGGACTATCGTTGAGACTAGCTCGGTTAATGGTCGTAGGTAGCTTATATTCACCACCTTGGTTAGCGGGGTAATTATTTAGTGAGGATGGATATGTAATCTTTTTGCTAAGTGCGCAGGTTGTAGGTGTTTCGATTTCCTTGCTCTTCATCTTTTTGCTCTGTCTCCTATTCTTATCTTTTAAGCCGTTCTCATCTCTTCGATCATGTCTCCTGGTCTGTTCTGAAACTCATGTCCTGCTCAATTCTTGTTTGCTCATTTCATCATCTCTCCATGAGAGGGCATTACCTCACGATTGTGAACCTGACGATTCTACTTCGTCGGATCTTAGGTTTGATTGAAGAGCATGTTCGCCGTGTCTTTTGTCCCTCCATTGTCATGTGTTGTCGTCTCACGGGTTGTCCTTTGTCATATGTGTCTTTTGTCCCCCGTGTCTTTTGTCCCCTGTGTCATTGTCCCACGTGTTATCTTTGTCCCCTATGTTGTCATCCCATTGTGTCGTCTTCTATCCCACCACATTCTTGTCCCACCGCATGTGCTATCCCACCATGATATGTTGCCTTCTCCCACCGTGTTCTTTCAGTCCCTTGTATGCTTGTTATTTGTTCTTGTGATGTTTGCTTCTATCATGATGTGGTGTTTTCATTCATTTCTCTCATGTTATGTTTCGTTGCATTGGTCCTTTTTATGTTTAGTTCATCTGTGTTATGTTATGTTATGCTGTCTTTCGTTCATCTTCGTTATGTTGTTATGTTATATTCATGTTGTGGTTGTGTCTTATTGAAAATCCATAAAAATCTAAATTGTAAAATCTAAAACAAAAAATGCCATTTCGTTTGGCAAGTATGGCTTTCTATCCCTTTTCATTGTTGCATTACTATATGGCATCCTACGCTATTATAGCCTCTCAAGGATCGACTGGTTCTCTGTGTGTTCTGGGATCTGATGTTCCCCTTTAACAAAAATGATGATGATCTAGAGGCATACGGTTAATCGTTGGATATACCGCTCGGTTGAGTCGGGTGGGGGACGATGGACTCTTTCCCACACGTTGTGGTTGCAAGAAGACTCTTGACCCCGTTTTGGCTCGGTCTAGCAATATTATCCTTGAGTACTTTCTATTTTATGCTTTCTTTACATTTATTTTAATAATTTCTTTATTTTAGCCCAGCATGCATCATGTCATTTTGAGCACTCACGTCTCGTGATTCGTTCAAAGATTTCTCCTGATGCCCCAACTCATTCCCACCCCATTCCCACCTCCTTATCTCCCCACTATCCCCCCTTCCACCACAACCCTGTCCAGTTCGCAGGCAGCAGCAAAGGCCCGACTTGCAGAGCCTGTCCCGGGGTCATTAGGTGACTTCTGGAGGTGTGCCATACATCAACGGAAATCTCTCCCAGCTAGCTTCGTAGGCGAGGTGGTCCTATCCCAATCCGAGTTCGGAGCTGCCCGGGAGAGCCGTTCTCCATAGACTGCGCAGAACCAGTCTGGCCTGCAACTAGAGGCGACTTACAGAAGCTCCTGCGACCACACCACAGCTCCCCTTGGCACGCCACTTAACCGAAGTGGAGTCCCACCAGTCACCTGTCCAACGCAACAAGCGGGGCACCGATTGAAGCTCGGAGCAGCCTGTTCCGATTTTTCTACCCCAAGGTAGCAGGTCAGATCAGTCAGGATCCGTCCAGACCCCCTCCCACTCTTATGGACATATCTCTCTGCCCCGACCTCCTCTGGTGTCCTTCCTGGTTGTGGATCGAAGAGGACTCATTCGCAGATGCGTCCGTCATGGTCCTGCATCATTTTGACTATGGGAGTGTTCGTGACAGTGTCATCGACCAGCTACTGTGACCTGAGAGCAGTCCCAGTCTGAGCAGAGCAACCTGGTTCCTGAGCCAGCCACGACCAGCAACAACACCGGACGATCCCGCGAAAATTCAGGAGCCTTCTTGGACCAGTCAGTAACGGATTGGCACTGGTTTTGGTGTCTTCAGAGTCCGGTACAGTCCGTGGTGGCATCAATAGTGACCCACTGTCGAGCAGTTCCTGACCTGGACAGAACTGGGAGTTTTCCTCTCGGCGCAAGTTTAGTTAACCTCCCCTCCGCGCCTGGCCGGCTTAGCTCCCCTCCCTGCATGGAGGTAGTGTTTGGTTGTAATCCCAATTCCCCCTCCCCTAGTCCAACCCCCCTGTGCGGGGATTAGTGCATGTATTATTAAACAGGGAGAAGCTTCACCGACGTAGTGTGCAGGGAACCCACACTTCCCCGCTCGTCCACGTCTCCGAACGGGGGTTGGTTTCT
Source organism: Amorphophallus titanum (assembly GCA_024336825.1). NCBI lineage: Eukaryota > Viridiplantae > Streptophyta > Magnoliopsida > Alismatales > Araceae > Amorphophallus > Amorphophallus titanum. The sequence goes on from JANBPO010006859.1 coordinate 26,981,634, forward strand.
TCAAACCGACCAGGTAAGCTCTAAACCCTTGCTCTCATTTCAGTTCTTGTTCATTTCATATCCGTCGAATGATATGACTCTCATAAAATAAGAAAATACATCACATGACTCAAAATAGATAACTAGACCATGCTAGATGCGTCCGAGTGAGGAGACGCGCCATGAGTGTGGGCAAGGGAGGTGATGTCCCCATCACTGGCCAACATCGTGCCGGTGAAGGATCTGCGTGGATTTTCGTGACCTGAATAAGGCCTGTTCGAAAGATGACTTCTCGGTGCCAATCACAGAAGTGATGATCGATGCAACTACCGGTAATGAGGCCCTTCTTTCATGGACGGTTCATCTGGCTATAACCAGATCTGGATAGCCGAGCATGATCGAATTCACACAGCCTTCAGGTCGCCTAAGGGGATCTTCCATTACAAAAGAATGCCCTTCGGCCTCAAGAATGCTGGCGCCACGTACCAGCGGGCAATAACCAAGATATTCGACGAACTGCACTATAGCAAGGTTGAATGTTACATTGATGACGTAGTCATAAAGATGAAGAGGAGAGGCGACCATCTGAGTGACCTCAGAGTTGTTTTCTAGAGGCTCCGACAGTATGAGCTGAAGATGAACCCGATGAAGTGTGCCTTTGGCATCTCCAGCGACAAATTCCTCGGCTTCATCATTCGGCATAGGGGGATTGAGATCGACCCCTTCAAAATAAAACCCATCTAGGAGTTGTCACCATCGAAGAATCTGGGAGAGCTCAAGTCTCTGCAAGGTCGGCAAGCCTACATCCGCAGGTTCATCTCCAATTTGTCGGGGCGCTGCCAACCCTTTTCCAAACTGATGATAAAGAATGCACCCTTCAACTGGGGTGATGAATGCCAACGCACCTTCGATCAGCTGAAAGATTATTTGAAGACCCCGCCAGTACTGGGGGCACCTATCAAAGGCAAGTCGCTTATCCTCTACATAGCGGCTACTGAATACTCACTGGGGGCAATGCTCACCCAGAAAAATGACGAGGGAAAGGAGCAGGTTCTTTACTACCTCAGCTGAAGACTGGTAGGGGCGGAAGCTAAGTAGACTCCTATCGAGAAGGTCTACCTCGCCTTGGTCTTTACAGTCAAGAAACTGAGACATTATATGCTGTCCCATGAAGTGAGCCTGATCTCTAGGGCTGACCCCGTCAAGCACATTCTCTCCCAGCCGGTCCCGAAGGGGTACCTCGGAAAGTGGGCCATACTGTTGATGGAGTTCGACATAACTTACGTGCCTCAAAAGGCCATCAAAGGGCAAGCCATCGCGGACTTCTTCGCGACACACCCCGTGCCCGAAGACTCCCCGCTGGCCACAGAACTGCAAGAAGATGAAGTACTGGAAGCAAACCAAGTCTAGCAGGCCGTCTGACAGCTATATTTTGACGGGGCTTCCAGAACAGAAACAACATCCTCTGGGCGTACCAAGATACAGGCCGGAGCCGGCATCATCCTTAAATCTCCAAAGGGAGAAGTGGTGCACACTTCTTGCTGCATCAACAAGCCCTTTACAAATAATGAAGCAGAGTATGAAGCTCTGATTATCGGCCTCCAGATTGCCCTACAGATGGAGATTAAAATGCTGCAAGTATTTGGCGATTCATTACTAGTCGTCAAGTAAGTCCAGGGATAGTTTGACGTCCGGAAGCTGGAGCTACTCCCTTACCACACTAAGGCGAAAGGGCTCATGGAGCGATTCTACCTCCTTGAGATAGGCCACGTCACCAGAGGAGAGAATGCTCATGCCGACGCCCTGGCGAAGCTAGCAAGCTCGCTAGCAGTTCCGCCTGATGGGTCACTCGACATTCGAGTGATCAACCAGGGCCAGGTGCCTAGCATGAGAGAAGAAGGACTGGAAGAAGAAGAAGAATGGGAGGTCACCACAGCAGAAGCTATCAGTCTGCCCGACTGGAGAGACCCTCTTATGCAGTGGTTCAAGTACCAACAACTACCCAAGTAGAGGGAAGAGAAGATTAGACTGATCAGGACAAAGGACTCCTATGAGCTCCAAAATGGGATACTATTTCGAATTGTGGCCGACGCCAAACAAAAGCTACTCCTCCAATGTCGGTCCATTAAAGAGACTTGGAGAGTTATGAAGGAGGTTTACGCCAGAACAGCCGGTGCACAAGGCGGGGCCGAAAATGAAAATTGAAATAATAAAGCTTGGCTATTATTGGCCGATGATGTTTGATGATTGCTGCAAGTATGCTAAGTCGTGTCAGAGGTGTCAGGAGCATGCCACGATACCCAGGAGGCCACTCGTGCAGCTGCATCCTACGGTGCCCAGTTGGCCTTTTGCCCAATGGGGAACAGACGTCGTGGGTCCATTGCCTGCCTCATCCATAGGCTACAAGTACATCCTGGCAGCGACTGATTATTTCTCCCACTAGGCAGAAGCTGTCGCCCTAAGGGAGGTCACCGGGGAGATCGTGGCCAGGTTTGTCCGTCGCAACTTCATATTCCGATTCGGCACCCCCGACTGAATTATCTTAGACAACGGCAACCACTTCTGCAACCAAAAGGTCTACCGGCTGGCAGAGAAATACAAGATTACCTGGAGGACATCAACTCCCTACAATCCACAGGCCAATGATCTGGCTGAAGCCTTCAACAAAACTCTCTGCACTCTCCTGGCCAAGATTGTTAGCTCCAACAAGAAGGATTGGGAGGGTTACAGATTATCGTTCTTAGGAACATAAAACACAGGGATATGATCCGTGCGTGGGGTAAGAAAGCCGTTAGTTATTACACTATGTGCACCTAGTCATGGACCAAAAGGAGATAGATGGTTAGTATGTTAGTGTGGGTTGACATACCGGCCTCCGAACCAACAACTTATCATACGGGTTATGTAGATTGAAAGGGGCAACGCTCAAACAATCAACGTGCAATGTATAAGATTGGCGATGATGTCGGAGAGAGACCTTTGCCCAGCCTGTGGGGGATGGCCCTATTTCCTCCAATTCATGATTAGGAGAAGGGAGGTGAGGAGGGACCGGTCTCAAGATGGACCAGGGAGGTACATTCGTATATGCTCCTGGTATCATGGACCCCAAATGGGTGTGGAGGAGAGCCGGATGTAAAGATCTCAATGCGAAGACGCCCCGGGGAGGGGGGAATCGTTTATGTAGCCCGTGAAGCTCTTGGGCATATTCGGTATCGAGAAATCAGAATCGATCGACTAGACTCACGAGGGATGACTGGATACCAATTTAAGAAGTGATGGGGACACGGCAACCCCATCACTATGGTTGGGTGAATTCCCCATGACGTAAGGCTATGAAGTTTTTCTTGATGCAAAACAGTGGTTAGGTTCTTTTAATTTAATTCTATTTGAGTCCTGTAAGCCTTAATGGGCCAGTTAAATAAGGCCCAAAGGGCCATTGTTGAGACTAGGCCTCCAGGGCCCTTCTCTCTTCTCTTTCCGCCGATCTCTCGGCCCTCTCTCTTTCTCTGTCCCTTTCCCTCTCTGCCCGTTCTCTCTCTCTGTCCTCCCTTTTCAGCTGGAGGGTGATCCTCAGCTCCATGGCATCTTGAGAGAAGCTATCATCTGAATGACGTTGTAATTCCTCTTCCTGCTCTGCTATCCTATCATCACCTTGTGTGGCACGAGCAAGCGTCTCCCACATTTCTTCCTCCTGCCATATCCATCATCTCAGGGATGTGACAAGACGTGAACAAAGTAAATTCAATAGTAGAGCCCTCACTTTTGTGGAAAGCATTCCCTCTGCCTCTGCTGCACGCTGCGTGGCATGAGCAAGTTGCTCGTGGAGCAAGTCAAGTTCCGAGCAAGGGATCCATAAATTAGAGGAGGTACCATTCGCCCCTACTATCGATGAGGTTGCATCGAGCTGGGCACGCTGCAACGCATCCGAGGTGATAATTAGTGGCTTAATACCAGGAATCCAGGTCGTAAATAGGAATATGCATTTGCATGCACTTACCGTGGCATGCAGGGCTGCACGGGTGTCACCCAACTCCTGCTCCATGTCGGCCAAGTGAGTTCGTAAGTTTACTATCATGGTATCGCAAGCATCCTACATTCATAACATACGAATTAATATTTCAAAAAAGAAGAAGAAGAAGAAGAACAAAAACAACAACACCAAAAAAAAATTACATTCACCTCCACAAGTCCCGAGGATGGAGCCGCTCTGAATACATCGCTCTGTAGAGGCGCAGGTAATCTTCAATTTCCGACGCGTGCGACTCCACGAGCGTGCCGCCCCGCTGCCAATCCTCGTATTGTTCGGGGAAGTGCACCCGCCAATCAACACAGGCTACTGGCCCATGGGTCTTCCTCCCAACGCAAGGTGGCGCAGTCATATCTACCCACTCTTGGACAAGCTCTAAAGTCCTCATGGCCAGTCACAACTGAAGTGGCTCGATTTCATTCAGGCAATGAACCTAAAGGTCCCGGCAAAATCGAGCACGACTTGTGATAACTCATGACTGGTCAACATCGACCATGCCCGAATAAGGTCTCCAGATCACCTGCGGTAGCATATATATATCTCCTTAGTTATCCATTAAAAAAATAGTGAAATCTCATTGGTCCACCTGGCATTATGAATATTCTTCCTCTGAAAACCTCTGAAAAAGTGTGCCACTCTTTCTTGGATCGCATGTCATTGCATCACTGGAGATAGTTTTCTAATCGGGTCTGATTTCAAGTTACAAAACAGAGATTCGGATCTCCAGACCTGTTAGCACATAAAGATCTGCATCGACCTGATTGATGCATTACTTGTACTGAGGCATCAATGCATGAACTGGTGCATCGACCTTTCTTCTAAAATAACTGAGATGCATTGACCTTGTATTGCCAATACTTGTTCAGTTGCATCAACCTTGGAAACTTTAAGTGTTCATGTGCGTCGACCTTTCATCTTGAATAGCTTAAGTGCATTGACCTTACTAACAGATTTGAAATAGCTACATCGACCTGGCATTGCCAAGTGTTGACGGTTCGAGGCAGCTTTAGTTGTGCAGACAGAGATGAGCTTTAGAAGTGGTTTTGGGCTAGATGCGTCGAGGCATGTAAGTGATGCGTCGATGCGACACCGAGTTGCATCAGTGTAGTTGTCAATAAAGTTCTAGAGAAGAGCTGACTGCATCGAGGTAATTCTTTAATTGCATCAGTGCAATTGAAGACACGACCTTGGAGGCAAACCTTCTATTTCCTTCTGATGCTTCGATGTGCTATGACTCTATTCAATCTTGGATTGAATATGTCGATGCATTGGTGACACTACCCTCTGATATGTCGATGCATTGCTGCAGATGCGTCGATGCATCTGCCTTCTGCGATGTGGCAGTAATGACCTTTCTCCATTACTCCGTAGAGGCAGTGACCCGGTTTCTCCTGATGCATCGCTGCATCAATCCTGCTGCATCGATGCATCCCTCCTGATGCGTCGATGCAACGTGTCAGTAAGTAAACTTGAATTTGTGTGTCCATTAGATACTAAAGGATCAGTGTACCTATTCACCATGTAAAAATCTTAGTCCATCATGCTTATCAAGATCAATAGTGTGTCATCATCAAAACCAGAGATCCAACAATCTCCCCCTTTTTGATGATGGCAACTATTCATTAACAATTCATTTTTTTGCTTAGTTCCTAGCTACAGGAATATTTTCTCATACCAAGATTTTTAAGACAAAGAACAAGCACAAGAGAAATGTACCAAATACTTTAAACATGGCGTATACGAATCATGGAATGCATTAGAAATTAAACATGCAGCTCTTTGAAATCTTCAGGCATGTAGCGGTCAAGGACCACCGCATCACCTACTGTGACAGACTAGGGTAGGGGCGTTATATTGATCATGACACACCTCCCAAGGGCCGTTACAGACAACAGACGACAGAAGAAAAAGGCAGCACAGTCAACATAGACTGTAACGCACCAGGGCAGGTGCACTACAAGACTATGACGCACTAGGGTAGGGTCGTTAAAGGCACCCGAACACATAAAAATCCACAGTTTCTCAGCACTGTAACGCACCCCTACTGGCGCATTACAGGAACCGCCCTATCTAGGTCAACAGTCAAAACAGCAGTCAACAGTCAGGTAACGTGCCTAAGCAGGCCCGTTACACAGCATGTGACGCCCCTTACATAGTCCACCACCTGACATGTAACGCACCCCTGTGGGTCCGTTATAGTGTAACGGTCACTGGAACGACCGTTACACGAGCTGGAAAATAAGAGGGCGAAGTTCTAACCGAACTCCCTCCTGATCGAGTCAAATCGACTGGAAATTACAGAAAAATAGAAAAACCTGTCAAACCATGCCATATTACAACTAACACATGCATTAAAACACAAGAATGAAGCCCATGCAATGATTTTTCAAGAATTTAGCCTAAAATGCACTAAAATGAAATTTCATGGGGAATGAGGGAAACGGGCATCGGACCACGGCGCATGTGGTACCGGCGGGTTCCTAGCAAAGCAAGGAGTCCATCCCACTACCTCAATCGCGACGAAAACTGAGTTTAGGCCGCATGCGGGTGAACGAACGCCGCGGTACCTCTCGACCCGTCTCACTTCCACGCCCCACGAACCACGACGAGATTAGCGCCCACGCGTTCCTCGCGACGAGCCGGTTCCAATGGTACCTCCCACGTCCCGATCCGCGGTCGTTGGCGTCGTAACCGAGAGAGAGGGAGATCACGTGAGAGAGAGAGAGAGAGAGAGGGTGAGAGAGAGTGTGTGAAATGAGAGAGAGAGTGTGTGTGTGTCGTGAGTGAGGGGAGAGAGAGAGTGAGGGCGACAATTTTAAAATTTTGATTTTATTATATTTTTTTGATTTTTAACCTTGAGTCCTCCTCGTCTTCAGATGAATCTGAGGATTCCTCAGAGAGCCAGCCCCTGAGCGGAGCCCGGCCGGTAGGTGATAGACTTGCCTCCCGTATGTGGGTTGGAGTTAACCCCCTGGCGAATGAGCCGAAGGGGAAGGCGGCCAACTGTTGATCTATGCTCTCCAGGAACTGCAGTAAATGCCTCTGTTCCAGTTGCAACTGTCGGATTTCCCATCGGATCTTCCGGATGGTCCTCCTCAGTGCCAAGCACTCTGTAAATAAAGGAGCGGCTCTAGGGCCAGCGTTGGGCTGTTGGTTTGAAGGCTCGGCTTCGGAGGCGTTGGAACTTGAAGCCGTCGCCACCATGTAAACCACATTAGCCGACCGGCTCAATCGGCTCCAGGCATGGGGCTGGGGTGGGTCGACTGCATGACCCAGCATGTTTATCAAGCCCTTTTGAACGAGCTCTTCTGCTATGTTCTTGAAAACATAACAGTCGCCGATGGTGTAACCCAACCTTCGGTGATACACGCAATAGGTAGGGTCCTCTGTCTTGTCCACCTCTTTCGCGGATCCGGCAGAGTAATGAGCTGCTTCTTCATGCATAGATCAAAGAGCATTTTGGTGTGCTCTTTCCTGAAGGAATAGGGTGTCTTCATGCGCTCCGCTAAGAGAGACGCAATTGCCTTATCATCAGACTTCTTGCCCTTGCCTTTGGACTTTTCTTCTCCCTTATCTCCGTTCGTCAGGGAAAAGTCCACCGCATTCACCTCCTTGCCGCTAGCCAGACGGTCCTTGGAGGGTTTGCCTTTGGCAGAAGCTTGTACAGGATGATCGGCGAAGAACATTTCAATCTCCGCCACCACCGTATTCAGCTGGTCAAAGCTTCTGATATTTGAGCCCAGAAGCTTTTCACTGACTTCCGCTGACAAGCCCCTGCGGCAGATGGTGATTGCGTCCTCGGGCGTCGGAGGATTATCGCAGCGCATGCTGACGTCCCTCCATCGCTTGATGAAGCCCAAAGCTGTTTCACCTTTCTTTTGTCGGAGGGAACAGAGCTCCGCCAGAGAGACTTTGCATTCGACCATTTGGAAACGGTCGACGAACTTCTTCTGCATATCCGCCCAATCGGCTACCAAGTTGGGCTTTAATCTGGAGTACCACACCTTGGATCGTCCCCTCCCAGACCCCCTCACAGCCAGAGGTCGCCCCCACACTCATCCACCACATTTCCCCTCCCATCTACCCCATTCCCCATCACCTATCTCCACCCTATTCATGCTAGTTTGCAGACAACAGTAAGGGTCCGAGTTTCAGAGGCTGCCACATCTTCACCAAGCATCTTCTGGTGGAGTATCCTATATTGATGGAAAGCTCTACGAAGCAGCTTCGCAGGCGAGGTAGTCTCGCATCCATCCGACGTCTGTGCTGCCCGGGAGAGCCATTCTCCCTCGACTACGCAAAGTTGCTCCGGTAGGGAACCAAAGCCCAAGAGAATAAGCGACCGCGGCTGCTCCAAGATGACTTTGGATGTGATTTTTGTCTAAGGTCTTCTCCTCCAATCCCTCTATTAGCACCAACAAGAAGGGAGTCATTTGAATCTCGGAGCACAGATTGCTAAATTTTTGCCCCAGAGTGCGCATGTCAGTTTCCCCTTAGTCAGATCCGACCCTTCCCACCATTCTAATTCTCGTGATCTACCCTGACCTCCTCCGGTGACCCCGTTGGTCTCTGATCGAAGAGGACTTGTCCACGATCACAACGGCTCTAGTCCCGCCCTCATCGGACCCCAGGAGTGTTCGTGGATGCCACTTCTTCCAGCAGCAACAGTTCTGGGACCGCCAGAGCCAGGTCCGACCACTTTGATCCCAACCCTGCCTCGACTACCGTCGGCATCAGAAAATTCTCCAGAAATTTAAGCGTCTTCTTGGGCCAACCCAAGACATTTTGGTGTTGGTCCCATCATCATCTGAGGTTGGTGGAGTCCGTGGCGGTGCCGTGATCGACTCCCTATCATGTTGTTCTAGACGCGGGCAGAACCAGCAATGTTCGTCAATTTGGCTTATCTTAAGTTCCCCCACCTCGCCCGGCCGACTTAAAGCCCCTCCCTGCGGGAGGTAGTGTTTGAGTGTAATCCTACAGTCCCCCTGTAACATCCCAGAGTTCAGGGTACCGATAACCCAATAATATCGAATTACCATCACCAAGAACTGGGGACGCCACCCAGGAGGCTGATGAGGCCCCTGAAGATTAGTGAGTTTGTCGAGGAGTTGTATAACGAATTGGGATTACAATGCGCAAATTAATTAATAGTCTAACACATAAACGCATAATCATACGAAAATGCACTTACAAAAATGACAGCCAAAGACAACAACACTTGCAGGATCCCGGCTCCGTGTAGCACACAGAACTACGGAACACACTGCAAGCGGGGTCGTATCAAGGCACGCGGCAGTTGAGCACACGACTACAGGGAGCGAGTCATGCATCAGGCCGTTAACCAAGGAAAGACCCACAATAATTAAAATCGATCACAAAATGACAAGAGACACCACAATCTTGGGGAACGTATCTCGAGGATTACGAACATGTCTCGAGAGCACAACACCCATAAGAAGGAATGCAGAGTGGAGGGTACTTTATCAGCAGGGAAGCTGACGATTTCCCTAACACTCGCAAATGCCACACTAAAATCAGAGAAATGACCGACAACAGCATGGTCACGACAACGTCTAGGTACATGCAGCTAAGACGGAGTCACATCGAGAAGGAGCGATTCTCTCGACCAGGCAGAGTTGTACGAAAATAATCCTCGGCTTGTGGGTCATCAGCCCACACGCTTCCGCTACGCACTCAACAATGAACGAAGGCATCAGAAAGATCCTCGACCTTCGCATCTCAGTACACACTAGGCGTCATCGCAATCACAGAAAATCACAATGTAACACGCCTCGAGTACTGATCCAGCGAGCAACAGAACAGAAAAAGCCTAAGCGCAACAGAGAAGAGCACCAGCTTCAGCACAAAGCCCAAGAAAAAACACTAATCTTGGCCTACCTTTGCATCCTACAAATGACAAATGAGCCTCACATCACATCGGTCGTTAGACACGGTACGATGAAAATACGGTACGCAACAGCCATCGATACAGAAATTAGGTCTAAAGTCACACAACCGTAAAACAAGGAGATGATCAGGCTCAAATCAAATTACCTATACTCGAGCAAACACAGGACAAGGCAGTACTGAAATGGAAATTCCAAGGCCAACTTCATAAAGAGATCCACCAAACGACATGGGAAGTATCGAGCTTACTAACAGAAGCTCACAAAAAAGGAAAGAGCCTAGTTTGCTCGAACAGCTTCTCAGCCAAACTGGTTCAATTGAGCATTTCAATTTCAACAGAAGCGAAATACGTCAAGAGCTGACTAGACTTAAGCTGGGATGACCTAATTGAGGGTTTAAATGAAATTAGAGTTTAATTTTTTAAAATAATAATAAATAGAACATATTATTTTAACTCTCACGTTTCTCTCTCTCCCCTCACTCTTTCTCTCTCCTCCCTCATCCTCTCTCTCTCTCTCACGCGCGATCGTCTCTCCCCCTCTCTCAGGCTCGATTCATCCGGGTGACTGCAGGAGACGTGGAGGGTACTGTTGGGAAGGTCTCGACACGAGGATCTCGTTGACGCTAACCTCGTCTCGATTCGCGGAGCGTGGAGGCGGGTACGGGTGGAAGAATGAGGTGACTCCATTCGGCGGTTCGGCACCAGAACGTCAGCCTCGTCGAGCAATAGGTAGGGGGGTGGATTCCTCACTTCATTAGGAACGCGATGGTACCCCATGCGTCGTCGTCCGACGCCGTTTTCCTCATTTTCTATGTAAAATACCATGTTAGTATATTTTAGCCTAATTTTCTGAAATTGATTCCATGGGCATCGTCTTTAGGTTTTGATGGTATGTATAGCTGTAGAACTGTCGTGTGGGCTTGGCAGGTTAGTTAGAATTTCACTTCTCATCATTTCGAGCTGACCGGGTGGGGTTTCCACCGAGGTTGCCTCGTTCCCGTCACTACGGTAATGGCGCAACCACTCCGCGGCCGTTCTGTAGTGAGCGGTCCACTCTAGATCGCGTAAAACCATTGGAAGGTCCACAATGGACCGTTTAGCCCTTAGTATGGTACATTCCTGACTGTGCAGTCCCTGTAAACAGTGAGGTGGTGATGATTGAATGGCCAACCCTGGTCCATTTCAATCCCAGTGCGTGGCATGTCGTTCGACCGCCCCATGAACCCTTCATGCCTTGAGCAGTCAGTCCTAGGCCATCCCATCCATTGAACGGCTGACCCCTGACCGCGTAATGCTCAGAACCTTGCATAGTGTTAGAGTTGAACGGCCCCAATCAAACTGTTCAGGCCCATTGGGCGACCGATCGACCGACTGCCCAGTCACTAAGCGGTCGTGTCCCATCCATTTAATTCATGCAGATTCTAATTATTAGCATATTCATGTTATTATGTATTTAATTGCTGCATATTCACCATGTTTAACTTATTTTATAAACTGTGGCACATCTTTACATCCCGATAGAGTTACTAAGATTACACATACATGACTCAAATAAAATAAAAATACATGAGTAGACTCATAAAAACATGACGAACACAATGACACATGCCGATGAACAATTTGAGCCTCGAAAAAATGTGGAGGGACAAGGGATGCCCCCATCACATAGCAGGTGAGAGCCAGGACATTTCTCAGGTTTTTCACATTGTCTTGTCATAGGGAAGTCCTGAGCGTTGTTGACTCGCTTTGTGTTTGGTGGGGTTGTACAGGTCCTTCTAGAGTGCTGGCTGAGGTGGGCCACTCCTCCCTGGAGCTGGGGATTGAGTGGCCTACATCTATTTCGCCACCAGAGCCGCTACTGGACGCCAAAGTGGGTGCAGCCTTGCTCCAGCGAGCCCGAGGCTACGTAGGAGGCGATCCCCTGCCTTCCCCGAAGGAGCTCTATCAGCGGTTGAGGGAGTGTACCCATGGCTATCATAGCCTCAGGTTCCCATGCGAGCTATGGATGTCCAGCCTAGCCGACATCTGGGTAGAGTACCTGCAACTTCTAGAGGCACAGGAGGAGAGGGCTCAGCGGCTAGCAGCCATCCGAGAGCTGGAGGAGCAGTAGGCTCAGCTTGCTCTGGCGACTGTCGAGCAGGAGAGGTGTGCTGACGTGATCGTGCTGCTTGCTCGGGATCACGCCATGGCTGAGGGAGGTAGAGAGTAGAGCCGAGGCCCTGGAGAAGGCCCTGGAGGAGCAACGGCGAGACACGAAACTTGCTAGGGTCGAGTGGTGGACTGTCGAGACAGGGGCCGAGGCGAGCGTGTAGCTTGCGTTGACCGTGAAGGCAGAGCTGGCTGCCACTGAGTCTCGCTTAGTAGAGCTGGAGGGGAGTGAGGTTGGGCTATGATTGTATCACTTCCCCCCTTTTTGTTATCCAGATTGTACTTTTTTGTTACCATAAGGGCATGTCTTGGGCTCCCTTTTTATAAAGAGTATTGATGGTAGATTCTAGATTTTGATGTCATTATTTGCTGGGTTTTTCCACCTCTTATTCCATGGAACCGTGTCAAATGCAGGGACTGGCGACCACTTACTATTAGTCTACTTGATTCTCCCCTACCATGTATTTGTACAGGGTGTAATAGGCTGGGTTTTACCCATTTTGGGGGCATTGAAGTGGAGAAATTTCGACCCTGTCGAGTAGGGGTCCTGATCGCTCTGGTAACGATCCAGCAGATCTGGATCTATCCTCTGAAGCTCAGCTTGGGTGATCCACGTCACTTTGGATGCGTGTCGTCCCCTCCAACGCACCAGATAGCACTAGTACACTCCACCCTGAGTAGTAGTCAACTGCTCGTCTAGTATATGCTCTATTTGCTCGCACTGCTGAGGTAACAAAGCTGGAGGTGGATGTTGGGGAGTGGGGTCACTCACAATGGGGGTGACGGCTCAAATGGCACACTGGGTATCATCGCTGGGTCCCTATAAGTGACTAGGTCTGAGACATTGAAAGTAGAGCCGATCCCATACTCTTCCGGTAGATCTACAACGTATGCATTAGGACCAACTCGCCTCACTACTGGGAAGGGACCGGCACCACGATCTTGAAGCTTCTTCATGGTGCCCGAGGGAAATCGTTCAGGCCTAACCCTGATCATGACATACTCACCCTCTTGAAACTCACGGTGGTGTCTGTGGGCATCAGCCAACTCTTGGTATTGTACGTTGCTGGACTCAAGGTAGTGATGATGATGCAGACTCCAAGATAGCTGTGCGGACCGATACCTACGAGATTACAAGGGTGGTCCTGGACATCCAAACATGGACCTAGCATGTCTAAGACGCCTACCTGATTGGACAACATGAGGAGAACCAAGGCATCCAGAGTCATACCCATCATGCACAAGTGTCTGACTAAACGTGGTAGACTCTAGGGGACCAGTATGTCCAAATTCACCCATTACATAACTCCTAGATGATGGGGGGCATGATAAAGCGCATGAGTGAGACCGATGTTCCTTTCCTTCCAAGCCCTGGGGTGTGGGTGAGTGTAGGGTGAGATGTTGACAGGCACGCGTAGACGGGGTATGATAGTGGACCCTTTTGACAATGTGAAGTGAGGAATATGGGTCGGGAGGATCGCTAGGGAGGGGATCAAAGGGGTCAAAGAAATTAAGACTCCTCTTGACCGATCCCTTCACTATACTTACCCATGTCTGATATTCGCCATGCTGCAAAGGGTCACCGTCAGGCATACTGATGGATGGGACAGGGGGCTCACGTGGAAGGCAAGGAAGGTAAGGTTCCTCCCTCGGGATAGTAGCACCATAAAGTCCCTGTTGTTCCAGTCCAAGAGGATGCGCCTGGCAGTCGCGGGCGAGCATTGAAGGAATTCTTGCTATTTCACCCGCCGACATTTGAAGGCCAGACCGATCCGGATGCTGCTAGAACATGGCTGGATGCCACCGAACGCGTGTTTCGTTCCATGGAATGCGTGGATGATGAAAAAGTGATGCTCGGTACTTTTCAGTTGCAGGGCGCAGCTTTGACGTGGTGGAACATTGAGTGGGAAGTTTCTTTTCAATCTCGCCCACTCCGTCAGATTTCCTGGACTGAGTTCGTCGCTACTTTCGAGACCACTTTTAGCCTGGCTTATCTCCGCATGGATAAAATGTACCAGTTTTTACAGCTTATCCAGGGAGGGATGTCGGTGCTCGAGTATCGAAACAGGTTCTTGAAATTGGGCCGTTATGCGCCACATATTCTTGCTAATGAGGCTCTAAAAATAGAGCAATTTCTGCGAGGCCTCCGTGCTGAGTTGAGGCAGCCGCTGATTGTTGCCAGGATTACTACTATGACTGAAGTTTATCAGGCAGCAGCAGCATTAGAGCTGGATTTGGCAAGGCCTCTTGTCCCTTCTCCAGCATTGTCAGTGCAGCCGACAGCTCAACTTGCTCCGAGTTATTTGCCTCATATTCCTACATTTCCTTCTGCCACTCTTGCAGTCAGTGGTGCAGCTTCTTCTGGTAAATCTCAGTTCAGAGGATTCAAGAATAAAAAGAGACCCAGAAGATGATTTGATCGGCAGACTTTGTCTGATGCTACCCAGTAGTCAGCCCCATCTTTCCCACAGCGCCAGAGTTCTGCAAGAAGTCAATCAAAAGGTTGTGCGAGATGTGGTGGCAGTCACCCAGGCAGACCATGTTCATTGCCAGTGGTATGTTTCCGATGTGATCAGCCAGGTCACATAGTGAGAGACTGTCCGATACGACAGATTCCAGTGCAGTTTGCTTCTGCAGCTCCATCCCAGTCATCTCAGTCTCAGTTCAGACCTCCGCTCCCACCACCGCTGTCATCACAGCAATTTCAATAGATGATCCCTCAGGCTTTGGCGACATCATCTTATCAGTCTTCTGCAGCCGCCGGTAGAAAGATGAAAGGCAAGGTGACTCACATTTCTCGAGCAGAGGCTGTAGCATTCAATGGCTACAAGGCAAACTTACCATACAAAAGGTTAAACATAAATTAAAAGATCTATTTACATACCTATGCCTTGAGCATTTGTTTTGTGATTGAACCTCGCTTAGCTTCAAGGCACCCTATGCCAAAAATTCTCATTTGAAATTTTTAGGTACCCAAGCTTGCTTGGGTCCTTGCAGGTTTGTTCCATGTATAGCATTCAAATCTCTCTTTCTTAATGCCATCAGGTCATTTTTCCTCGCTGTATGGTAGTCATACATTTCATGTCCAATCTTCCCATAGTAAAAAGAGTGCATAAAAGATTTGGTGTATCTTTCATGTGTATATGCATGTGCAATAGGCCTTTGTGGGTGAGTATGGAAGTTACGATTTTTCGCATGAATGTGGGTTCTGCCCTTCAAGTGCCAACAGCCTTGGACTGTGTGGCCAATCTTGCCACAATGGTGGCAGCAAGGAGGCATGCTTCTTTTGGCAGCCTTGAAGTATGCTGACCTGTCCTAATAGGTGCCTCAATGCACAGGGTCATACCTAGGCTTCTGAATGGGAATATGCTGAGCATGCTTTCTCCCGACATAGACCTTTCTTTAGACAGTGCTTCCTACATTGTTTCTCTTGATCTTGCCTGCTTTTGATGATAGAGATGTATGCCCATCAAGCCAATCACAAGTGTTGTGATGGCGACATTTCTTGTACAATTTTATTCAATAATAATAATGGTATATTCTTCATTGTGTTCTTAGCACGTAATAGCGTGTATGTTATAATGTGATGCGAGACGGATACACGACCTGGGACTCTAGCTCGCGGGTGTCCCTAGCGAGGGATGCATAGGACCGTGCGCAGTTGAGGAACTGGCAATGAGTCGGGTAGTCGGCTCTTCCGTGCTTATACTCCGATTGAGTCACGAGACGGGTCTCTCTCTCTCTCTCTCTTCACAGCGGTGATTGAATGTAAAACGAACTATTATCCTATCACATGCAGCAGCATATAGAAAATATACAAGTAAAGCAAATGCTAAAGAGGGGAGCGAAGACGATAACTCCACGCTCCGGGCGTGGGGAAGATGACCCCGGCCAGTTACGGTAACTCCCGGTTAAAATAATTTTACAATAGTTACAAAAGTTAATTTCTTTGCCCACTCCATTTTCCCCCATTCTTAGCTTAGTTTTTTAGTCTTTTCTTTATTATTTTTATTAGATTTTTAATTGAATCTACACGACTCAAGCGCCCTTTCGAGTTTTCACTGAAGCCCCCACTCTCTTGCTTTTGCCCACGTGCCCTTTCGGGTTTTCATGTGGTGGGGTACCCGATTCTACCTGCAATGCCCTTGTGGGTTTTCGTCACAGTCGGGTTATAGCCATTCTTGCCCTTACTCAGCATGGCTGGGTAAGACCGGCAAGACACCTCTATTTTAAGCCTCTTTTTTTCCCTTCTTCCCTTCTTCTTTCTTTTTTTTTATGTACACTCAGAGAGCTGCTACCAGAGCGGGCATGAATTGAATGCTGAAGCAAAAGTGCATTCATTAACGAGGATGGAAGGTCCAAGTTAAGGGAAATGTTGACCGATCTTGCCGATGATGATAAGGGTCAAGCATAGTTTGTTCATCGACATTGGTTAAATGTCAAAGTAAAAGTGTATTCATTAATGAGGATGAAAGGTCCAAGTTCAGGGAAATGTTGACCGATCTTGCCGATGATGACAAGGGTCAAACGTAGTTTGTTCATCGACATTGGTTAAATGTCGAAGTAAGAGGCATATTCATTAATGAGGACGGAAGGTCCTTGTTAAGGGAAATGTTGACCGATCTTGCCGATGATAACAAGGGTCAAGCATAGTTTGTTCATTGACATTGGTTAAATGTCGAAGTAAAAGGTGTATTCACTAATGAGGATGAAAGGTCCAAGTTAAGGGAGTGGTTGACCGATCTTGCCGACGATGACAAGGGTGAAACATGGGTTGTAGAGAGAGAAAGGATCTCCAGTGGGACTTGTGGTGATCATCCTTTTTGGAGTTTCATTAGGATGAGGGTGAAGAGGAACTTTAAATTACCACATTACTGACTTAAGCGCCCTTTCAGATTTTCACCGAAGCCAGCCCCCCCTTACTTTTACCCACGTGCCCTTTCAGATTTTCATGTGGCAGGGTACCCGATTTTGACTGTAACGCCCTTGTGGGTTTTCGCCACAGTCAGGTTATAGCCATTCTTGCCCTCGTCCTAATATAGGAACAAGGTCGATGGGGCACCTCTATTTTAAGCCCCATTTTTTTTCTTTTTTTTTGTTTAAACCTCTTACATCTTCAAGTTATAAATCAAGCTACTTCCATGAAATATAAAGTAGGCCAATAATGTACAATTCCAATAATGGTATCATGATAAGGTAACCAAGGTAAGAATGCACCAATATAAGATCATGAGAGTTCAAAGATGAATTAAGATAAGGTCATGCCACGGAAGTAATCTGACAGCATAACGGTACATTCTTTAATTTTCATAAGTCATTAATAGTTTATTAGCAAGATGTTAGGTTCCAGATAATCAATAGACCATCTAGGAACTTAGGAATGTTGTGTCCCCTGGTTTTGATGATAACAAACCATAAATCATTATTAGATCCTTGATAAATATCTAACAAGTTTGGCTTAAACCATTACAGGACAAACACTCTAAGAGTGTCGACACCTCCCACAACGTGTCGACACCCCAAGAAGAAATCCAACTTCAAGCTGTCTCTGTCTGGGCTCTGGATTCACCAAGTGTCGACACCCTATGTGAAAAGTGTCGACACCTCAGTTCCAAGAAGCAAGCCTTACCTCCTTCTGGCGCATATGACCCGACACCTCGCAATGAAGTCTCGTCATATTGGCATGTTCCGCACACAAGTATGATGAACGTGTCAACACTTGGTCGTCGAAGTGTCGACCTTCTCTGCATGGAAGCCACGGTCCTTCAAGATCGTAATGGGATGTGTCAACACCATGTGAGTAAAGTGTCGACACGTTCATGTTCACCCAGATTGGATCTATAACCGGAAGCATCCACTTTCCAAGATCCGCAACCAGACTTGGAGGATCCGCTCTCACTAAAGAAGGCCGTCAAAAGGCTCTTCTTGTCAGGGGAGTTATTATCTGGCAGAGACATCCTCTGATTTGCTGAAACCGTTACAGATACGGTTCCCTACCTACCCACATACCACAGGAAAAGGTCAACCATGCTAAGAAAGCAAATCAAATTATGTGGATGTGACATTTTGGGTTTGGTCTTCACAGTGGACAATGTAAGAGATGCCTTGGGCTACTGATATATCAATAGAAGAAGCTCCAGTTAAAAACAAGGAGAGATATATATGGACAAAACTGCTTACTTCTGAAATTCTTATTACCCCATGAAGACCCAAACCAACAATCAGCGGCTCTATGTCCTTGTTTGTTGCAATCGTCTGAGTCCAAGCAATAGTGGAATCATGAATGTGCAGAACGTGCCCAAGATTGTTGGCTATGAGCCGCAGGTAGTCCTCATTGTAGAAATTCACGGGCAAACCTGGAAAACCAACCCACGTAGGTAGGAGAGTTGGATCGGACTCGAAGTCGAAAGAGCTCATCCAATGAAAGAATCTGAACAAGAAACCTTTTATGTAAAGACTCCTAACCAGCAGTTTAATAAAATCCTCCTCAGCTTCAAACCTGAGCAATAAATGGCGAGGATTGAGAGAACTCAATACAAAACTTTTTTGGAGTGAGAGATGCTGCAAAAGACATGATTTAATCTCAGAGAAAGAGGGTCGCCCATATAAGCATTTTGCCACAATAGCAAACTTCAAGGAGTCCTCAGATCACTGAACCCCTTCCTTGGAAAAGAAAACTGTAGGCTCCCCAACATCCGTGAACACTGGTGGCCGCAATTCCAAGACAACCTTCCGAGGCCGTAGGGAAGAAAGAAGTGCATGCGCGAAGGAGGTCGGAGCAGAAACAGCAGGGACCTCCGTGCCTAACCCTGGCAAGGAAGCCATAGGGGCCTCCCCCCCCGTGGGGGAGGAAGAAGATGCCATGATGTCCTCTTACAGCCGCCTCTCCATAGGGGGCCGCTTGCACACCTCTTGCCGAGAAGTATTGTGGACCAGACGTTGCTGGACTGTAAATGGCCGGTGTGGGCACGCGATTCCAAAGCCCCTTGAAGTTGGGGTTATTGTAATTGCCCTCGGTGCACATATTAGTTTCATATTATAAGGTCGGTGCATCTTTTGTTTCTTGCATACACGGTCGGTGCAAGTTGTCTCATGCACGCATTAGTCGGTGCAGTTTTTGCCTTGCGCATCTAAGGTCAGTGCAGGTTCTGCACTGAGCACATATGGGTCAGTGCATATCTTGACATACACACATATAGGTCTGTGCATGTTCCTTATATTGCTATATCAAAGTCAGTGAACATCCATTTGGACTGAACCAAGGTCAGTGCTAGTTTTTGCTTCATGCCATATGAAGTCGGTGCACATTTGAGCTCACATGGTCATAGGGTCGGTGCTAGTTCATGTTTCATGTGCATAAAGTCTGTGTTAGTATGCAGGGTCGTGCATCTAAGGCCCATCTAGCCACCCCATCCCCTCCCTCCACCACTACCCCCATCCACATCCTTTTCTTGTGCTATTGAGAGGAGCCTGCTGTCTGCCTGCTACAATCTAGAAGACCAGTAACTCCCATAAGTCACTGCGTCTTCTTCCCTGCATTCATGAAGGCCCAAGAGGTACCGACAGAAGCATCTCCAAGTGTTCTTTGCATCGGCAGTCGTCTCGCCCTTGTCCAACTTCGTGGCTGTCCGGGGGAAAAGATCTACCCCGACTGTGTAGGAGAGCTCCAGTCAGCAACCTTAGGCCGTTTGTAGAAGCTGCCACGACCAGCCTCCTGAAGATCTGAAGATGGGGCTTGGCCGACTCCTTCTACGATGAGTCTTCTTCCTCCTCCAGGAAACGGGGCTCCATTTGGCCACCGGAGTGATTTCTTCTCCTATTTCTCCTCTGAGTGCGTAGTTCTGCCCACCCTGGGACAGAGCTGACACCCTGTCAGTGTTTGGATTGCTGCAGTCTGCTCCGACACCGGCTGGCACCCCTGTGGGTCTTGTTTTGAAGAGAGCTCGACAACGGTTCCAACGCCACTGGCCGTGCCCAAATCGGAGTTCAGGACTGTTTGTGGTGACATCGTCTTCCAGAAGCTGCAGTGTTGTAACAGTTCGTGGCAGAGAATAGAGTCCCTGCTTCCTGCTCCACTGCACCCTACGACGGCTTCCCCAACTTCCGCCAAAATTTCAGTACCCTCCCAGACCAATCCACGAAGTTTTGGCACTGGTATTTCTGTCAACGGAGTTCGGGAGCTTCTGCACTAATTCCAGCATCGACAGTCTGTACCCTGTTCCTGAGAAGGGATAGATTTGGCCCTGGCGTTGCGAGGAGTCCGAGTCTTCATCTTCCCCCTCCCCGCTTGGCCGGCTAAAGGCCCCTCCCTGCGCGGAGGTAGTTTTGGTTGTAATTCTCTTAAACCCCACCCCAAGATCCCCCCTCCTGCGTGGGGCGTAGTGTTGTAGTTTACTTGAGCAGGTTGAAGCGTCCTCGCCGCGGCGTGGGTAAGCCCCACGCTTCCCCGTGCGCCCCCGTCTCTGAGCGGGACCGATTTATTCAAACCGGTCGAGTAAGTGCTCATTTCCCTACTCCATTACAGAACTTTTCATTCCATACTTCTTTCTTTTTTTTTGTAAGACTCAGTAAGTACATCCACAGGTCGACTCTCTTACAGGTGGGTGACTGATGTCACGGTGACAGAGAGAAGGTGTCAGATGTCGTGGCGAATCCTTGGAGGGATCAAGGGTTGGTGTGGAACCAAGGGGGTCTTTTATTTATTAGTTCAGATAACGACTCAGGGCCAATGGTAAGATGTTTGTTGGCTTAGACTGAAGGTCACGATGCCCAATGACTTGGCTTAGACGTCAGGTCGTGACACCAAAAGGGGAGAATATTTAACGGCTTAGACGTAAAATCATGACGCCGTATGACTTGGCTTAGACGTATGGTCATGACGCCAAGGCAGAATTTTTAAATGGCTTAGGTGAACTGCCATGACGTCGTACAGCATGGCTTAGGCAGAAGGTCATGATGTCAAGGTAGAATTTTTAAACGACTTAGGCGAATTGCCATGATGCCGTACAGCTTGGCTTAGGCGGAAGATCATGACGCCAAGGTAGAATTTTTAAATGACTTAGGCGAATTGTCATGATGCCGTGCAGCTTGGCTTAGGCGGAAGGTCATGACGCCAAGGTAGAATTTTTAAATGACTTAGGCGAATTATCATGATGCCGTACACCTTGGCTTAGGCAGAAGGCCATGATGCCAAGGTAGAATTTTTATCCGGCTTAGGCACAGGGCCATGACGCCGTATTGCTTGGCTTAGGCGGAAGGCCATGACGCCAAGGTAAAATTTTTACCAGCTTAGGCACAGGGCCATGACGCCGTGCAGCTTGGCTTAGGCGGAAGGCCGTGACGCCAAGGTAGAATCTTTACCGGCTTAAGCACAGGGCCATGACGCCATATTACTTGGCTTAGGCAGAAGGTCATGACGTCAAGGTAGAATTTTTAAACAGCTTAGGCGAATTGCCATGACGCCGTACAGCTTGGCTTAGGCGGATGGCCATGATGCCAAGATAGAATTTTTTTACCGACTTAGGCACAGGGCCATGACGCCGTACAGCTTGGCTTAGGCGAAAGGCTATGACGCCAAGGCAGAACAGTAGGTTTCATCATCGCTATTAGATTTATACCTATGTAAAGAAGTTCATAAGTTTCATCAGAATAGACGTAAGGCCTAATCTGGGTAAGTTTCATCATTTAACAAAGTCTAGTCCAACTAAAGACAAGTATAGTCCAATAGAAAAGGGAACGTACCCTCAAGTTGGCGGAAGCCTGACACTAGCAAAGCTGACAACTAAGAATCACGAACTACACCACCAGACCACGAGGAAGAAGAGCAGCCACACCTGAAAAGTCAGGGGTGAGTCTCATGTCACTGGCTCAATAGGGGTCCCGCAGATCCTCACTAAGAAACCAAAGCGGTAACAATAGTAAGAATAGCAAGAGCAACCATAGTAAGGAGGAGTAACAACAAGAAAGTAAAGAGGTAAAGTCATACAAAAGAAATCACGGCTATCGAGAAAACCTAAGCCCTCTACACTACTCCTGATCGGGAAAGGCACAACTTCCCACACAACTACTAGCTAGTTGCCAGACTCAAGAAACCCTGATTACATTGCCAAAACACATCATGCTACAACAGACATGTAGGCTCCACATAAGACTAACCAAAGCACCGACGCACACCCGACCTCACCGTCGTGTCTACTACACAAGCCACGGTAAAGCCAGTCACAGGCTACTCGAAGCACTACGTCAACCATGACGGAGAACCGATCACAAAACCACAATCCACGTGTCATGTGACAGAAGCACCTCCTCACTATAAGCAAAGCTAGACATGTCCACTGACGTCTTACACTGTGCCTCAAGTGTCTCACACTCACCTCGAACACGGTGACTGAGACACTGTACCAAGTGCAAGGAACAATAGTAACGAGTGACTAGTTAGGGTCACGCCCGTGGGCGCTCATCCAAATACCCCTGACCACGTGTGCACACACAAGCCCAATGTCTTGAGCTAGGCCTCTAGCTAATTTTCTCCCCTAGTAGGACGCTACTACAAAGTAAGGGAGCCCAAGAAAACTAGCCTAAAAATCATCTCTCGAGAACATGCCCCGCCACCGCTCCCAGGTGGGCCGACACCAAGTGTCGTCAGGCTACGACTAGTTGAGGCTCACTAGACACAGAGACTTTTCGAAAGAAACTCCGAAGCACGGACATGGTAAACACTCACCTATCGCAAGTACTTTGAAACACAACGCACAAGGCAGTACACAGAACTGCCGCCAGACTCAGGATAGACAACTAGACCTATACACAATGATCCTTGAGTCACACGACCCATGATCTTTAGTTTTAATATCGTCATTCCTAGCATTTACTACACTTTGGAGGTCTAATTCGGGTTTCTCTTTGCTATTTACACTCCTTTTGTAGGTCAGCAACCATCCAACGCGAGGCCCATCCTTTTTGTCCGGCCGAAAAGGGTGAAGGAGGAAGTTCCCACGGTTTGAGGGTTGGTGGAGACGTGCGACTTCCAGTCGACCGCACATCCTCATCCTGTGGTTTGAAGTGGGCCACACAACTTGGGGCGATTCATTGAAGACCGTACATCCTCACAGGCGAGTGTCTCCCTCTTTCTCAAGACTCGACATATCCATCACATGCGGAGTCTTGGGTGGCGATCACATGTTCTCTTTCTACTTTCCTTTTCTGGTTCTTAGTAGCTTTTCATCATTCTCCTAGTTGTTTTCATTGCCGGTACATTCAAGAAAGAAAGGGAAAGGGCATCTTTTCCTGTCTACAGCCTATTTTCTGGTGATCACGGTGGGACGCCTAGTGCCCATCGTGTTGGAGTTTTGCTGACCGCCTCTGTTCTACAGTTTTTGGCAGTCTTTGTTCTTGTTTCAGTTGTCACGGGTTGCTGGTTGAAGTTCTCAGGGGGCCGCCCTAGTTGTTATACGGGTCTCCAGTGACCGCTCTTCGTGGTCCCTGGTCGGTCCACTGTGCCACCTTCCTATCTTCTACGGCCTGTCATCGACCGCACGTCTGTTCTGCGGCCAGAGATAGACCGCACTTCTTCCAGGCACAGGTACACATCCATTTGGCATTTTTCTATTTATCATTATGCCGGATTTGAATCAGGACCTGCTTTGCTGGTGACAGGCTACCCACCTAGGTACGTCCACCAGTAGTTTTGTCATTCTGATAGCGTTGTTTGTTTGTTTCATCTCATTTCTATTTAATTGTCACCCTGTGTCGTTGGACGGCTCACAGAGAGTCGCCTATCCCTCCTGTGCGGTCTCCAGCAGACCGCACATCTGTGCTACAGTGCACCCGAGCCCAACATATTTACATTGCCATATTGCATGTTATTGGGTGTTGATCTCTCCGGTCTGATCATTTCTTATTTCTGCATGATTGTTATGCTCATGTCCATATTCATGTTTGTTTTGATTATTGCTTGCTAGATCTAGGCTAGACTTGCTGATGGGGTGCACGCATTTTTCAACCTGGTCATCCTTGCACTCCCATTTGTTATTTACCAGTGGGCTTGAATGCATTGCTAAGTTCCAGAAATAAATCATCTCGGTGGCCTCTTGCGAGACTGTTGTCAACCGGCCTCGAAGGTCATAAAGCTGCTTTGAGGTGATGCCCACCTCTGCGTTAGCAAGCTCCAGCATCCTCGACGTCAGGCCCCAGTCTTGGATCGCCTGAGGTGCAAACTCGAGAAATAGAGAGCAGACCCAAGCATTGAAGAAGTGCAAGGGACATACATAATGAGCTTGCCTCGGGAACTAATGCATGCTGATGTCCCCCAGGGCTTTATAGATCAGGCAGAGGGAGGCCGGACATAGTGATAGCTTGATCCCCCACGCCATCTGACACGCGGGATAAATGGCGTCCGGCCGTATCACCGCCTCGTCCCCGTATGGCATAGCAAAAGAACACAGCCAGTACGTCAGGTAGGCCACGTAGTGTTCCATTGGGTCGACGGCCATCGGGCTGGGCCCATCCAGACGCCCCTTGGAAGGGATCTTCAGGTCCATCTTCGGCTTGGCGTGCTTCTTCCGGGCGACAACCGTCTCGACGCAAGGAAAATCTGCATATTCCTTCGGGCCATCATAAAAGTATTATAGCCATAGATTCATCCGGACCCTCTTCCAGTCTCCGCAGCGGGGTTGCTTCTCACCATGCGTAATTTGATATAATTCCCGGTAGGCCTTCATCAGATACCGGTACGAGTACCCCAGGGATTAGCAACTATCTCCGTCGGTCTCGTCCTTGATTAAATCCGGGAGACAGACCTCCTCGTAGGGCTCCCCATCGATGGGCAGGCCACTCAGTTTGCTTAGGCTCCACAGGTTGAACGAGGTCTCGCCCTCCGCTGTGTAGAAGGTGTTCGTCTCCGCACAGAAGATCTCGATCATCCTGCAACAGAGACCCTTGGAGATCGGGTACCCGTACCGAGAGGCGTATACACTGTGATAGATGTCGGTCTGGACCAATATGGGAGCATAATTGAACAACACATATTCCGTGAATTCTACTGCTCCCTCCCTGAAGCTGTGCACATCTTGAAGCTTCAGCTCCCTAAACTAGCCCAGTGACAGCTCGTGTTTGAACCTGATCGCCAAGCAATCAAGGATAAAGGGCTCTTCTCTGTAGCCCCACTTCAATGGAGACAAGAATAGACCATGGTAGTGCTGCTCGCCTTGAACGCGCCCCGTGGTCGTGTCCCATTTGGCAAGAGTGAAACCCGGGGTCCTTACTAGCTTGTCTTCCACCGACAGCACAGCTTCCACCCCCAGCATGGGTTCCCACTCACGGGCCTTGCCTATCAGGTATGTGGGCACACTTCTAGGGATGACATGTGATAGACTGTCCTGAGCCTGTAAAAAGGCGCGCTCCACCGGCTTCACGACCCATGGCTCTTCCCTCCTCTGAGACCGTAGGTGCTTGAGGTAACGGATCAGGTGTCGGTCCTTTTGGAAGTCATCCCTATAGCTGCCGGTGACGCGATCGAATGTGAAACCCTTCGCGGCCTTTGCAAGTCTTGAGGTGTCTACACTTTCAGTGTCTGAGCCCAAAGAATCGGCCAGCGTTGCTATCTCAGCATGGTCTCCGTCCAAGTCTTCCACATTATTCCACGTGACCACGGGTACCGACGCTGGGGGCGCGGCCCCGGCACTGGGAGCAGCAGCGGTGGGAGCAGAGGAACCACTTGGAGCGGCCATTTGTCTACAAAGTGCAATAGACGAAGGTCAGGACAAATTGCAGACAATGAGAAAGCAAGCTACAAAGGAAGAGGAATATCCCACTATAATCAAAGGGAAGAAAAGAAGGGAAAAGGGGAAATAGATCGAGCCCCAGGTGCCCCTTCGTCGGCACACCCGTTAAGGGCCTCTGCCGGCATGCCCTAGGCGCCCCTTCACCGGCACGCTCGTTAAGGGCCTCTGCCGGCACACCCTAACCAACCCTTCACCGGCACGGCATAAGGGAGTCTCCCCCAGTGCAGCCCAAGCAGTCCTTCACCGGCACACTCGCCAGAGTCGTCCCCTAGCACGCCCGTTAAGGGCCTTCACTGGCACACCCTCCGGAGTCATTCACCGGCACACCCATTAAAGGCCTTCGTCGGTACGCTCCCTAGAGTCTTTTCTCGGCACGCCTACAAGGCCCCCAGCTGCATGACCCTACCAAAGGCCTACTAAGTGCCATAAACCTAACAACCAAATGAATGAAGAGTGAAAGGGGAGGTAATGAACGAGATGATGAAGTCTGGAGTCCATGAGGGGGCCACCGTTGAAGATGACCAAGTCTCCGTCAATTTCTGACGAAATTTTGACAGAGTTTCTCCTAGGCCAAGGGCGTAAGGGGAAACACGAGTGCGCGCCCACAAGGAGTGACGGCCCCATCAAAGTGGCAGTGGGCCCCGCAGGGCAACACCAGAAGTTCGCTGGTCTAATCATCCTTCCTCCCCTTCACCGGCACGACGGATCCCCCTTCCCCGGCACGCTCGGTGAAGACTTTTCCCTGGCACACTCCCGTGCTGTTCTCCCCGGCATGGTCCCTATGCGACTCCCCGGCACGGTCCCTGGACGGCTTCCCTGGTACACTACCGTGCTGTTCTCCCTGGCACAGTCCCTGAGTGGCTTCCCCGGCACACTCCCATGCTGTTCTCCCCGGTACGGTCCCTGGAAGGCTTCCCCGGCACACTCCCGTGCTGTTCTCCCCGGCACGGTCCCTGAGCGGCTTCCCCTGCACACTCCCGTGCTGTTCTCCCCGGTACAGTCCCTATGTGCCGTTCCCTGGCACACTACTCGGGGGCTTCGCCGAAGTGCTACGGGGACACCCTTCCCTGACACACTACCCTAACCAACCCTTCACCGGTACACCTCCCCTGGGTGGCCTCCCCGGTACACCCTAAAACCCTTTTCTGGTGCGCCCGTGGCTCTCCCCGATGGCACACTCGCGCGCTCACTGCCCAAACTGTCCCTCCACCGGCACGGCCGGTGACGCTTCCCACCCACGACGTCGGAGACGAAGAAGATGAAAGATGAGGGGAGGAGAGAAAGAGGAAAAGAGAGAAAAGAGGGAATGAGAGGGAGAGGGAGAGGAGCCTAGGGCTTCGTCGCCTCTCGAATGAAGAAGAAGAGGAAGGGGAAGAAGGGGGAGAGAGAAACGGAGAGGGAGAGGAAGGAGGAGAAGAGAGAGGGCCATGGCGGCCTCCTCACCCCACTAGCACGACGGCGGTGATGGCTTCAATGGCGGCACCCGGCGGACAGAGAAGAGGAAGAGGAGCCGAAGGGGGGAGGACGCCCACTCGGTCGACGAAGAAGAGGTTCTATTGTATTTGGACTTTTGGGCCTCAAAGAGAGAGTGGATGGGGGAGTCTTTGAACTGGGTTTGAATAAATCTCACCTAGATATAAAGTTGGTGCATGTTGACAATATCGTTCATGGCTAATATATTGCGAAAAGTGGGCGTAGCATTAGAAATGAGCAATTTGACCTTCTCCTCCTCCGGAATATTACCCGACACACGGGCGGCCATCTGCCTCCATCTATCGGTGTACGTAGCAAAGTCTTCATTAGCTCTCATCTTTTTGGCCACTAAATATGTAAATGAATATTCTGGGCTGACCTAGTCCTAAAACCTCTGAATAAACTTCTCCTTCACCACCTTGAAGCTTTCGAAATCTTCTAATGGCAAAGCATAAGACCACTCCAGTGCAACTCCATCTAATGATCGACAAAACAAATATGCCATGAGGTGATCATCATATTGGAACTGTGCCGAGTGATACATGAAATCCCTCACATGAACATAAGGATTGTTGTTCCCGTCATACTTGTAGTATGTGGGGAGATCAGATTGAGGAGGGAACCGAATGTTGTGGAAACTAGGGACTAAAACGTTTGCCAAGGATTGTGGGTCAATCCGCTTTTGAAGGAAGGCAAGTTGTTGTTGAATGGTAGCCCATTTATCGAGGAGTTCCTGCTCCCGAGATGGAGTAGGTGGAGTAAAGGGAGTAAGCTCAAGGCGAGGAGTTGAAGGATAGGCAGAAGGAGGGGGAGGCCCATAAGAAGGATATTGGGCCCGAGGATGACGCAAATTTGTATGGATGTGGGCCGCCCCTTGCTGAGGGCGAGTGAAATCGGTCGGGCCAACAAGGACTTGCAGCACTGATGGGCTAGCCCTGTAGAAACTAGTCTGGGTAGATGAGGGAAGAACGATCGTCTCTTTATCAAGAACTTGATGGGCCGAGCCAGAGGACTGGCCCACCTCTAGACTTGAGAAGTGAAGGATCCTGGGCTGGACTGGGGTATGGTCAATAGGGATGGGTGAACCCCCGGGCCCATCAACTCTAGATTGTGAGATGGAGGTAGTGGACAGACCTTGCGCAATCGTAGGAGGTAGGGCACTTGACCCCTGCAAGGTCTGATAAATGTCCTAGAGTTGGGCTGGATCCAATTGAGCCATCATCTTTAAGCTCAACATTCTCTTTCCTAGCTATCTGAAGTTCAGCTAGTTCCTTTTTATACTTCAAGTTTTCTTCGATCAATTGAGCCTGTTCATCATTAACAGCATTCAATTTTCTCCTAACAACTCTGTGTTCTTTGCTTAAACTATTAAATTTAGCTAGCAATTCTGTATACACATCTTCCCATTCATCAATAGAAAAATGTTCAAACCTGTTTGTTACCTCTTCGTTCTCATTTGCCATAAGGCAAATTCCTTATGTAATCTATTTGCTAAGTGTGTAGGTTGCAAGCTGCGGGTGTTGAAGCTTCCTCGCTCTATCTTTCGCTCTGCTTCCTATCCATATTGCTATTCTGTTCTCCCCTCTTCGATCTAGTCTCTAGATCTGTGCTGAAGCTCATGTCCTTCTTAGCTTTCGCTTACTTGTTTAATCATGTCTCCATGAGAGGGCATTCCCTCACGATTTTGAACCTGTTTGTTCCGCTTCATCTGATCTTGGGCTTTGATTGAAGAATGTGCTTGTTGCCTTTATCCCGCTGTGGTTATCCCACGTGTTTATGTCTCGCCATGTCTATGGTCCTCCGAGTCTTTTGTCCCGCTGTGTTCTTGTCACATGTGTCTATGTCCCTCCGTGTTGGTCATGTCTTTTATCCCACCATGTCTATGATCACACGTGTTTATGTCTATCGTGTCCTTGTCACATGTGTCTATGTTCCTCCGTGTCTCTGTAACATATGTTTATGTCCCGCCGTGTCGTCCCGCATATTATCTTTTGTCCCCCGTAGTGTTGTCGTCTCACGTGTCTTTGTCCCACCATGTCCTTGTCCCACCGTGTCCTATCCCACCGCGTTATGTTGTCTTGTCCCGCCATGTCACATGCATGCCTATTATTTGTTCTTGCGATATTTTGCTTCATTCATGTTTTATATGTTATGTTTCATTCATATTTGTCTTTTTAAGCTTCGTTCATACATGTTGTTTTGTCATATTCATGGTTATGTTCATGCCACGTGGTCATGTCTTATATTGAAAATCCATAAAAGTCTGGAAATGTTAAAAAATTCAAAAAATACTGTTTCGCTTGGCAGGTAAGTCAGGTATGGGTCTCTATCCCTTCTCATTGTTGCATTACTATATGGTATCTACATTCCCACCTCACTATCTCTCCTCCCTCATTTTCAACCTTACATTCTCTCTCTACGTTCTCTCTCTCCTCTGGTCCATTCGGCATGGGGCGCGCACCATTGCAGAGCTGGCCGAGGCGACGACGCGTTGGGGAGATCGGATCGCGGGATGGAGTGTTGGTTTGAGCGTGGTGTGGCGCGATCCCTCGGTGGATTCCGAGAAGGCGTCGTTCGTGTTCCTGATAGTTTTCGGTGTGGTTTAGTCACTTCGACGCACGATTTCTTCGGTGGAGGTGGGGAGATGGATCACTCACTTGTCCTCTACGTTTTCCCTATCCCTACACGTCGTTTGGTGCTCGAACGAGCGAGATCGGGCTCGTTGGGGTTTCGTGGGTTTCGTGGGCTTCATCGAAAAATGGCGACGATTCTGTGATCGGTTGGAGTCAATGGACTCTTGGGAACGTCAGTGTTCCATTGATACCAGTTTCGCGTCGATTGGCGGTCCCGTTTGATTGTGGGGAGCCCGGGAAGTCCGACGACCCCATTTGGGTGATTTCATTAGAATCGCCTGTTTCTTGCGATTCGTGCGTCATTTTGACTCCGATCGGAGTTCATGTGATTGCCATGGTGATTGTGGCTATATCCCCTTCGTCTTGGCATGAACGGGGCGTGGAAAGGCCATGATCTGACGAACGCTTGGGTTTGCTCACCGTGGCAGTTGAGCGATCGCACCAGAGACTACCCAAGGTATGGGCGGCTGGCTCTGGACCGTTCATCCTTGCTGGGTTTTGGGGCTTGTGCAGTCGGATGATAGACCGCACATGGTTTGTGCAGCCTGGTAGGGTCCGCCCATTCCCACTTGGGCGGCCAGGTTCTAGCCGCCTATCTTACTGTCTGGGTTGAGCAACCAAGATCTGACCATTCATCCCTGTTGACCATTGGTCAACTATTACATGTCGGTCATGTTCGGTGGTCATGTCAAGATCGTTTTGACTGTCACTGTAGTAGGTCAGTTTCGTTGAATGGTCCGGTCAAGACCGTTTTGACCAGGAACTGTTCTGGGTCGTGGGCTTGAGCAGTCAAGACTTGACCACTCATCCCCTTCGGCGGTCCTTCCCTTAACCGCCCATCCCCCTTTTGAGCGGGCTGTCCCAGACAGCTCATGCCCTTCTTTCAGCCAGTCTGGAAAGCATACTTCTTCATATGGCTCCCCGTCTATGGGTAAGCCGCTTAGCTGTGCCAAGCTCTAGAGATCCAATGAAGTCTCCCCCTCAGCGGTGTAAAAAGTGTTGTACTCGGGGCAGAAGACTTCAATCATCCAGTAGCATAGTCCTCGGGAAATCAGATATCGATACCGGGACAGATAAGCATTGTGGTACACCCCTGCTCTCACCAAGATTGGGGCGTACTATTGCAGCACATAGTCCATGAACTCAACTGCTCCTGGTCGGAAGGCGTGGGCGTTAGTGGCTTTAAGCTCTCCAAACCAACCCACAGAGATTTGGTGCTTGAATCGAACCGCCAGACAATCCAGCAAGAAGGGTTCGTCTCGATACCCCCATTTGAGAAGGGCAAGGAACAGATCGTAGCTCGGCTTCTCCCAGTCGACGTGCCTCCCAGTCTTGTTCCATCGAGCTGGCGTAAACTGTGGAGCTCTTGCCAGAAGCGCAGCATCTAGAGACAATTCCTGCACACCCAAGACAGCATCCCACTTCCTTGGTTCTCCAAGAAAATAAATCGGCGACATCCAGATGACCGAGTAATTCAAGCTATCTCGGTCTGCCAGCAAGGCCCCTTCAGGAGTCGAGCCAAAATAACATTGCGGTTCCCAAACAAGTTGAAGCACCTGATGAAGTCTGTCAGATGCTTGTCCTTCGGGTGATCTGGTCGGACCCCGTCCCCCCGCTAGTACTTGAAATGATCCCCAGGGAGGATCATCAGTCGGCTAGTATCGACTATGTCAGTCTCTGAATCAGATGATTCTGCAACCACGGCCACTTTCTTGAACCCTCGGTTCAAAGAATGAACATTCTCCCACGTCACAGCGACACGAGACGCAGACGAGGAAGAGCCGGATGCCATTTTATCTGCAAAACAGCGGCCGAAAGAGAATAAACAAGTCAGAGATCAATTGATTAGAATGAGATTTCTGACAAAATTTCGGCAGAGTCTCCCCAGCCTGCGAGTTTGCCAAAAGAAGAAGCGGAATTGTCCACCAAGGGAGCAGCCCCTAAAAGTAGCCATGGGCATTAAGCCGAGGCCAGACGGGACACCCGAGGGATCTAGCTCCGAGGACAAGTCCTACTAGGAGCCTCATGTGTCTTTTGTTGCCCCAAGGGCATGTCTTGGGCTCCTTTTTGTAGAGTATCAATGACAAACTCTAGATTTTGATTTTGTTATTTACTGAGTTGCTCTACTTCCCATTTTATGGAACAGTGTTGAGTGTAGGGACTGGCGATCACTTACTGTTGGTCATGCTTGATTTCCTCACTATGTACCGGTGTAAAGGGCAGGAGACCGGGCTTACCCTATTTCTGGGTATTGACACAGAGGACTGGGTATGGGAGATGGTGTCACTAGATTTTGAATACTGGGGGCTGAGTGCTGGGTACTGAGAAGTAGGGGAAAAGGCTAGGCGCTGGGGGTCAGCCCCTTAAAAAAAGGGAAAATCGATGTCGTGTAAGGTTAGCGTAGGCCCGTCGGGATGTGGCGGCCTACGGGGTTAAGACTGGGAATTGATTCTGGCATGCTTCAGTTGTAGGTTGACGCTTGAGTATTGACTATCTTTATGTCGTCAGCTGGCTATGTAGTTCACATTGGCTTGAAAAACTAGAGCTGGGTTGGCCGAATGGCCCTAGGAGGCATCACAGCCAAAAGCTAGGATTAGGAACTAGAGCTGGCCGGTCGACCTGCGATGGTGTTATAGCCGAAATGCTGGAGTCGGATGCTGGTAATAGGTCTAGGTGACTGGCCCTGGGTCTGGGTAACTGGCCCACAGATGTACTGTAATTGAACTACTAGATTGGCGATCGGTACTGAGCCCAAACGGCTGGCCTGGGGAGGTGTCATAGCCACAGTACTAGAGCTGGCAACTGGTACTGGAACTGAGCAGCTAGCCTATAGAGCGTTGAAGCCGCGGTGCTAGAACTGGCAACTGGTACTGGAACTGAGCGGCTGGCCTGTGGAGGCGTTGTAGTCGCGGTGCTGGGACTAGTCAGCCGACCGTTGAGATAGGTGGCTGACCGTTGATGCTAGAACTGGCGTTGGCCAGCCCTCCAGGGGTGTAGTGGCCACTATTGTTGTGGGGGGTAGTGCTGAGGTTGCCGTCGGTGAGATGTCGCAGTTGACGGCTTTCATCAGTGAGGAGTAGAGAGGGAGAAAGTTTTTTTTGTTTTCTCCTTACCAGCTCTACCGCCCTTGCGGGTTTTCACCAGAGCTGGCCCCCTTTAGCTTTTTTCGGCCACGGTTCTCAGGATCTTCCAACCCAGATGAAGCGAAGAACTGGATTGACGAGATGACCAGGATATTTGACGTAATGTAGTGCACTGATCTGGAGAAAGTCCACCTTGCCACATTTCAATTAAACCAAGATGCTCATACTTGGTGGAAATCTATTCTGACATCGCCTGCAAATGCACCACACACTTGGCAGGGGTTTCTCACACTTTTTCGGGTAAAATACTTCTCTGATCACGTCAAAGAGCAGAAGGCTGCTGAGTTTGCTGCTCTACGATAAGGCATGATGTCAGTAGTAGAGTATGAGTTACAGTTTTCTACGCTGGCACCATATGCTACTCATCTGGTTAGTACCGATCTCTTGAAGGCTAACTGATTTATGGATGGATTGCATTCTACTTTTATCAAGCAATTGGGCTCGCAAAATATTCAGACTTATGATGAGATGGTCCAACGTGCTCACTTATATGAAAGGGCCTTGGAAAAGGTCGAGAAGTTTACAAGCTGCGGAGGAAGTTCAAGCCGTAGGCAAGATAAGAAGGGAAAGAAGATAGAGAAGTTTAGCATTACAGGGACAGACAAGTCCCAAGATAATAAGAAGAGATCCCGTAATGGCAACGGGAGTGGCAATGGCAAGAGCAAGAAGGTAAAGGAAGAAGTGGCCCTTACAATGGCCTGCACATTCTATGAAAAGTTTGGTAATTCGGCCGAAGAGTGCTGGAAGCGTATCGACGCTTGTTTACGATGTGGAAGTCGGGAGTACCGTATGCCCAATTATCCTCTCATGAAAGATCAACACAAGTCCAACCAGAGTAATGGTGGGCAAAAAAGGTCAGCTAGATTAAATGTTGTTCTGGATGAGGAAACAAATAAAGAAGGAGAGTTTATCGAAGGTACCATCCACATCCATTCACATCCTGCTTTCATACTATTTGATACTGGTGCTACTCACTCCTTTATTACTAGCTCCTTCGCACAAATGCTACCGATTTCACCTATTCCCTTGCCAATAGATCTAACCATAGTTACACCATTAGGGTCAGGAACAGATTTAAAAACTCATCTCCCAAATAGTAAAGTCACTATATAGGGGTATAATCTTCCCACTAATCTAGTGTGTCTTGACATGGAAGGATATGATGCTATCCTGACTAAGCACATAGAAATTAAACATTATTTTTCTAGAGATGCAGCAAGATGTTAAATCTCCGTGGATGTATGTAGATGGAGGGGCGATGATATGATCCCATCTCCTTCTTATCTTCCTTACTTCTCCTCCTCTTCTGTAATCAGGGATTCATTCCCACCTGTGTAACTGGTGGCCAGCCTCTGAGCGACAACGCCATGCCACACCATAGTCGTGTTGTGCTGAGCCCTCTTTGACAATGTAATGAATGATATGGGACGTGGTAATGCCACTGTATGCCTCCTCTCCTCTCTCTGAATCCATCAGATCGATTGTCTCCTGTTGTGTGCGTTATCCTCGGGTTCTTCTTCCTTATTACATGTCGAATCTGCCCTGGGTTATCCCTAAAAGTGCTATAGTAATATCCCCCTCCCCGGGGTTCTCTCCAGCATGTTGATTGCATCTTATGCACCGTGTGCCCGCCATGTTTCTCTCCGCCGGAGGTATGTGTGTGAATACATCTCCCTCTGGTCTTGGGATTGGCTTCTCACTATCTCCTAGTCCATTATCATGGACCAGGGACAGCAGAGTCATCCCTATAGCCTATGTGCGGGGGTCTTCTATCGTAGTCATTCGTGCCACATGATACCCCTGGCTGCTCGATCATTTGCCCCTTTCAATCTCTATAGTCTACACACTAATTCACTAACTTGCTAACCTACTAACCCCCTCATATGCTAACATGTTGACTCCCCTTTTATGCCTAATTAACCAGTATAGCTGCTGAGTGACTAATTTTCATATCTCTTCTATCCTGTATATGGGTTGCATTATCATGTTTTGTTATCTTGAAGACAATAGTCTAGTGACCGGGGAAGGGGGGAACATTCCTCTGAGTCACCACCAGATCATATGGTCATGTCCTTCGATGGCATGTACCCTTATGGGCTACCAGGGGGTGAATATTAATAGGGCTTATGACCCAACATTAAAATCCACTGCCCTTAAGGGGACTAGTGGTGACCATGGGTTATGTGCCCCTCGCAGGCTAGCCCTCGGGGTTTCCTCCCTCATTGGTCATCTCTTCCAATCATGTTTTGGCCCATGGAATATTGGTGCCCCTCGTACACTAGCCCTTGGGGTTTCCATCTATCTGGGTCCCCCGGCCTGTCATCCGCCGAGTATATGAAGGGGGTGCCTACGTCCTCGTAGATCACAAAGGGGTCATCCAGTTCTCTCCCCTCAGCGGAAAACATATAAAGCTGTACCATACGGCTCAGCCGACATTCCCAGAATGACCATAATATACCTTGGTCTAGTGGCACTCTGCCCAGATCGAGCTACCTTAACCTTGGTCTAGTGGCACTCTGCCTTGATCGAGCTACCTATGCCTTGGTCTAGTGGCACTCCGCCCTGATACAGCTACCTCTATCTTGGTCTAGAGACACTCCGCCCTGATCGAGCTACCCCTTTTCTTGGTCTAGTGGCGCTCTGCCCTAGCTGAGCTACCCTTTATCTTGGTCTAGTGGCACTCCACCCTGATCAAGCTACCTTTACCTTGGTCTAGTGGCACTCTTCCTTGGCCGAGCTACCCTTTATCTTGGTCTAGTGGCACTCCGCCCTGATCGAGCTACCCCTTTTCTTGGTCTGGTGGCGCTCCGCCTTGGCCGAGCTACCCTTTATCTTGGTCTAGTGGCACTCTGCCCTGATCGAGCTACCCCTATCCCGGTCCAGTGGCACTCCACCCTGACCAAGCCCTACAAAATAGATAATATTGCCATTACGGGCCTTACGCCCGAATCGGCAGAAACTCCTCCCTTGCGTTAGCATTACTTTCTTACTAACGAATGAACTCATCTCTTGGCATAAGACTCTGCGTCCCAGCCGGCTTCTACACAATGTCGCCGCTATAGACCTTACGTCTGAGTCGGCAGAGAATCTCTTCTTGCGCTGGCATTACCTCCTTGCCAACGAATAAACCCCTCTACATTGGCACAAGGCCCTTGGCCCTAGCCAATAGCCATCTGTTACCGTCAAGGGTCAGATACCACGTATCGACCTACCGACTGTTTCCTCCCATATGTTTTAAATATTAAAAAAAAAGGAAAAAAAAGAACTAAACCCCTGACATTAGACAGAAGACATAAACCCCAAGGGAAGGGGGCGCCCTTGGGCTTGGCCCAATGAATTGGGCCCATTAACAACATCAAACCAGATAATGACTCACAAACATAGAAAAATAAACCAAAGACCTAGGGACATGACTCAAATAATACATCAAAATGACTCAAATAAAATATAAAAGCTACATGATCTTCCCCATGCCCAGAGCGTGGAGGTACATTCGCCTCCCTTTGTCTCATTTGCTTAGTTCGTATGTGTTCTTTTATGCCGCTGCTTGAGTGTTTCGTTAACTAGCTCGTCCAATTTTATCACCGCTGCGAGAGTGAGTGAGTGTGACCCGTCCCGTGACTCGACCTGAGCACGTGGAAGAGTCGAATATCCTTGACTCACTGTCGGTTTCTCAACCACGCAGATCCGTACGTTTTCCCTCGCGTGGGACGAGTAGCGAGCTTGCCTAGAGTCCCAGGTCCGCATAAAATTGGTACCAAGTCCTCGTCGTCGTCTCGCATCAGAAAGAAAACTCCTGTCTGGGTAGGAACTGGATGAAGCCTGGGCTTGGTTCTTCGTTTCTTCTCTCTAGTTCTTCTCCACGAACATGAGAGCGTAGGTAGACCAGCTTCACCAGCTTCACCTCCTTCACCGGGCCTGACGATGAAGGAACGGTCTGCTCTATGGCAGACGTGCCTGCGACTGAAGGAATAAGACTTGGTTCTTCTATGGGAGCTTCTCTGCTTCTCTTTTGCTATGTGCTCATAGCTAGCTCTGCTCGACCCTCTCTCTGCTGCTCTCCCTTCTTGTTCACAACTTATCCTTCTCCCTTTTTAAGCTTAGCCTTATCTTGCTTTTTTTTTCATGCGCTCGATGCCCATTTCACTCTTGTATTGTCTCTTTCCATCTTGAGCGAATCCACCTTTTTTAGTTGAACTCTCTGTGCGATCTACTTTTGCAATGTGTGTCTCCCAGCTGACATTATTTTCGGTCAGACATTCTTTTCTTCTACTGGCAGCGTACATGATTGGTAACCCCTAATTTGGTAAGAGATAATATGGACCATCCATCTCCATCGGAGAGGACCAAATGCCAGAACAGGGTGACCTCTGATTGGTTCAGAAGTGATAAGATTCAGTGGGTTCTCATTGGCTACTCAGACTGCTTCAGCGGTACACTGCAGTTCCCATTTGCTGGCCGATCATATCTTCGTCAAGTACAAGACTATCTCCTCAAGGTTTGACCCCTTTTTGGATGGAGACCTTTTCTAGGTGACTTACCTGTTGAGTCCCGGAATGTGGCAATCAAGAGGGGAGGGGTGAATTGATAGCCAATTAAAAATTAACTCTGAATTCCTCCATTTGATCCCCGGTCAAAGCTCATAATCAGGCAGGTTCCAATCTGCCCTGTGGATTCTGAGTTTCAGGACAGAGCCATCACTCAGCTTGCAAAGCTTGTCATTTACGTTAAGACCGTTCGATGGTTCTGGAATTCCAATATATCGAAGCTTTTTGAGCTCTCTTCGTAACGGCGCTAACCTCGTCTTGATCCGACGTCATGGCTGGGAGTACCGACCATCCTCGTCAGGGTGCGCAGATCTAACCTGAAGCAAAGATGTGAGACAGCCTTGGGAATTAATTCCCAAGACATCGCCCGCCTCCTCTCCGGTGATCGCTGCCCCCGGGATCGACCCGAGGCACTCCATGAATTCTCCCACCCGTCGTTACAACCAGGACCCACCCCAGATGTCACCGTACTAGCAGTGGGTCCCACGTGCTGTCCTGCGGGTCCGAGTGAATAATGCTGAACCAGCCAACAGCGTCCGCCCGAGCGCCACCGACTGCTGCCCGCTAACCCGAGATTGGTGCTCCCGGACCCCACATGTCGCCTATTACCTCCCTGCGTGGAGTGGGCTGTAGGATTAATTCTATAAATTAACAATTATTACTGTACCGAGGGTTATGGATCTCGACCGGGAAGTCTTCCCCACGCCCCGAGCGTAGAGGTATACTCGCCTCCCATCCTTTGTCATTTTCCTTAGCTAGTATACATTCTAGATGCCACTGCTTGCGTGTTAGTTTATTTCCCTAGCTAGCTCATATTTAATCACCGCCGTGAGTTGTGAGTGTGAGACCCATCCTGAGACTCAATCCGAGTGCGAGAGTGAGCCGACCACCCCAGACTCAAAGCCGGTTACTCAACTGTGCCGATCGTCACGCTTCCCTCGATGGGGACGACCTGTGAGTTCACGCTCCTTGTTTGGGGCATATTGCCTCTTCTGGAGCTCCTTTGGTGTCGGGTTGTAGTGTCGTTGCTGGTCGTGTCATCTCGTTAGCCGTGTCAATCTTTAGAGTCCAAGGTCACAACCCTTCCGCGTCAAGTCTCGTAGTCATCCCGCATCACTGCCCAACAACACTTTGTAGGATGTGCTGGAGTCGATGATGTAGAAGGTTGCCTTGGAGGTGAAATCACCGAGTACCAAATCAACATCCACCTGGTCGAGGACCTCCTCGGTATTCTGGTTGAAATCGGATATCTTGACTGCCTGGACCTTTTGGAGGTAGGGAGTCAGGTATAAAACCTTGAAGGTTTTGAGGGGCATGATGTTGACAGCTGCGCTGGCATCCACCAGAATCCGGTTTACTTCATGCCCATTGATTTTGCCTTTCATGTAGAGGGGTCGATTATGGCACGGAGGAGAGAGCAGAAAATCTTTCTTCGTGAAGGTGACAGCGGCCGTGAAAGCCTCATATGTGGCGGCTTTCATTTCTGTCGCGTGTGCTTCATAGACTTTAGGCTCTTGAAGTATCTTGATAAGAGTTTCCCTTAACTCTTTGCTCCAAGCTATGGCTTCCCAGATTGTGATGCTGGCAGGGAAATGCTTCATCTAGTGGAGAACCTTTCGGTCAGCTCGAGCATCCTCTAGTGACGGCAGTATGTCAGGCTGGATCTGCGGTGAGCCACCGAGCCGCTCCTCGTCGGGGAGTTGCACCACCTTGCCCTTGTTACTGGGGTCGAGCTGACTATGGTCAGCCGAAGACTCTTGGAAGAGGGAGGCCAATGACAGCTCTTCCGAGGGTGGCTGAAGGGCTGATCCGTCCTTGCCAGATGGCCCTGCTGATTCTGTAGAATAGGTCAGGACTGGAGCTGGGACTGGAATGTTGGTGGCGATCTCCTCCGTGCCAGCTAGGTCGAAGATGCTGGGTTGCCCCTAGATCTCCGCTGACGAGATCGAGGTAGGTTGTTGTCCCCGGAGGAGGATGACCCGTTTGGGGTCGAAGGGAGATGGGTGAAGGGACGGCTCAGGGACTCTTCCGTGACCTCTACCACGTCCACGACCATGGCCTCGACCACGGCCGGTGTGTTCTGAAGCTGGTTGTAGTTTGAGTGGAGCCGCAGCCCTTTGTCTAGCTCTGGATGCTACTGGCTCGCCTCGTCGGGAGGCGTTGATGTTGTCTGGGGGTGGAATAGCCACCATGTTGCAGGTGCAGCCGCGAAGCATCTGTTCTAGTTGTTCCACTATGATCTCCTTGTCCTTATAGAACTAGGAGAGCTCTTCTGGGATGCGAAGAGTTTCACCTTCCTTGACCTTCTGGATCATTTCTTGGACCCAGTCTCTGAGGGGAGCTCGTTTCTGCATATCTTCCCACGGGATGTAGCTATTGAGTGGGATGGGCCCAGTAGGACGGAGAGGAATGTATTCCTCAAGGTTGTCAATCAGCCGCTGTAACCTCTGGAGAGGCGTCAGCTCTGCTGGGGACTGCAAGGCAGTCGCTTGTTCGGCTTGCTTCTTGAGCTGCCATTTGAGATTCTTCCTTCTATTCCTTTCCTATTTCTTGGCAATGGCCATCTCCAGGGGAGTAGGAGGAGGAGGAGGAGGCACTAGGACTGGAGTTGACAGGTCCGCACAGGGATACCGTCGAGCCAATAAGTTTGTAGGGCGAGGTCGACGACTCCTCTTTGCTCGGATCTTAATCCAAGCACCTTCCAATTGTTATAGTTGGAAGGTAGCATTGATCGTCTGCTCGATGACTTCGAGTGGTAGTTCCTAGTAAGTAGGGATGCTGGGACTGGCATCCGAAGACATGGACGTGACTTGTTGCCTTTGCCGCGATTGGTGTGGGAGCTTACTGGGAACCGATTGACTCGTACTGGCGTCCGAGGACGTATGCACAGTTTGATGCCTTAGCCACAGTGGCAGGGAAGGCTTCCCCTGTTGAATTGGTGTATTGGTTTCGATGTTCGAAGAC
This sequence comes from Amorphophallus titanum, assembly GCA_024336825.1. Lineage (NCBI taxonomy): Eukaryota > Viridiplantae > Streptophyta > Magnoliopsida > Alismatales > Araceae > Amorphophallus > Amorphophallus titanum. The sequence continues at coordinate 27,022,237 of JANBPO010006859.1, forward strand.
ATGTGCGTGGTTTGATGCCTTAGCCGTGGTGGCTGGGATTTCTGCTAAGAAGGGGCCTGAGGAGCATGACCAACATCTTGCTTCATGACTAGACCCCTGTGGTCTGGCTGAGAATAGGGTCAGACGACACCTGATGACGTCTGGGGGCCTTGTTTCCCCCGGTGGCTGTCTTGATCTTGTGCGTTGGAGGGCCTTTGTGATGGCAGGCCCAACCTGCGAGCTGTAGGGAGAACCTGATTCGGCGGAGCCAAGGTCTCACTCAACTTTTGCTTCCCCTTTCAATCCTCGAGTGTCGAAGACAAAGGTAGAATAGGGGGGAGACGAGAAGGCCTGGAAGTGTCCGTCCTGGTCTCACCTACCAGGACATCTTCTCGACTGAGAAGGACTCGAAGGAGTCTTGCAGTGTCTTCCTTGGAAAAGGGCAGAGACTCTAGCTCTTGCCAGGGTCGCCATTTCGGAGACGTGGGCGAGCGGGGAGGCGTGGGTACGCACCCGCACGCCGCGGTGATGGCGCTTGACCTGAAAATGAAAGCGGACTATAGCACTACACCTCACGTAGGAGGGGGGATCGTGGAGTGGGGGTTAAATGCTTACATCTAAAACTACCTCCACGCAGGGAGGGGCCTTCAGCCGGCCAAGCAAGGGGAGGGGATATGCTAAAATATTGAAGCGCCGGACTCCTTGTCGGTGCTGCCAGGTTCTAAAATCGCAGGACCGCCGATTGAAGTGTTTGCTGCCACAGACGCTCCCGAACTCCGATTGGACCAAGATCAGAGCCAAAAAACTCCTATCTGACCTAGGAAGATGCCTGAATTTTCTAGAACAACCTTGATCCAGCTGATAACTGGTGTAGGTCTTGGAACAGGGACGGACAGCACTGGTGCTGACTGCTCTCAGAATGCTGCTGCTGGAAGATGGAGGCGCCACAGGCTGTCCTGAACCGGATGGAGGCGGGGCTGGTACCAAAATGACCGTGGATGAGTCTTCTTTCAGATGAGACTAACGGCAGCCTCTGAAGATGTCGGGGACGATCGTTCTGGCCAGAAAGGTGGAGGTGGGTCTGTTCAGGAATAGAGGAACCAACCTGGTGCGACTTTGAGAGAAAATTCACAACTCCTGATGCCGGGGTCCGAATCTCGTTCCGCTTCTTGAGGATGATGGAGGACTGGTAGTAGTTTCTCTGAGCCAAGTGGAACGTCCAGATCGGCAAAGGAGTGGTCGTGGTGGACGATTTGCTAGGGCTCAGGTTCTCTTCTTGGGAGCTCTTGCGCAGTCGGGGAAGAATCACCCTCGCGGACAGCTCCGAGCTCAGATGAAAACAAAACCACCGCCCTTGGAAAGCTCTATGGATGAACTTTCCAGTGGTATATGATAGGACACTAGAAGTGTTGGGGAAGTACTAGAGAAGCTGTGATCTTCAGGGCCCAAGCTGTCTGCCTGTGACCTGCTACCAGAACTGCAACCTGAATGGTGTCTAATAAGGCAAGATGGGGAGCTGCAATGCAAGGGGAGTAGAGGCTACTGGTTGGGAGTGGGGAGAACGTGGCTAGGGGTTCCTTGGAGGCTGAGGAGGCAGTGGTGGAGGGGGTGGGGGCGAACACTGAGACTGCAGGCCCCTGTAAAGAGAAAAGATTAAGCACGAAGGAGGTGAAAATAAAAACATGTCAAATCTCCTGTTACAAATGATGACAGACATGAAGAAAGTAATGTGCAAAAGAAGACCTCACCTCAAATGGCACGAGTCCCAACTCACTAGCCCCTGAATCCTCCAAGGCCGACTCGGCAAGGCTTGAGGTGATTCCCCCTACCTCTATAAGGAAGCATGGCACACTCAGCGGCCCTAATGTTAGTCGGGGTGGGCTGAACGTAGGGAGGTCACTCCCATAAATGAGAGATGGGGTGCTAGCTCCCGACTCTAAGCCTTGATCTCCCTCGTTGCTAGAAGGCTCATAGTCGACAGGCTCTTCAGAGGGAGAACTTTCAGCCAACTTAGTAGTCTTGACTCTGGGGCCCTCTAGGCACACCGAAGCATCCTGAATCGCCTCTAAAGAAGCCTTCTTCACAGCTAAGGTGGCCAACCTCTCAGAAGATCGCCGGGCGGGTAGCACAGCAAGGGCCAGAGGCTCAAGAGAGGAAGCCACGATAGGCTCTGAAGGGATGACATCTGACCAAAAAGATAGGGTCAATAAAAGAAGAAGAATGAACATCTGCCCCTAAAAACCTCATGATCAACGACAATACCTTCATGGCTAGGTGTTGGTGAAGGAAGATCACTCTCGACTAGAATCATGGGTATTTTGGCACCTTCAATTCCCTTGGGGATGCTGGCAGTTGCACCTATTTTCGCTGTCAGAGCAGAAGGGACTGTTGGGGCTAAATAAAAAAAATAAATTAACAGGGGGCCGGTGCATGGCTAAATAGAGCATAGAAAAAGAGGTATACCTATTGAAGAAGACGGCTGCTCTTGTGCTGCCTCAAACTCCTCAAAAGAAGGAACCACTGGTAATGGAGCACTAGGTGCTATCGCCGCCTGCGTCCCTTGTGTAGAAACTTCCGCTCGGGCCTTCTTAGCCTGAGAGATAGCCTCTTTCACATGAGATCTCTCACATTTTCGAGACCCTCGGGAAGGCAGTGGCGTAGTAGTCAGAGCTGCAACTGGGGCTTCGAAGTAATTAGGCTTCTGCACCTTGGAAATTAGCCTTCGGTATTCCAAAGTTGTCTTGGAATCCAAAAAGTCTGCAAGGCCTAGGCGTTTGAGGCATGAGGCGCCCCCTTGGTCGCCTCGGGCGCCTCACGCCTCAGACTACATAGCATCTGGGTGGCCCCGATCTTTGGGGCGGTGGAGGCGGAGAAGGTGCGAGAGTTGCTAGGAGGAGGTGGAGGTTTGCCAGGTCGCGAGGTCAAGTTTCCTAGTTGTAGGTCATCAGGAGGAAGATGCGGTGGCAGCAGTGAAGTCTGGCTTCATTGCGACAGAAGGGAACCTCTTGTGCATCCTTCCTTGGTCTTTAGAGAGAGGTGCCTTCCTTGGCGTGGAGGAGTTTATGGTGCGCATCAGGCTGGAGGGGGTCCCCCTCATCTTCTACTATGAGGAGGGACTTTCTGGTACGAAGTTTTGACAGGGTGGTCGCCGATAGCCTCCATCTTGCTCTGGTGGGAAGCCACACGTCGTTGGATGCTCCATCCGGGTTAGTGGAAAGATGGATCTACCGGAGGTCATCTCGTTCTCCATTGGTGGAGCACCCTTCATGATCTGGCTCAAGGTGCAGACAGTGGAAGATCTGGGGTTTCAAGGGGGGTGACTATGGGAAGAAAATGCATAGGGAATTCAAATTTCAAATTCCCTGCCGGTTTGTGAGTTTTCCTCCTAGCAGGTCGGTCGGCTAGTAGGGTTTGAACCTGGGGGGCCTTTGGCGCGTTGCGTTTGGGACCGGTCCGGATTCCAGGCATAACTTACTGAACTCTGAACCGGAGCTCGCTATTGGGCCCATGCAGCCCGAAGCTGGGCTTCTCCCTCGCCCGCTAAGGCTCCCATGGCTTGCGGCATGTTTGTTACGTAGGCATAGGGAGGGCAGTAGGGATCTCGCCTCCATCGCCGACGCCAGACTTGACTCGTGTCTCTGATCGGTGACCCTCTCGCCGGCGATCAAGCAGGCGGCCGCTGTCGGAGAAGGCTCGTCGTTGTCCCCCGGCAAGTTTCCCAGTGTTGCAGAGGGTCAGGCGGGGCGGCATCAGGCGGCCGGCCCTCAGTGTCGTGCTGGATGGATGTGGTGGTGCTGGTGGAGAGTAGAAGGGGGATCCCAAGTAGTCCTCACTGAACCAACCTATCTCCTTGCTTTAGGGGGTGGTGGGGCAGGGAGGGGCTAGTGGGGATCTCCTCTTGCCCTTAGCCCTTGGGGAAAGGGTGTCTGCCTTTCACGATTCTTCGAGGGGAAAGTCATTTAAGGCAACCGCTCCCCTTTGGCCTATAAAAGGCTCCGAAGGGCGTTTCCTCCTCTCTTAACCTCTTAAGGCCATCCCTGCAGTTTCTCCTCTCCATGAAGTGTTGTGCTATTAGTCTTGTTGAAGCATGGAAGTCATTTCAGAGGACGACGATGCAGACGGCACTAGGAAGGAGGGTCCTGCTACTCCGGCTTGAAAGAGGGTCCGTTAGTTAGCGAATGGCTAGTAAGAGGGTCCGTCATGCTGGAGCATGCCGCCTTCATACTACCGGGCTGCCAACCTACCTTCGGAGGAAGATAGAAGTGCCGGAGGATGGACGGGGGCATCCGGCAATGTCCCGCTCTCTCTCTTCTTCCCCCCTCCCCCTTCCTTCTCCACCCTCCATCTCATCGCTGGTGAGGGGGGGGTTCTTCAAGCTTCATTCTTTCACTGTTCTCACCTAACCCCTCCTTTCTGCTTGTTGTTTCCCCTCTTTTATTTTTCTTTCACTCTTTGGAGGATGCCCCTTACAATCCACTTTTTCATCATATTCCATTGGATGGAGCTCTTCTAAAGAGTTTGCAGATTGCTCCCTCTTCCTCTTCTCTCAGTACTTGTCCCTCTGAATCTCCCGAGCAAACAAGGTCAGTTTTCCCATTTTTCGAGCCAGTTTCTACATGAGGTAGAGTCAGTGGCTCGCTCTAAGAGCAGCAGTTGAGCTCGCACTGAGTGCTCAAATTGTACCAGTGAATGATGTAGTTTTATTTTTTCTTTTGCTTTGCATTGTAATGGCCTTGGCTTATCCGATGTGTTGGCCCGGTTAGGAGGCAATCGAGAGGGGAGGTGAATTGATTTCCCACCCTTTCTTTGTCAATTTAAACTAAGTTGAATTAGAATACTGGGATGACAAACAACCACAAGAACAAGCCTGATTAGAATGGACAAATGAACAGCACACAAGCACTCACAACTCTCAATGCCTGATGATATCACCCGGATAACGACGATTGAACAGACAATTTATGGAGCACTCGTCTCACCGACACACTCGACAGATGAACGGATAGAAAATAATGCAATCACACAATAGCAAACCACAGCGCAGTAATTTTTAGAATTATGATGGTCTCGCACATTATTGATTTTAACTTTAACCATGTGTGTGAGCCAGTTTTCATCTTTAGGGATCATGGATCGATCAATGGCGAGTGCCCTATCCATAGGAGGGTCAGTGGCCCACGTACTCTCGCCTCAGTACGTCGCCTGACGTAGGGAAGAGCAACGCCCCGTCTAAGCACAATGTCACACCACGCATCAGTCGATCCACTTCCACTACCTTGTCTTTCACATGGCCGAAGAGCCAACTAGCTAGGTGGTCGACTAGGATCCCTCGTTGGTCTGTCATCTAGTGAACTTTATGCTTATCTCTCACGATCTCTGCTAGGATCTCATCCTAGGGAGGAAGGTCAATCAGCTCGCCCACCTCCAAATCACTCCACTGAAAGATGAAATCCAGCTCTTCTACCAACACTGAGACCTCAAACTTAGGGAAGACAAAAGTGTGGGTATCTGGATGCCACAACTCAATCAGTGCTACTAATGATTCCCAATTCCACCTCATGCTGCTGAAGCACTTCACCATGATGACCAGGCAGATTAGACGTCATTGGTGCATGAATACTCTCATGGCGGGCGTGATTGCCACCATCAAGTCATGGAGCCAGCCATAGCAATGGGCATGTCTTGCCCCAGGAAAAGTAGGAACAAGCTGCACCATTTATAAGGGAGAAGAGAGAAGAGAAAACAAAATCAATCAATAAATGGGTAAAATCTTGCTAAATACAAAAAAGAAAAAAAATACATTTATGTCATACAAACCATACCTTGCCCTGCTTCATAAGGTTTCTTAGGTGGCCAGGCACATCAGAAAGAACACTAAGTTCATGGCCTCCTGACGGGGTGGAAGAAGACGCCATGCCTAATCTCCTTCTTAGGACTGCTCCTCTGCTTCAAGTTGATGTTTAATGATAGAGTAAGAATGCCCTGGCAGGGCCCTTTTGTAGGCCAAGAGTCCTACCTGGCTCAGACTCCCATGTTGTTTGGGATGAGAGCAAGGGAGGGCGGCAAAGAGGATGGCCGCCCATCCCTGATCTAGGCGACCACAAGTCTGGCCGCCCAGACCATGGGATGGCTAGCGACCTAGCCGCCCTCATCCCCCTCCATGTGAGCTATGCATCTTGTTATGTATGGTCTAAAGGTTAGTGCGAGGTAGGGATCCGCGTGACCCCTACTGAGTCTGGCTGTGACTCACCCTTTCTCCTTTCAGGTGAGCAGCCGTAGCCATCCGTCGGTGGTTCCCGTGCTTTTGGAGACCGGTCTTAGTCTGTCAGCAATTGTGTGGTGGTCTTTTTGTACTTTTGTCTAGGGTATGTCCTGAGTAGTTGTATTTTTGGACTGACGTTTAGCTGTTGGACTTGTGTATCTATGACTCTAGACTACTGTATATATTTTTATCACTCTGATATATATTAAATTACTTCCGCACCATATTTCTAATTGTCATATTATTTAATTCTGCGCGCGTGCCATTCCAATTCATTATGCAACCCCTCAAAAAAACCCTTCCAACCCTTCAGGGGCTTCACCAGCCTCTTGGGTGGCTTCCCCAGTTCTTGATATCGGTGTATCGATATTATCGATATATCGGTATTCGAATCTCCGGGTCGTTACAGTTGGTATCAGAGCGGAGTTGAGGAATTGTATAAGAAATTGAAATTGCATAAGCGAGTCCAGAGCAAGTCCATTTGAGTTGTCTATTGCTGGCTTAGGATATTTTTCGTATTAATGATGGATTTCTTGTTATTGTGCGAGTTTTCTAACTTCAATATGCCACCTCGTAGGAGAGGCCGTGGTCGAGGTCGAGGTCCTGCTCCTCAGGAAGAAAGTAGTGCCCCATCTCCTCCAGTGATTGTTCCGGATCAAGCTCAAGTTGTTCCAGTTCCTACTCCAGCTCTTGCTATTCCAGCGCAAGAAGATGTGGCTGGTGGTCGTGGTCGTGCATTGAAGGAATTTCTGCTGTTCCATCCGCCGACTTACATAGGTCAAGCTGATCTAGACGCAGCTAGGGCGTGGCTGGATGCAACGGAATGTGTTTTCTGATCTATGGAATGTGCTGATGATGAGAAAGTGATGCTTGGAACTTTTCAGCTTCAGGGCGTGGCACTTACTTGGTAGACTACAGAATGGGAAGTTGCCTTTCGTTCTCATCCTCTCCGACAAATCACCTGGATAGAATTTGTCGCCACTTTTGAGCGTACTTTTAGTCCTACATATCTCCGCATGAACAAGATGCATCAATTTATGGAGCTCGTGCAAGGTGGAATGTCAGTGCTGGAATATCACAATAACCCCCTCTCTCCTCTCTCCACCATACTCACTCTCTCCCTCTCCATTCTCTCTCCTCTTTTCCCCTCTGCTCCAATTGCAGATGGAGAAGGCTCCGGGGATGACGTGGAGACAGCGTGGAGGTGTCGTGGAGCGTGAAGGTGCGAGGAATGGAGTGTAGCGTTGGTGCGATCCCTCTGTGGATTCAAACCATCATGGCATGGGTTCGTGTGGTGGTTTCAACATTTTTGGCTCAGGATATTAGCGAAGGAGGTAGGGGGATAGATTCCTTACATCTTGTTCTACTTTCCCCTTAAATTTCATGTCGATTAGTGCGCGTTTGAGTGGGTTATCAATTTTTGGAGAATTATAGCATGTTTTGGGGTGTGCGATGGAATCGCCATTCCCGACGATGTTTCACGCATTAAATGGTTTCATTTGAACCCCTGGCATGTTCGGATGCCATTCCCGCCAGTTTTACTAAAGTTGGTTGTGATTCGGTGCCGATAGGAGTTTGGTTTCCCTCGTGAGTCATTTTGGGTGGATTTATTGAAATCACCCACTTCGTGTTGTTTTGTGTATGGTTTGATCCCTTTCGACTTGTGGAAGGTGTATATCGTGTCTAGGGATGTTTTCCCATCGTTTAGAAGTGATTGGGGCGTGAAAAGATCAAGTTTTGGGGATTTGTGCACTTTTCACGCCGTGGCGAGAATGCACTAGTTGCATTAGTCGCGTTCTCAATATAATGCGCCGTGTCATGTGGTCGCATTCATTGAAGGTGATGAACAGTTGGGCAGTAGGGAATGCGGTCCTTGTGTTGGACGCGATCTGGAAGAACGCGACCCAGGCTTAGGCTGCGATCTAGGTTAATGCGCCCGAGGTCACGACCGCGTTATTGTGTTATCACGCTCGAGGCTATGGCCGCATCTATTAACGTGACCTAGGCTTATGCCGCATAAACGCATTGATGCGCTACGAGTGTTGGATGCGTTCTGGTGTCATCGTGACCCTCTATAGGGGCGTGTTTACTATCTCCACGCCAGCTTTGGAAGCATTAATGTCTTCTATTTCGGGTGTTTTAATTGAGTTATCTCGAACTGTGGTGAACCCAGGATTCAGTGCCTTATTGGCCTTTGACTCGAGGGATGCCTTGGGTGTTCTGTGAGATTCAATCAATTGGGGCAATATATGATAGTGCGCCAGACCGATGCCCACGCTTGGGCAGAAGTGTGGATGGACGGCCGCGGCTGGGTACGGGTGGATCCCACTTCTGCCGTCGCGCCGCAACGTATCCAATCCGGCATTGCCAGCGCCTTGCCCGCCGACGAGCCGCTACCTGCACTGGCCAGGCCCAGCGTTTTACGACGGCTGAATCTGGGTTGGGACTCCATCAATAATGGCTGGAACCAGTGGGTGCTGGGTTACAACCAGCAACGACAGACCGAGTTCCTGTCAAAAATTGCAGGCAGCAAAGTGAGCCGAGGCGACATGGCATTGTGGCTGAGTTGCCTGCTGATCGTGGTAGTGGGGCTGATCGCGCTATGGGTGCTACGGCCAACGCCCAATGAGCTTGATGAGATCCAACTCGCCTGGCTTGGTTTTCAGCGCAAACTGGCGCGAGCAGGCTTGCATCGCGATGCTGCAGAAGGCCCGCTGGATTTCGCGCGCCGCGCCGCGCGGGCTTTTCCCGCCAGCCGGGCTACGATAGACAGCATCGTGCAGCTTTATCTGCCGCTACGCTATGGCAACAATGGAAGCGGACTAGAGTTACAGCAACTACAGCAGCATGTCAGGCAATTAAAGACAACCAGATAAATAGGCTCGCTTAACGCGACAAGCCGCGTATCCATTGTGTATAGACCCCTGCAGCGACCGCGTTCAGTTTTTTGATCCTGGATTCCAGGTCGCGCTCGATCTCTTCTACCGGTTGCACCGCAGGACTGCTGATGGGAGGTGCGATCTCGGCTGCACCAACATGGCACCATTCCCGCACCATTTGCGCCGTCATTTCGACATGACACTGGAACCCCAGATGTTTGCCTAGAGCAAATGCCTGATTCTCGCAGTAGGCGCTGGAGAGCAACCTGACCGCGCCTTGCGGTATGGAGAAAGTCTCGCCGTGCCAGTGAAAACCGCTAAAACTCGTGGTTTCACCGAACCAATGCCGGGCTTGATCGTTGGCGGCAACGCTGATCTCCCCCCAGCCGATCTCTTTGACTTTATTGCTACCCACCACGCCGCCCAGCGCTTTCGCCATCAATTGCCCGCCCAGGCAATGTCCCAACACCGGAATATCCGCAGCCACCGCCTGCATTTTTCTTATTCTTCTTCTTTCTTCTTCTTCTTCCTCCCACCGTGAGCGCCCTCTCCTCTCCTCCCTTCGACCGGTGACGGCCGTGGCGAGCTCCCACCGACTGCAGACGGCACGGGGCGACGGCGCGACAGCGGTGGGGACGGTGTGACAATCGAGGCGGCGTAAAGATCGTGGGGTTTCGTGGAGGAACGAGAGTTTTCAAGGCGTTCTTCGCGATTTCGGCATCGATTCGGCGGAGCATTCGCTCCATTAAGGTAGGGTGACGTTCCCTAGCTCCCCGCGTTCCATTTCCGTGATTTCTAACCCGTCGTGAGGCCGAGAGGGGTGTTTTTGAGCGGGTTAGGGTAAAACCATAATTTGGGGAGTGATCACCTGATCTAGTGATTCACCGCGTTTTTGACCGATCCGAGGTCGTAGAATCATGCCTAGGACTATTGGGGAGCTTCTCCCTTGATTTCCCCTCTCCTGTGAAGGTAGGGGGACGTGGTCGGCATTTTTGAGTTTACATCGCCGTTTCACCGCCGGGAAGATATAGCGGTCGTCCCAGTGGCCGTTATGTACATAACGCGCCCAGGTAGGGGCGTTATGCTTCGTGTGATTTGATTCTAGTCTTCATGGGTTTAACGGTCCCACGACTGACCGCTATGTCAGACATAATGTCTCGGTATTGGTGTGTTATGGGTTTCAGACTGTTGGTTTTTTACGGTTGGGGGTCCTGGTCACATAACGCGCCTAGGGAGGTCCGTTATGTACTATGGCGCCCCAGGGAATGTGCGTTATGCTTAACGCCCTTGCCTTCCACTTAGTGCACCGGAGATGATCCGTTAAGGCTTATAACGTGCCTAGAGGACTGTGTTATAGTCTATTTTCACCCCGTGACATAATGCACCATGTCTGGTCCGTTATGTATATGACGTCCCTAGAGGAGTGTGTTATGTTCCCTTCCGTGACGTGGGGCTTAACACACCTGTGTTGGTCCGTTAAGAACTATAACTCCCCTGGGCAGGCGCGTTATAGTCTGGTTTCCGCTGGGAGTGATGGACGGCTAGGTCATACCGTCTTCCTCCCACGCGCGGCTGAGGCTTAGCCGTGCATCCTTGAGCAGCCAATGATGGACCGTTCATCGTCTGAGGCCTAGCCGGCTTGTAAATTTTCTTATTATTTTTATTCGATTTAAAAGTTGGTGTGCTACAAAAAGGCTCGACAGTGACATGATCGAGGCCGAATATTGGCCTGGTGAGACCCTCTGGGATTTCAATAAGGTCGTGGCACTGGTCGACCTTGGCTTCATTAGCTTCGGGATAGGTGGCCGGAGGCACTGCTCTGCTCATATCTCCTGTGCTTGCAATATGCGAGACTGTCTTGGGATTGACATATCTCAGTGGCGACAGTGGGAACCAGTCATCGCCTGAGGTGCTTTTTGATGCCCTGGCGGAGGTCTTGGCTTTGGCGGTCTTCTGTGACAGCTCCGCATATAGAGAAGCATCGAGTAAATGACACTTGAACACTTCAAAAGGGTGGAGGTCAGTAAATATCCTCTCCTCCTTCCCCTCTTGGTTGTATTTGATGCATTGTTGTAGCATGGAGGGCACCACCATATTTTCGTGTAGCCATGGGCGGCCAAGCAGTGCCCTATACGAGGTACTTGAGTTGATGACATGAAACTGCACCTTGGTAGTAAAATCTGCCATGGTGATCATGAATTCTGCCACTCCCAGTAGCACTTCAAACTTCTGATTGAAACCGGCGATACGCATATCTTTGACTTTGTCGAGACGCACATTGAAGTAGTACCTCTGATATATTCTGTATGGTAAAATGTTGACGGCTACTCCGAGATCCACCAGAATTCTGTTCAGCTCCCGACCATTCAGCTGCCCCTTCACGTACAATGGTCTATTGTGGCTAACTGTAGGGAGTAACATATCCTCCCGAGTGAAGGTTACATTGACCTTCGGTAGTGCTTCAGCTAGACATGTTTCATATTGAGCAGGTGTCTTCAAAGCAGTGATGATCGCCAGTCGGGTCTCTTCACTCAAGGAGAGGATTTCCCAGATGGTGAACCTTGCCGGAAGCTTTTTAAGTAGCTTCATTATTCTGCTTTCAGCTCAGACAGTAGATAGCTTCATTTCTTCTGCCCACTTGGGCTTGGAAATGGCTTGAACTGTGGCCTTTGACAGACCTACTTCATCAGACTCTGAGTCTGCACCTTTCTGCTGGGTGTCATCCTCTGGCTGCCCCCTGCCGCCTGCAGTCGAGTGAGTCTTGTCTTCATCTGGAGCAATAGAAGGCTGCTGAGGCTGTGGGTGAGTACCCCTAGCTGCAGGACTAGCATCTTGGCATAGCTGCTTGCCCTTTATCATCTTCAGGAATTCCAAGAAGGGAGGGGCGGCAGTGTTTCCCCCACTCTGATTGTATAAATCTGAAGGAGGAGGGATTTGGACTCCCTTGACCTCCGGAGGAGGTATCTTATAGGGCTGCTCTCTCCTAAAGATAATATTGTGGTTGGCGACTGACTGGCTCCCCCAATTTCGGCCTGACTGTGTTGCATGTGTAACCATCGCGGCTTTGGCACGGCTTGCCTCGGAGGCGAGTGTAAAGCATATTTCCTCTTCATCTTCCTCATTGGGCAGATTGAAGAGAGCAGAGAGGGTATTGCAGGAGAGCACCGTCTCCCTCTTGGCCTTGTCGACTCTTCTTTTCTTCTTTTGCTTCTTCTTATTTTCTTTGGCTGGTGCTTGCCCCCAGAACAAGCCATTATCCTTTTCTAGCACTTTGTCAGCCTCTTCTTCTTGTTTCAGCGAGAGCTGCTCTAGTTCTTGCCATGGGACATGATCCCGTATCAGCAAGGGCCTCAATTTCGGCTGTTCATATTCATCTAGCCCATTTATGTAGTTCTGCAGTTGCTGGGCTTTTGGACTAATTTCTTTAGCCACTGGTAGCGGAGTCTGTCTTCTCTGATTGTGTGTGTGCACTCTGATGATTGCCGGCGAGTTGATCCACGCAAGTGCTGCCACCGGAGGAAGGGGTCGTGGTATGGTGCCATGAACATGTGCCCCCGCCATTAGGTGAGGTGTGACTTTCTTCTTGGTCTTTGCAGGGACTTGCTGCCATCCCTGTTGCTCCTTAATTGGTGTCAAAAAGCACGCCTGGTAAGTATGTTGAGTGCTGACTTCTATAATTTCTTCGGGCAATGCCTGATATAAGGAAATCATGTTGGCCACAGCTCTCCTTAGAGTCGCTTCAAGAAGTTGTGGAGGGTCAACTTTGTACTCCCCCAACTCTATTTCTTCTTTCTTCACCATGCCCTCAATGATGTCTTTGAATACATAGCAGTCCTCGATCGGATGCCCCAGCATCTGATGATAAGGGTAGAATCTCATACTGTCTTTTCTTTTCAGGTCCTCCAGCCTTTTTGGCTCAGGTGGAGTGACCTTATTATACTGGGTAACCCAGTCAAATAGAACCTTGGTCTTCTCCTTTGGAAAAGAATAGGCTTTCTTAATTTTGTCCCTTAATGATGGACCTTCCTTCTTTTCTTCTACCTTGGTGGGCTGAGGCACAACTGCCTTCTTGCCCTTATCTCTTTGTTGTTCAAATTCCCTGATGTCAAGGGTGTTCACTTCTTTAGGCAGTTGGCGTCGTGCTTCTTCCTTGGCCTTCTGTGTAGTGGCAGTGGTTGATGTAGGGGCAAGTCTCACCAAGAAGGCTTCTACTTCGGCCACTACATTGTTTAAGCGATCGAACGACCAGATTTCCATATCAATCATCTTTTTCGGTACCTCTCTTCTGAGGTTTTATTTCCAAATTTGCACAATGTGCTCCTGATGTAGTGGCCACTTGCATCTCATTCCAAGGTTTCTCCACTGAAGAGTCAAACAGTGGTATGACTGGTACGCTCTGATATCGATTATAAGACTCTGTAGACAAATAGACGCTCTGATGCCAATAGATGAAGTGTCTATAGAAGATCTAGAGGGGGGTGAATGGATCGGTCACCCACTAAAACTTACCAACAGCAACTCAAATGCGGAATTATAACAAGCTGCTGTTCGACGAACGAAGAACACTCAGTCACAATCAAACAGGAACAATTCACACAGATCGGCTCACACACGATTCTAACCAACCATCTAACAAGCAAAGAAAAGAAGAATGAGACAATGCAAACCACAGGGACAATCACACAGTAGACAGTGAGATTTTAAGGTGGTTCGATCTCAAACTCGAGATCTACGTCCACCCTACACTCTAAACCAGAGTGTGACTTCAACGGCTGATACACAGCTTCTGCTGATCCACAGCTTGGGGTAAACACCCTACAGACTGCTAGGCTTTACAGCTTACACTGACCAGAGGAGTCCTCCTCTGCAACCGCTGGGGCTTACAGCTTTACCCATCCATAGGAATCCTCCTCTGCCCCGCTGAGGAATTACAACTTAACCTCTACTGACGAACAGCTTGAGAAAACAAGTTTCTAAAATGATAAAGAAACAAGCGAGAAACAAGAAATCCCAAAGGAATATAGCTCACAATGAGCAATCTCAGCTCCGATTCTGAACCAGGAGACTGAGGAATAAACTTTCTCAACTTTCACTCAACAATCTCTCAAACCCTCTTCTGATGTGACACAATCCTTTGGACCCTGATTCACAAGCAATCGAACCGAATGGTGGATCCACTCAAGTGGGTTTACCTGCGTCGTTCACACCCTGGTCTGTAGGTGGACCGGCGATGATGGTGAGGGTCCGAGGTTGGACCTTCGGGTTCTAGGGGTATGGTTAGCTCGGGGAGGACCCCAATGGGCTAGGGATGCCCAATTCACGGGCAGCCGACATGCCAAGGGCATGGGAAGTACTGTCTCGCTCACAACTCACCCGCGGTGGCACTCAACTTGATGAGAATTCGAGACTGGGCACTCACCTCACCACCAACGAGCAACTTAGAAACAATACTAAGCTAAGCAGAGTTAAACAAGCAAGGAGAGGGGGCCAGAAGCTCACCTGATCAGCGTGAAGATGCTGATCCCGGCTGGAGACGAAGGCGAGCGGGGAGGCGTGGGTATGCACCCGCACGCCGCGCCAATGTAGCGTCAGATGGCGACCTGCTATTACATGCACTACACCTCACGCAGGAGGGTGATCTTGGGGTAGAAAAATTAAATTACACCAAAAACTACCTCCACGCAGAGAGAGGCAGTTAGCCGGCCAGGCGGGGTGGGGAGATCAGAGTGGCCGAAGGAGATCGAATCTCGGCCTACGCGGACTGAGTCGCTAACCTGGCTGACTGCATGCAGCACCTTGTCAGAGGTAGAAATCACTGATGGGATGTCCGACGGAGGCAGGGTTGGCGTCTCTGGAAATATGGTCAAGTTGGTAATAACCAGGATGAGGAATCGCCGTGTTTTGAGCTCAGACGAAGCAGGGGGACCGAAACTCGCAGAGCTGCGTAGGTGACAATTCTGGGCGACCAGTGAGCTCCTTGACGAGGTCGTACTCTCAGCTGGGGCGTCAGATTGAAGAGGGAGCAGTGCCAACATACTCATGGGAGAGTTCTCTTTCAGAATAGACCAACGGAACTTCAAGAAGAGGTCGGAGTAGAGTGCTGCAGGCAAAACAGTGACACGGTGTCCAAACTGGTTCTGTTGTGCTAACCTGCGTACTCCGGGGAGAAATGACAGAACATAGTGCTCTGGTACTCAAACGACCTCCTTCTTGTTGGACATGGTAGAGGACTTTCAGAAGACGTCCTCCTCCGAAGGGAGCACCAAGATCCTCACCGATCCGATCGGGAGAGCTGCGACAAGTCACCTCTGGCTATCTGCCAGTGACAGTCAGCGCAGTCTGGCGAGGATGGCTCCTCCAAATAGCACGGACGTCGAATGGAGACGGGACTACCTTGCCTGCGAAGATGCTTGGACGGGCTTTCCACAAATATAAGGTACGCCACTTGAATCCCTGAGGTGTGGTTGTAGATGTGCCTGAAACTTGGACATCTGCTACTGCCTGTGAACTGGGCTGAGCAGGTTGGGGATAAGGGTTGATAGTGGTGGGAAGGGATGAAGGGACTGGAATGGGGTGAGGGCTAATGGCTGTGGGTCTTGGATGGGGGGTGGATAGGGGCGGTGGAGAGGCTGTGAGGGAGGTTAGGGCCGGAGTTGGGTTGTGCAAGTGGAACGGGTGGTGGGGGGATTGGCTGGTTGCACCCAGTACAAGGGAGAGGGAGGGAGATGGGAGAGGTCGACCAAGCAAGGTGGAGGGGAGGTGGGGGCTGCGACCAAGGGAGGTTGGAGGAGAGGGAAAGGCTGGGGCACAACCGTCAAGGGGTGTGGAATTTAATTGGGGCCTTGGGGAGGTGAAAGGGTGGCTTGGGAAGGGGAAAGATGGCTTGGAGAGGGTGAAGGGGTGCCTAGGAATACCAAAGGTTGCTTTGGTAGATGGGGGAAGTAATGGGACAATTTTTTTTTTTTTTAAAGAAACCCTACCCTAGGCTGAATGGGAGAGTGCACCCCTTACCAGCAGTAAGGAGCAAGCCACTCCACCACCCAGACCAGAGAGGTAAATTTTATTGGTATATATAAAGAAAAGGTTACATGAGGCGGATGCTAGGCATGCCTAGCTTGTCCAATCGAGCAGCACCTTTACAAACATGAGGCAGCTCATGAGAAAGAAAGAAAGAATTACATTTAGTGCCACAAGCATAAGATGCTAAAGAATCAGCAACAGTGTTCGCTTCTCTGAAAATATGAGCGAAGGTGTCTTCTGCCTTGGAATTGAGCCAAACATTCCTTACAAAAGTGAGAATCATCCATGGGCATTGTGTATCCTTATTGATAGCTTGAATAAGAATCTTTGAATCACACTCAATAATCGAGGGGCAGCAAGTAATAGTACGCAAGTATTGAATACCATCATCCAGAGCACGAGCTTCAGCTATGAGGCTATTAGAGACACCATAGTAATGAGAAAAGGCAAGGAGAATGCTTCCATATGAATCACGAATAACACCACCCCCTCCTGATTCTCCATTCGCTTTACAAGCACCATCAGTGTTCAATTTGAAGAGCGGCCATGGAGGGCGCAGCCATTTAATGAGCTTTGGTGTAGGACTTGACTTTCCTTTACAATGGATGGCAAATCTGCAAAGAATTTGTTTTTTGTACGTAGATATTTCATGGAGACCAGAAATACAGCAACTCTCCTGTGCTTGACTAACAATTCTGTGCAGAACGGAATTTTTAGCTATTTTCACCCCTTCATATTTGAAGTGATTCCTGGCTTTCCAGATTTCCCACATACCATACCCAATGATGGCAATAGTAAAGCAGTCCAACAGAGATTGGCGGTTAGCTGATTGAATATAATGAACAATAAAATCCTTAGCCGAGCTAGAAATTGGAAGCTGCAGACCTTTAGTAAGAAAGTGCGACCAAATGAAATGAGCCAGCTCACTGGTTATAAATAGGTGGTTGGCGGTTTCCTCCGAAGGTGAAGAGCAACAAGAACACTTGGAGCAGAGAGGAATACCCACAGATTTTATCCTAGCATCAGTTGGGATACAGTGATGCATAATTTTCCATAGATGAATAGAAATTTTTGTAGGCAGCCAGCTAAACCACAGGTTTTTCCAGCTGCAATCAATCTGCATAGATTGGTTGAGAATTCTGTTGCAAATGGAGGAGACAGAGCACTCACCTGTAGAGGTAATGCTCCATATGGGAATATCTTTAACCGCAGTGAGACATGTATTGTAAATGGCAGGTAGCAAGGCAACAGGAATATATCTATGGAGTATATCCTTCAGTACAGTAGAGTGGTGCATGTAGAACTGCTTGACAGTGATATCATTGTTAGGGATCAATTCTGCAGGAATGAAAGAGGCCAGATCGTTATTCCCAATCCATGTATCATGCCAAAAATTGGTGTTAATTCCATCCCCCAATAGAACAATTTTGTGGTTGATAAGAATATCCTTGGCCTGGAGCCAGCTTTGCCGAGCAGAACCCTTCATGGATTGAAAACGGACAGCAGAAATGTGCCTCTCTTTAATGTATTTTTGTCTAAAATAAGAAGCCCATAATGAGTCAGCATGGATAGCTCTCCACAGCAGCTTAATCCTAAGAGCTATGTCCATATGTCTCAAAGACATAACACCTAAACCACCTTGATTCACTGGTTTGCAAATAGTTGTCCAGGACTTCCAATGCCTTTTCCTGCCATGGGGGGAAGAGCCCCAAAAAAAGTTTGCAAATATTTTTTCCAATTCACCATGGATTCCCTTATGAAAGGTAGTCGAAGCAAGGTAAAAACCTTGTAACAGTATAATTATTTATTTAATTTTTACATTATTATTTAGTTGATCATTGTGCTATCTCTGTACTTACTTTAGCTTCTTACACAACCTCATACCATCCCTTTTTCCCTTTCGAGTCTTCGGGCTCATGGGAGGTAGGCTGAGGTTTGAGTTGCGCCGATTCCTTTCCAGTACTCGGATCCCGAGTCGCCACAGCTGGTATTAGAGTGAGGTTGTGAAGGTGCATAAGAATCTGAAATGACTGCAGTGGCCCAGAAGGTCCATGAATGTCTTGTACAGTCGACGACTGGCTTAGGGTCCGTGTGTTTTAATGATTTGTGATTATTTTCTTGATGCCAGGTGTGTTATGGCGCCACGGAGGAGGACTCGTTCCCAGCAGGGAGAGTCAAGCTATGGTCCAGAGGAGCCGAGCAGTGCCACGATTCCAGAGAGTGCAGCTGGAGGTGCGCAAGCTGCAGGGATGGACGATTTCTTTCGAGACATGTTTGACTATGCCTTCCAGCAGCGACAGCTGGGAGACCAGCAGCAGAGAGGTGATGCTAGCGAGGGTTCGTCGTCTCGAGGTGGTCCTGGTCGGGTGCTGAAGGAGTTCTTGCAGTTTCAGCAGCCTTCTTTCGGTAGGTAGCCAGATCCAGAGGTGGCCAGGGAGTGGTTGGGTGATTTGTAGAGGATCTTCAGTGCGATAGAGTGTGCTGAGGAGGAGCAGGTGGTGTTGGCTATGCATCACCGTCAGGGAGCGACCTGGACTTGGTGGACATCAGAGTGGGAAGCAGCGTTTCAGTCTCGTCCCCTTCGGCAGATCACGTGGCAGGAGTTCGTCGTGGCATTCAAGCATGCCTTTTGTCCGTCTTTCGTCAGGGCGCAGAGGCTGTGTGAGTTCATGGAGTTGACCCAGGGCGACATGTCAGTGATGCAGTACCGCGTCAGGTTTGTTGAGTTGGGCCGTTATGCGTCTCACATCATGGCGGATGAGGAAGTGAAAACCGATCAGTTCATTGGTGGTCTGAGGGTCGAGCTGAGGCACCATCTTCTTACATCAGGTTTGACTACTTTGGATGCGGCATGCAAGGCAGCGTCAGTGTTGGAGAGAGATTTACAGAAGATTCGAGGGTAGGGCAGTGCTGGTCAGGTGCAGACAGGTTTTGGTCAGCCGATGGAGGTTCAGCAGTAGAGTACTGTCCAGCTCTCTGCAGGTGGTTCCGTGGCAGTGCAGTCTGTGGCTCCTATGCCAGAGTCGTCATCCTTTAGCTCGAAGCTCAAGAAGCTGCTCAAGAAAGCTGGTTTTGGCAGGAGGCGACGGAGTCGCAAGGAGTCACAGTAAGAGTCGATAGGCAGTGTCCAGCAACCTGTGGCTATTCAGCGTCAGAGTTCGGTGAGTGGTGCTAGGGGCGAGTGTCCGAAGTGTGGTGGTTCTCATCCAGGCAGGCAGTGTTCAGCGCCCGTGGTTTGCTTCAGGTGTGACCAGCCAGGGCACATGGCATGTGACTGTCCGCAGAGACCGAGTCAGCCGCCCGGGTTTCAGCAGTAGCAGCAGTTTCAGCCCCAGCAGATGCCATCATAGCCACAACAGTATCGGCGACAGGAGCAGTTTCCTCAGTTGTCTCGGTCAGCTACTGTGGGGAGGCAGAGATCTCGAGGCAGAGTGACCCACATGACTAGAGTGGAGGTTGAGACGTCGCAGTTGGTGGAAGGTACTCTTTCGATTTTGGGTTGTGCGGCTCATGTTTTGTTCGCATTAGGTGCTTCTCATTCATTCATTTTGGAGGATTTTGCTCAGAGCGTGGAGGATTCGGTGGCTGAGATGTCCTATGATATGGCGGTGGAGTTACCTACCGGCGATTTCGTGCACATCCCATATTACTTTGAGAAGGTGCCTATGTGGGTGGAAGGGCGGAACTTGCCAGCCAGGCTCTATGCGTTACCACTTCAGGACTTTGATATGATTTTGGGCATGGATTGGCTCGAGGCTCATCATGCTTTGGTGGATTGCAGCTCGATGAAGATCTACTTCCGGCAGCTTCGTGGACCCACCTTATATTTCCAAGGTATTCGGTCTTCCTCTTCCCCCTTACTTATTTCGGCTATTAGGGCTCGTCATTTGCTTGATGCGGGTTGTCAGGGTTTCCTCACTTCTATGGTTTTGGTCGACCGACAGTGCCCTGATGTAGATGTCATTCCTATCCTGTGTGAGTTTTCTAATGTTTTTCTCGAGGAGTTACCAGAGTTGCCACCGCAGCGAGAGATTGATTTCGTGATTGAGGTGGTCCCAGGTATGGCACCTATGTTGAAGGCCCCTTATCGGATGGCGCCTGTGGAGCTGAGAGAGCTGAAGGTGCAGTTGTAGGAGCTGCTTGCGAAGGGGTACATTCGTCCTAGTTATTCCCCATGGGGTGCACCAGTGTTGTTTGTGAAGAAGAATGATGGTAGTTTGAGGCTGTGCATCGGCTATCATCAGTTGAACTAGGCAACTGTTAAGAACAACCATCCGTTGCCTCGGATTGATGACTTGTTTGATCAGCTTCAGTTGGCCTGGATGTTTTCAAGGATCGATTTGAGATCGGGCTATTATCAGCCGTGGATTCGAGAGTCTGATGTGGAGAAGACGGCGTTTCAATTGTGGTATGGGCATTATGAGTTCTTGGTGATGCCGTTTGGGCTCACCAATGCCCCCGCAACATTTATGGATTTGATGTATAGGGTGTTCCGTCCATACTTGGACTAGTTCATGGTCGTATTCGTGGATGACATCTTTGTGTATTCTTGGTCTGCTGAGGTGCATGTGCATCATTTGAGGGTGGTGTTGCAGACCCTATGCGATCACCAGTTGTAGGTCAAGTCCAGCAAGTGCGAGTTCTGGCTCTGAGAGGTGTACTTCTAGGGCACGTGATTTCTGGCGATGGTGTTTCTGTGGACCCGGCTAAGGTCCAGGAAGTAGTGCAGTGGCCAAGGCCAAGTTCGGTCATAGAGATTCGGAGTTTCATGGGGCTTGTAGGCTATTATCGGTAATTTATCCAGCATTTTGCTCCTATTACAGCCCCGATGACTAGGCTTACGCGGAAGGTGGTGCCGTTCATCTGGATAGAGGAGTGTGAGTGGAGCTTCATGGAGCTGAAGAGATTGCTTACTACTGCTCTAGTGTTGGTGTTTCCTTCTGGATCGGGAGGTTTCGTGGTGTGTACGGATGCTTCCGGGGTAGGTCTCGGTGCTATGCTGATGTAGCATGGGAGAGTTGTGGCGTATGCATCCCGGCAGTTGAAGCCACATGAGGCGAACTACCCTGTTCATGATCTTGAGTTAGCGGCGGTGATTTTCGCCCTAAAGATCTGGAGGCATTATATGTACGGTGAGAAGAGACGAACCAATTCATTCAATTCATCGATTACAGAGTTTATTTGATTCTATTATTAGCATTGGAAATCACCCCGGAGACGAGGAGGGGACTGAAACGACGCGACGACGCGAATCGGAACGAAACCGGCGTGGTACGCGTAGGAAAAGGGTTTAAAACGGCACAGGAACCGTAGGTAAATGCTTAAAACGGCGCCGTGGAATGTAGGTATAGGGTGAAATGGTTAAAAAGGTGTAGTGCCCTTGGGGCACGTGGTAATAAGGCACGTCGTTTTAGGGCGCGCCATATTAAGGTGCGTCGGGTGCTGGTGGCGTCGGTTTAGGCCATTTTCACAAAAATCGAGGTTCTATTGGCTTATTTTTAGATTTTTTGAGATGTTTTGGAGGATTTTGAAAGTTGATTGAGTCGATTATTCATCGGATCGGCCCCGGGCTGGCTGGAAGTCAAGTCATAGGCTCGCGCGAGGTTCGTACTCAAGCGCGGTGATTGTTCCGAGTCGAGTCGATTTATTAAGTTAACTTGTTAAATAGTTTATTTAACTCATTCGAATTAGAATTTCGGCAGCATCTCCCCATCCCGGAAGATTGTCGGGGAGAAGTGGAGAGTACTTACATGGCGGAGCAACCCCTAAGAGCCGGGTGGCACAATGACGGCCAGCAAACCCGAACCGAAAAGGAAAACCCCAAGGTCCAGCCTACTAGGGGCACCAAATCCATGGGTGGAAGTGAGCGGGTGAGTTGACTCATAATGGGAGCAAAAATCCTGAGGGCTAGCCTACGAGGGGCACGCGACCTGAGTTGACTCAACACGCAAGTCAGGACGACTGATAGAGGGAAGGAACAAAATCCCGAGGACTAGCCTACAAGGGGCACACAACCCACAGCCACCACAAGGCCCAATAAGGGCTGTGGATTTGGGAGTGTTGGGATTAACCCAGTTTCTATGCACTCATTAGTCCGCATGGAGAACTCATCATTAGTAGATGATCTCCTGTAGACCGAGCGATTAGGATAAGAGGCTGGGAGATGTTCCCCTTTCCTCGGATACTGGGACGTGATCAATGTCCGTGGCCGAATCCCTAAATGCTGATTCGTGAATAGAAGAGATGAAACTCACAGGGTGGACATCAGTATTCTGGAGACGGCGACTTCAAGCCCACCATTCATGAAAGCAATCGATTATTTTGGGATCAAATCTGATGTTCCTCACTCCATTGAAATCATGGCCACAGAATCGGTCGAAACTCCAAAATAGGGTTTTGACGGAGGAAAGACCAACCTATCTATTGGGGAAGTGGAGATATCGGGAGATAATGAACATCATACACATATATGTACATATATATGTCTAAACGTATATTGACGGAGATATAGGAATTCATGGGGGAAAGAAAACAATTGGGGTTTAAACCAAATGCATCATGCGCGTATACATATATGCCAACGGTGGGCACATGGGATTCACAAGGAGAAAGGTGAAGATATCAGGATTAAAATCCATGTTTTCATTATATCTAAAAGGGAAGGTGTTACAAATCAGGAGTACAAAACCCCATGCATCACAAAGATAGAAAGGGAGAAGAAAAAAATAGAAACAAACAGAGAGAGCCTACCCATTTTACAGAAAGCTCTCTGTCACCCCCTCACACCCTCTCACTCTGCATCTCTTTCAACTTTGGATGCTAGACGAGTATCTCTCGGGAGGGCTCTTGCTATCAAGGCTTCCAAGAGGGCTCATCGCTTCACAGGGGGCCCCTTTTATAGGGCTGAAGACCCCTCATTCGGAGGGAGAGCCAGTTGCATTTTCTTATTTTTCTTTTTGTTGTTGCCACTGCCGTGTCGTAATGTTGTCACCTACTGTCGTCATTGTCGTCATTATCGCCATAGCTACAACTTCATCGCCACTTCTGTCGCACGCCGCTGGCGACTTCGAAGGACGCCACGTTAACAAGGGCGTGGGAGGAGCATGGCAGTAGGGGAGGGAGCCCCTCTCCCCCTGCACGCCGCGGCTGACGTAGGGATGCCATTGCCCCAGTGGGACGTGCGCGCCATTAATGATGCGAGGAGGAAGATAAATAGTGAAAATTGTTGAGTAAACTATGTTTTTATGATGTTTTACTATAAGTCATTGGCCAATTAATTTTGAAACTCATGATACAGTCTTTAATTGGCTTGGTGTGGAAAGGCTGCATTGACCTCAGCTTCACTACTCCGACCTGATGGGTACATCACTTACCCTTTCACTCCGTGGGGTCCTGCTGCTCGCCATTGTGTTCGCCACGACTTGAGGAGTGTAGACAAGAAGCTTCAAAGAATGTCAGAGTCGATTCTATCCCCTCTCAGGAACAGAGGATAGATAGTCATTGCTGGAATTGTTGTGGTCACTCCTGAACTCTTTTGTCAACGGGACCAGTGCCAAATTTTCATAGTTTGACCCAGGAAGGTGTTGGAATTTTGGTAGGAGATTTGGAGGCCGGTGCTGGTCGGGGTGGGACTGGAAGTAGAGGCTCTATTCTCTGGTTCTGACCATCTCAGTACCATAGCATTAGGAAGATGAAGCCGCCACGAGCTGTCCGGAACATCAAATTGAGTGCGGTCAATGGCGTTAGAGCTGCTGACGAGTTGTCTTCGAAATGTGACCCACGGGGGTGCCAGCCAATGTCAGAGTAGGTCGCAGCAGCCCAAATAGTAACAGGGTGTCAGTTTAGTCCCAGGGAGGATAGAACTGCGCACCCTGGGGAGAAAATGGAGAAGAATTCGCTCGGGTTGCTGAATAGAGTGCCACTTCTTGGAGAAGGCGGGAGACTTACAGTAGAAGGTCCTGGTCAAACCCCACCTTCAGATCTTTAGGTGAGTAGGCATGGCAGTATCTGCAAGCCACCTCTAGATGCTGAACAGAACCCTTCTGCGCAGTCGGAGTAGATTGCTTGCCCTGGACAGTCACCAACACAGAATGAGACAAGACGACCGCCGTTGAGAAGAAGACTAGGAGACGCTTCCAACGGTATCTCTTGAGCGTTCAAAAATACCCGGATCAAGTCATAGTTGCCTCTACAAGTTGTTGGTTCACTACTACCTGTGACCCAGAATTACAGGTTGAAGAGTGGAGGTGGGGAATGAGGTAAATGGGATGGGAATGAGGGTGGATATGTGTGGGGGAGACTCCTGGCTGTGAGGGGGTCTGGGAGGGGGTGTTCTAAGATGTGGAAGGGGGAGAATGGGGGCTGGAGGGTGGTCTAGCAGGTGGTGAGAGGGGGACCTGCGAATTTGGGTTAGGGGGAGAGAGGAGAGGGAGATTCTCTCCCTAATATGAATTTGGGTTAATGGGGTGGTTGGGGAGGTGAGAGAGGGTGTCCAGCAAGGAGGGAGATTTGAATTTGGCCTTGGGAGGAGTGGGTTCCACCTTGGGAAGATGGAGGGATGCTTGGGGAAGGGGAGTCTTCTGACATTTCTCCAACAAGACCAATCCACAAATTTTGCACATGATGAGATACAGCCAGATACTTGCATTAGTCAGCATATGGATGCTTTCTGAAGAACATCATCATACAAATCCATCAAGCAAAAGAAAGCGAACTATATTTCTCCAGTGCCATGGGAGCGCTTTTAAATTCTTTTTTTTGAAAGTGGATGGTACCAGAATTGTATTAAAAGGGAGGGATATACAAGTATACAAAAAGTGTACCCCAAAATCACTGTACAAAAACAGTTCACACTGGCAGTGTGGCCCTTGCTAGCCCCCCAAAAGGACAAAAATCGAAGAGTTATGTGAGTCCACATTACAGAGATGGCAAGCCCACTCTCTCACTCTTGCACAATAAAAGAGAAAATCCTGTCCGTGACTCTGGCTTCCCTTCTGAATAGTCTGTTCTTCCTTTCTCCCCATATGTTCCAAAGGGTAGCATGGAGGATCAGCCACCAAATGAGTCTATCTCCCTTCAGCATCCATCTTCTATGCCAGCTCCAAAGCAGCTGCCGAACGGTAGTGTGCAAGATTATTGCACAGTTGATCCTCCTTGCAACCTAAGCCCACACCTCCTGAGAGAAAGAGCACCTTATGAATAAGTGGTCCAGGGTCTCTTCCTCTGCTCCACACAGGCAGCAAAGGGTGTGGATGTTCATGAGGAAAGGATCAAGTCTGTTGCATGTTGGCAGCCTCCCATGAGAGATTCTCCACATAGGAGCTTAACTTTATGGAGGCTTTTGGTTGACCAGACCTGCAGAACAAAACAATGACGCACCCCTACATCTGAGACAAAGCCATATGACGACCAGACTGAAAAACAACCATCTTTCTCCCATCTCCACCACCACTGATCAGTCTTGCTAGGTTTCAGGGCATAATCCAACAGGAAAAGTAGTAGTCCCTCCAGCAATTCCATCTCTTCTACACGGAGGATGGGGCCCAAATCCCCCCTGAGAGATGAGTGTCAAAAGTTTGAGATACTATGGCCACAGTGCAGATGAGATGGCAAAAAGCTGTGGAAAGGCAGCCTCAAGGGAATGGTCACCACACCACCTATCTTTTCAGGACAAGCACTTCTGTCCACTCCCCAGTCGGTATCCTGAGACTAGAGCTCAAGGCCCTAAATGGTAATCATACTGACTGTCAATCAAGGTATTCTATGTCTCAGTAGTACAATTGGATCTTTGACCTGAGTCACTAAAGATGTCTTGCCTAAGGGATGCTGAGTATTTGATTACTGACTTATGGACTTTTATAAAGTGGTCTTGATGCGGGATGGACTCGTGGACTCGATGCCAAGTTAGATGTGCAAGCTTTGGACTCTAATAAGCTCGAGTTCATCCCTAACGAGGGAAGCATTCGGACCTGCACGGTTGAGAAATCGACAGTGAGTCAAGGGTGGTCTACTCACTCTCGTGCCCGGGTCGGGTCACGGGACAGGTCTCACACTCACAACTCACAGCGGTGATTGATTTTGATGAGCTAGGAGTTAACTAAGCACATGCAGCGACAGTAAGAACTTATACTAAGAAAGTGACTACGACTACGAGGGGGGTGGCGAGTGTACCTCCACGCTCCAGGCATGGGGAAGACTTCCCGGCCGACACCTCGTACTCCCGGTAAGATAACTGAAAAGTAAATTATAGAAATGAACTCTCTTGCCCACTCCACGCAGGGAGGTAAAGGGCTACAATGTGGGCCCGAGAGTAGCGGGTTTGCGTTGACGGGCAGCAATTTTGGACTGCTCCGGGGATGACGTGTGCTGGCAACTATGGGGCCTATGTGCTGGTCGGCGGGCCGAGTGGACTGGTAGTGGTATTACTGTGATGGTGGCTCCTAGAGGGGCGTTCCCAGGGAAGGCGACTTGCTGGTTTGCCGTGTGGAAGGCGAGGCGGCTGACCCGGGGGTGGTCGTTGGTTGCTATCCACGAGCTGGATCAGCTGATCTATAGCTCGCGACCGAGCGAGAACTACTGCTGCGATCAGCCCTGATGTCAGATCGACGCGTGGCTGGTTCCGTTGGAACTCTCTCTCAAAGAGATTCAACCCCAGGCTAGAGCCAAAATTTAGAACCCTCTGTGCTGGCTGTGGCTTATTTTAGAAGTTACTGATTCCCAGATCTAGATCTGACAAGGCAAGACTTGGAGTTTCCTGAGAACGTGGTTCGACTGAGGGGTTGATGATGGATCTGGGTAATGGTCTGAAATAGAAATAAAATAAACACTTAAATTTAAAATTGAAATGAAATACAAACCTAAATGGAGGGACTTGAGCTGGATAGACTAATTTTTTCTCTGTTTTTGAGTCTTGTCATGTAAAAACTTTTTCTTTCTATCTGTAATGGTAGTGATTTCCAGAATCTGAATTGTCAATTTCTTACCACATTTAGTGTGATTTGACTACCACATCTATGGTCGTCAGGAGAACGGAGATTTGATACGTCTCATAGGCTCCTCGCGTGTTAATTGGTCAGGCAGCTGTCATAGCGCTGGCGCCCTTTTGTGTTTCTGCTTTCCACGCTTTAAATGACTTATCATTTTGTGTATCCCTATGAGAGGAGCCGCTGAGGGGAATGGAGTAACTGCACTTGGGGAAAGGTGCACGTCTTTCACATTTTTTCGAGGGGAGGTTCAATTAAGGCACAGGCTCTCCCCCTTCGGCCTATAAAAATGTCCCAAAGGGCTTCTCCATCTCTCTTCATTGCTTAGGCTTCCCTTGCAGTTTCTCCTCTTTCCCTTCTCACTAAGCGTTTTCCTTTCTTGCTGGGGGAATATCAGCAGAGCATGGAGGGTGGCTTGGAGGACGATGATCCTGGCGGATGTCGAGGCGTACCTGCTACTTCGGCGTGGAAGAAGGAAGGACGATGGTTGGACGGCGTACAAGAAGGAACGGCACGTGGCAACGCACCTTCTCCCAACTTCTGGACCGCCACCACTACCTTTGGAGGAAGGCAGAAGTAGAAGAAGGCTTGAGGGAGGGCATTCAGCACTACGGCCTCGCCCTGCTCCTTCCTCACCTCTTCCACTCCTCCTTTCTTCATTTTTTTCGGGGGGACTGATGGTGCAACGTCGTTCCTCCTCCTATCTTTCCTCCCCGTCACCCTTCTCATCTCGTCGAGGGGGTGCTCTACCTTTCTCCCTCTTCTGCTCTTCAACCCACTTCTCCTCTTTTCTTTCACTCTTTGGAGGATGCTAGTAGCTCGACCCTTGCTCACACTGCTCACGGGTGCTTGCTTTCTGCCCAGCTTCTGACTCTGTGCCTTCCAAAGAGTTGGTAGATGAGGCCTTCTCTTGTTTAAATGGCATCTGGTCATTCTTTCCTTTCCTTCCTCTGATATCTTTCTTCCGAGCTCCCTGAGCCAACAGGGTCATCTATCCCATTATCTGAGCCAATTTCTACACTGGGTAGGTAGGAGTCAAGGTCTTGGGTTGCAACATAGCGTCAGACACTGCTACATAGACCGTTGACAAATTTCTTCACCTTTCAACGTGCGTCATCAAATATGTGTGGAACATATTTACCTAGAGCGAAGAATCTGGCCTCATAGTCTGCTACTGCCATGCTTCCTCGTTTGAGGCTCAAGAACTCTTGCTCCTTCGCGTCTCGTACATATTCGGGGAAATACTTTTCTCGGAAGACAGCTAGGAACTCTTCCCATAATATGTCGCCATCGTGGTAGTCCGTGAGAGTGGTCCTCATCTTGGCCTTCCACCACAAGTCAGCTTGATCTTGTAATACATAGGTCGCCAGATTCACCTTCTCTTTCTCGAGACATCACATTACGTGAAATTTCTTCTCCATTTCGCTGAGCCACGACTCAGCCACCTCTGGACGGCTCTCCCTGTTCAAAATAGGAGGCGCCAACCTCAGGAACTGATCAAGCCCCGGCAGGTCGTGATGTGGTGCGAGCGCGGGCTGTTATAGCATCTATTGCTGCATGGCCTGCATAAGCCCTTGGAAGCTCTGTATAAATCCCTCCAGATTAATTCCCACATTGGGAACCTATCCGCCGCCAACCGCCAGAGCATGGGCAGCCCCGTCATTTGCCCCATTTGGGTCATCTACCCCCGATCCCCTCTCATCCGCCTAGGGAAGTTCTCTTTGCCTTCTTGGCGGCATAGTTTTGAGAAATAAATAATTGTTAAGCGAGAGGTTTTTTTTTAAATGGGTTTCAATTATACTCTACCTTTTTCCCACTCTAGTCTATCACTTCTTCTACTACTTGGACATTTGGAATGGTTGTAACCATGGTTTGTCTCTCGACCTCTGTTACCACTCTGTAATGCCTCGAGATCCGATCCCCAAATTATGGATATTTTTTCTTTTCTTTGCTACCATCGGACCTCAAGACGTTACTTCGTACGTATCGCAGAAGCACAAATATATATGAACATGCATACATTCGCATAGATTACAAGAAATGTTGGTAGCATC
The DNA here is from genome assembly GCA_024336825.1 of Amorphophallus titanum. Lineage (NCBI taxonomy): Eukaryota > Viridiplantae > Streptophyta > Magnoliopsida > Alismatales > Araceae > Amorphophallus > Amorphophallus titanum. The sequence goes on from JANBPO010006859.1 coordinate 27,051,413, forward strand.
TCAACCATTCATAATTTTCAAGAGAGTACATGTCCATTGTTTCAGATTAAACATGAGTCCACATAGGCTCACCACCCCATAACCATACATATAAGAGAGACATTCATCCATAGCATACCACATGGGGTGCGAATGGTACAAATGATTTGATATACAAGACATTTCCATTGCATTGCAAAGCATGTTCTCACCGCCACAATTAGAAGGGCCATCTTTGATCTCCGAGATGCCAGGAGATGCCACAGCTGTTGCCAGAACTCCAATCCATCCTCGCCAAGAGGACGTTGCCATTGACGGATCATTATCCATCATTTTCTCTACCAATGTGGGGATTAGATTTTTATATTTTAATTAATTTTAATTTTAGGTTGATTTATTCAGGATGATTATTCATTTGATAAGCGTGTCAGTCACTTCCGTGACTAATTTATTGTGCGCTCGATCTGACTTGGTCAAACGAAAGTGAAGTCAATGTTGGGACCAGAAGTTCGTCATACCGTAAATGTTATGATGTTAATTACATCCTCCAAGAAGGAGAAAAATCCTTGATTAATTACCAAGCTAAAAAGCCATCGAGACTGGATAGATGGAATGCATACGCAAGTTAACAGATAACGATGTGCAATATGAGACCCGAACATTCACTTAGGCACGCAATATGCACCGATACTTATTATCCGACCCTCGATTTATGGCGGAGAACTTAGGTCCAAAGACCACTATCACGCATAGTGAGAGCTTCCGGCTAGACCTAATCTGACCTTCCGCAGATCACCATTTGATATACCAAGGGATCAGAACAAGTAAACACGCAATAGCAATAAATGTGCATATCCGTATATACATATATGTATAGATGCCTATGTATACATAAAGAGAGCAAACCCAAAGGGGATGTATTTGTTGGCTTTATCATTATTCTTATTATTTATTCAGAATGTGACAATGGTCTGGACAGGCAGAGGGATGATCAATAGGCCAAAGAAGACAGAAGTTGACTTGGGTGCTACAGAAGTCAGCTTGGAGGGTGTGGTGACGAGTCAGCGCAGGAAAATGGGGGATAGAGGCAAGTGAATTAGCCCAGTCAGCAGATGTAGGCAGATGAATCGGTGCAGTTGAAGGGCGTGAGGATGGGTGAATCAGCGCAGTTGAAGATGAGGGGGCAGTGAGTCTGTAGCATCCCTAATTTTTTTTGAAATTATAAGAATTTTTCTGGAATGTTCTAGTAATTTTATAAATTTTAAATATAATTAATAGGCTTAATGGGGAACAAAAACCAGTCGCTGAAGAATAGAAATTAGGCGGGAAAGAGACAAAGTGGTTGTCGAGCTCTCCATCTCCCACGTACGCTGGGCTGGCTTCCCACATGAATACAGCATCACCTGCCCCTCGGGCTTTCTCAGACTTTCCTGTTCAGCAAACATCATGGAAAAGACCTTGGAGTAATCAGCAAAATCATGGACCAAGCCATTTGACAATGGAGGCAGTCCGGACATGGCACAAGCGGCACTTTCCTCCCTTTCCTCCTTCCTCTGACAAGACGATGGTGACTTCAGTGTACCAGGCTGCAGTGGCCCCTTGACAAAATGCTGGCGATAATTTCATGTCAATGGCCCGGAGTCTCCTAACATAGATAGTGATGACTCCCGCTAACCGAGGCCTCTTCTGCTCATCTTTCTGCCCCTAGGGATGGGCTTAGTTCGCCCCTGTAGTTGTGCGCCAAGGCCCATGCCCAGCTGATAGCCTAGTTTTAGAGTCATGTGCCACCCCTTGGAATCTCTAATTTTGGACTTGATTTTAACATCAATTGGTGCAGTAGCGGGCTTGCGTGACGCAAATGCCCATGGGAAGTTCAAGTCCATCACAGATAAAATTGGCCCGTTGCTCGGCCATAGTGTTGGCAGAATCTTGTTAGCAATAGCATCAACTGTTTGGACCGTGGAAATACTCTTTACCTTGACCACCCGCCCTTGAAATGGAAATTTGAGGCATTGGTGAGCAGTTGAAGGAACTACATTCAAGCTGTTAATCCATGGACGACCCAGAATAGCCTTGAACATCAGGTCTATGTCTAATACACAGAATTCCACGACCATAGTCAAAGGCCCTAGCTCGGCATGCACTGTCACGATCCCGTGGCAAGCTCTCCTAGAGTTATCATATGCTGCAATGGTTGTCGGTGTCGGCCTTAGCATATCTTCAAAAATGTTGCAGGCACGCAACGTGCTCAAGGGATAAACATTAATGGAAGCTCTTGTGTCCACTAGAGTTGAATCGATGGCCACTTTGTTTAATGAAATTGAAATGCATAGTGGCATCTGACGTGCCTCTAGGGGTGCTAACTCTGATTCAGAAAAGAAAATAGATGGCCCCCTTGTTATAGTGGCCAACACCGATGGCAAACTGTCTAGTGCATTTTCAACATAATTTATGAATTTTTAAAAATTAGAAAAATTTCTAATTTCCTTTTTATTTAACCCCCCACTCTCTCTCTCCTCTCACTCTCGCGCTCTCACTATCTCTCTCCCGTTCTCTCTCGTTCTCTTACCCTCTCGACTCTGACTACAGATGGAGACGACCATGGGCGAGGTGTCGACGTCGGGAAGCTGCTGAGACGCGTGGTGCAGTGAGGATCGGTGCAGTTTTAGCGCGATCCCGAACGGTTGATTCAAAGCCTATGATTTAGTTTGTGTGGTGGTATTCGATGCAGTTTAGTCATATCGGCGCTCGATTTTTTTGGTGGAGGTAGGGAGATGGTTCGCCACTTTGTTCTGCACATTTTCCCTACTCCTGTGTGCGGTTTGGTGCTTTATCGGGGGAGATCGGGCCAGTTTAGTAAAAATCATAGTCTTTAGGGTTTGTAAGGTTCACTAGAAAATGGCAACCATTCTTAGCTTAATTAGTGTCAAAATGACCGCTGGGATGTCAGGATCCCATTCCAGTAAGTTTTGTGTCGATCAGTTGTCATTTGGGACAGGTAGGAGTCCATGAACCCCGATGACTCATTTAGGGTCGATTCGTCAGAATCGCCCCGATCTCGAGTTTTAATGCGTGCATGCACCATTTTTTGACCCCAGGTGTGTTGTATGGTCGTGTGCGTCTGTTTCCCCTGTGCTTCGGCATAAATGGGGCGTGGAACTGGCAAATTTGGCTGTTCCCTTATTTTGCTCGCCGGTTTCGTGTAACGGTCGTTCCAGAGACCGTCAGACTGTGTGATGGTCCCACAATAGATCGCCACAATCGTTGGTCATTTCACATTCTTCGAGGCTGGGTTGGTGTGATAGACCAGCATAGGGCCGTCACATGGCTGTAATGTGCCTGGCTTGGTGCGTTATGTTCTGGGTGTGACGGACCAGGATAAGACTGTCACATGCTGTGACGCACCTATGGTGGTGCATTACGTGCTGTGGTTTCCGAGGACTTTGGTTGCTAGTTCCTCGACGACCATGTCTGCCTTGAAGATCGGGTCAGTTGGTTAGCCCTGACGGAGCTTCCCTTGTGTGTCACGTTGTGTAACGCCCCTAACCTGGTGCGTTACATGGTTTGTGTTATGCTTTTAGGCCCGTTGGCCCTGACGCCCCTCTCTTGGTGCGTTAGGTGGTGTAGCGCGCCTGGCTTGGTGCGTTACATGGTCTGAATTTTAGTTTTAGGCTTGTTTGCCCTGACGCCCCTACCTTGGCCCGTCAGAGCAGTGTAATGCCCTTATAGTGGTGTGTTACGGTCCTATTGTGGTTGTAATGGCCGTTGTCCCATTCTATGTCTGTTGTGTGTGTTTGTCTGTCTTAGGTTTGTTCTTTAGGGCGGTGTCGATGTGTCGGTGGTTTCTAGATCAGTCGGTTCAGGTGACTGGGTGTGGTCTTTTCCTTGACTGCGACAGTTCCGTAATGACTCAATCTAGAACTACCAGTGTCCTTGACTATGGTCTTGCAGCGGCTTTCCTTGACTGCCAGGTTCGCCTAGCGGTTGAGTGATAGTTCGCTCTACCCAGAGTGTTATCGTTGTCCACCGCTCCAGTTTCTACTTGTCTTGGCTAGATCTCATGGTTTGCCCATGACCCGTGGGTGTCTGTTGACATCCTATGAGGGCAGTGACCATGATGGGATGGCCAAGAGTGCTTGTGCATATAGTGTGTGCGTCTGTGTGTGTCTATGTGTATGTGTCGTGTCGGGTTTCGGTCAACCCAGTGAGACCAAGGGTTGACATATGACCTTATCTGTGTCTCGATGGTTTTGTCCAGCTCGAGATAGTGTTCTGGATGCCTCGGGGTACTGTCCTACCCCCGATTGCGTGTCCAGGTATACTGAGGGTTCTCAGTGTTCCCGCGGGTCTCCGTGAGTCATTTCCTGCAGAGCGTTATTTTCTCTTGCTTAGGAGTAGCCCGATTGGCGGCATAATCAGCTGTCTGTGATAATCTTGCCTTTGAGTCGTGAGACTCAAGGATCGTTACGTGAGTAGGTCTAGTTTCCTTATCCTGAGTTGTCGGCAGTGGCTGTGCTGCCATTGGTGCTTCGGAGTACATGCGACAGTGCTCTTTTGCATTCGTGTTTTGAGTCCCTGTGTCTCGTAAGCCTTCATTAGCTGATGCCTTGTGGCAAGCCTCGGCGTGACGGCTCTTGTAGCGGGGCACTTTCCTGATATGTGATTTTTAAGCTAGTTTTCGTGGGCGCCCGATTTGGCAGTACTGTTGCCCTCGATCGCAGTATCCGCGGAGGGAGAAAACTAGCTAGAGGCCTGGCTTAGTGCTCTACGGCCAATGTACGCACACGTGGTTATGGTCTTTGGACTCACGTCGATGGACGTGACCCTGACTAGTTCTCGATACGATAGTTCTATTTCTGGTTCTTTCCAGAGCGTAGCTGAGATTTCACCTTCCTAGGCATTGGCTCAGTAGACGCGTCTGGCCTTTCTTCTAGTGAGCAGTTGCTTTGTCACATGGCACGTGACTCTTCGCGGTTCTCTTCACGTTTCTTGTCCATCGTGACCTTTCCAGGTTAGCCTTCTCGAGGCTTTTCCCGAGGTCAGTGTTCTGTCGCATGCACGATGTTCTAGTCATGTGTGGGACTGTGTGCACGACATTCTAGTCGTGCTGTCGACATCTATCTAGGTTTTTTCTAGGCTTTGTCGGTTGTTCTTGCAGGTCTTCGTTTGGAGTCTGGCATCTTGTCGATAGTTTGGTAAGCTTCTGACTTTTCCTAGTTCAGAGTTCACCCTTCTGTCTTTTTTTGGTGTAGTGTTTGCTTGGAGTAGTTCTGAGAGCCGAGGTTAGTTTGGTCGTCGTGCTCATCTGGTATGAGTTCTTCCCTTTCCTTTTTACTCCCTTTGTTCCTAGCTTGTTCCCTACTCCTACCACCCTTTCTTTATAGCTTTGTAGTTTAGCTTTCCTACTTTACTACTACCTGTTGTTTACCTGCTATTTTAGCATGTTACTACGTGTTTTCTAGTGGGGATCCGCGTGACCCCTATTGAGCCAGTGACACGAAACTCACCCCTACTTTTCAGGTGGTCGCCGTCGTCGCTGTTCGTTCTGCTTCCGCGGTTCTTGGAGTTAGCGCACTTGTAGTGGCCAGCTGGTACCTTCGTCGGGATTCCCCTAACACTCTGGTACGTCTTTACTTTTCAGTCGACTGTATGTGGCACTTGTTATCTTTCCTTTGGACCTGACTCTCGACTGTAGTTGTTGAATTTTAACTGCTAATTAAAAAATAATTTTATTTCTACTAATTTAGCAACCTGATCTAATGAAATTTAATTGCTTACTTGATGGGGATGGACCAAGGTGAACAAGTCTAACTTGCCCTCTCCCCATTACTAGTGGATCCCCCTCCCCGTTACTCTCTTGTACCCTAGTGGATCCCCTCCCCATTACTCTCTTGTATCCTAGTGGATCCCCTCCCCATTACTAGTGGATCCCCCTCCCCATTATTCACTTGTACCCTAGTGGATCCCCCTCCTCATTACTAGTGGATCTCCCTCCCCATTACTTTGCTATCCCCTTAGTACCCCTCCCTGGCCCTAGATCTGAGGGCACTTATGGTCTTTATATCTAAGGTCTACCCCCATATAAATGTTCTCTTGTGTAATTTTTAATGGAGAAATGAATTATTTTGTGCAAAAAATTACCTAGAGCACCCCTCTCCTCTTCCCTCCTTGCAGCTGAGAAGGTTACACCTCCAGGGTGTGAAGCCCTTCTTATTAGGCCCCCCTCTGAGTGAGAAGCTCAACCACGCCACTACCGCCGCCACCACCGGAGCCACCATCGCACAACCTTCACCCCACCATCGTTGATCTGTCCACCACAGGACAGCAACTCGGAGTTTGCTTCAGATCACCCAATCCCCCCGTCAGATCGCCACCCAACTTTTAGGTCTGTTATGGGTCAAGGAACCAGCCTATTCAAATTTTCTCCATAGAAAATAAATCAACAGAAAAATTCCTATAACATCATGGGATTATAGATCCTCGAGAGAGCATCGCAACGGCGCCAGTTTCACCACAATCCAACATCGGACCTGATTGTAGCAAGTGTTTTCGCCGGGACACGCAGTTCTGAATCTGCAGAATTGATTCAGGCCAGCAAAGAACAACGACCAACAAGTCAGACCGCCTTGCCTTCCACAAGGCGATCCAATGTGATCCCCTCCAAGGGATCGTTCCTCCAGAAGTCCTCTTCACAACGGGACCATCACACCCTGATCGGCCTTCCGATCGGAGTGTGGTACTCCAGATCGTCAGCACGTGCCGTCCTGTCTGCACTGATCAGTAACGCATCAGTGTCGTTGAAGCTGCCCAAAACGCTGCTCGTCAACCCAAGCTCGATACTCCCGGGTCCCACTTTGTTGCGTATTACCTCCCTACGTGGAGTGGTTATAACTTCTGTAATTGTTGGTAATTATTTGTATTAGGAGTACGGGGGCGAACAAGAAGGTCTTTGGGAACAAGAAATATACCTCCTTTGTCTCTGGCTCAAATGAAGCCAGCACATCTAGCGTTCCCCCAAAACCATGTGCCGCTCAGAAAAATCAAAAGCAAAAATAGAGAAACAAGTCTGCCTATGTTGATATTCATGCTAGGAAAGGCCATGCTAAACATCATGCTCCCCAAAAAATGAATGCTTATTGCTTCTATTGTGGTATGCTTGGTTACACTGTGCATGATTGCTTTACCTTGAGATATGATGAGTTAAGAGCAGGCCAAAACAAATGGAACAATGTGAAAGGCCAAGGCAAGGGACAGGTCAGCGTTGGGAGGAAGCATGCTTAGCACACTCATGCTCAAAAGCCCAGGTATGACCTTGTGCATCGATCCACCCATCAGGACAGGTCGACGCACCCCAAGGCCACCAAAAGAAACCTCCTCCTTGCTGCTTCCACTGTGGAAAAATTAGCCACACAGTCAAGGACAGTTAGCATCTCAAAGGTAGGAGTCACTCTCATGATCAACATGGTGGCTTCCATGCTCATTCACGAATACTTAATGCACATGCACATGCACATAGAAAAAATGCCAAATCATTTGTGTGTTATTTCCATTGTGGTGAATATGGACATGTGGTTCATGAATGTCCCTGGATGAGAAGTGATGGTACACACGCAGCCAAGAAAACAAACTCATTTGCTGGAAGGGCTGTTAACCAACAAGGACCCAAGCGAGCTTGGGTACCTGAAAATTCAAAATGAGAGTTTTGGGTGTAGGGTGCCTTGGAGCTGATCAAAGGATGATGAAGTAAATAAAGGCTCAAGGCACAGGTTTGTGAATAAAACTTTCAACTTATGTTATTCTGCACGTTAGGCTTGCTTTGTAGTTACTGCATTATAGGTCTATTTTGTTGTCAATAAATCCTGCAAGCTAAAACTGTCTCCCTGAACTGCTGAAACATCCTCCATGGTTTTAGATGAATATTTGAGTTAGATCACATGCTTAACACTCAGTTTGAGTTCTGGTATATCAAATGGTGATGTGTAGAAAGATAGATTAAGTCTGTCTGGAACTCCCACTATGCATGAGTTGGGTCTTCAGATCAATACCTCCGCCTTGTACCAGAAATCTCTAATTTCAGCATAAAGGGCGCACCGGGGAGACCGCACCGGGAACACCCCTGCTGGGCTTTTGCGCGCTGAAAAGGAGGGCGCCGTTTCAAGGGCGACCAATGGATTGTGGCTCCATTTTCGCTTCATTCGCTCGCCGAATGCCAGTCGATGGGCCCGGGAATGATTCCGGAAGCCACCGCTCATGATTCTTCATGCCACGGTTCCTAAAAGACCTTGGCAGGGCATTGATGAAGCTCTTGGTTTGCCGTACGGTCATGGTCTGGGCTCCGTGTGTGTTTGGTTTGAGCACGCGGGTCTTCTACTGACATGACCTTCGGCACCATGACTCGTGCATTTGGCTCGGTTCGACTCGTGCTCAGAGCTCCCATGCGGGATGATATTCTGCCTAGACCGGCAGTCATTTGACCTCTGACGGACCCATCTTCGCAAGAAGCTGAACCCATGTCGGGTGTTTGGGTCCTTTTGCTGCCAGGGCTTCCAGCTTCCGGTTGTGAAGGGCCGATGTCGTTCTTCTTCCTTTGGAGAGTCTTCATTGGGGCGGGAAGCCGCCGGGTAGATCGCCGTCCTTGGTCGGGCGGCAGTGTAGGGTAGCGATGCGACAGAGTCGACACCGGATCATTGGGCAGGCTTGGCGGCACTGCCAGTTGGTAGTGGAGTCATGTCGGTTCTCCTGAGGTGAAGTTCTCGGCATTCATTCCGAGTGGCTCGAAGCTCTGGCAACTTGAGAGGCTTCAGTAGTCTGCTTTTCTTCGGCCTCCGTGCTCCTGTAAGCCGTGTCATTTGCCTTTGCGGCTTGATCACCGGTCATCATATTTTGAGTGTCAACAAATGCCCCCCAGACGTGGGTGCTGCGAGTGAGACACGAATGCGGTAAGACCGACTGATGAGCTTCGTCTGGACTGATCTCCTTTGATGACGACAGCTCGAAATAGCACTCAATTTCATCTCCGGACGCTTGAACGACGCGAACGAAGCCTTAAACGGCGTGGTTGAAATGGCGTGCCCTTGATCAGCAAGTTGAAATGGCGCGGGGTTCACCGGCTCATCCTGTGGCCTTTGCAGGTTGAAATGGCGTGCCCTTTCCTTGAAACGGCATGCTCTGAAGTTGAAACGGTGCGCCCCCGGAGTGCGCCATTTTAACGGGGTTAAAACCTCCCATTCCAGCTAGTTTCGTGTCGATCGGTTGTCATTTGGGGCCGGTAGGAGTCCGGGAACCCCGGTGATTCATTTAGGGTCGATTCGTCGAAATCGCCACGATCTCGTATTTTAATGCGTGCATGCATCATTTTTTGACTCCAGGAGTGTTGTATCGTCATGTGGCCTTGTTTTCCCTGTGCTTCGGCGTGAATGGGATGTGGAACGGGCCGATTCGGTCGTTCCCCTATTTTGCTCGTTGATTTGTGCAACGATCATTCCAGTGACCGTCACATTGTGTGACAGTCCCATGATAGACCGCCACAACTGTTGGTCATTTTACATTCTTCAAGGTTGGGGTCGTGTGACGGATCGGTACTGGACCGTCACATGACTGTAACGCCCCTGCATTTGTGCGTTACGATCTGGGTGTGATGGACCATGGTGGGATCGTCATAGGGCTGTAGTGCTCCTGGCTTGGTGCGTTACGTGCTGTGATTTCTGAGGACTGTGGCTGTCAGTCCCTCGATGACTGTGTCTACCTCGAAGACCTGGTCAGTCGGTTAGCCCTTATGGACCTCCCCTTGTGTGTCACGTTGTGTAACACCCCTAGCCTGGTGCATTACATGGTCCGTGTTAGTGATTTTTGGGTCTGTTGGCCTTGGCGCACCTATCTTCGTGCCTTAGGCGGTGTAGCACGCCTGTCTTGGTGCGTTACATGATTCGAGTTGTAGTTTTAGGTCTGGTTGCCCTGACGCCCCTACCCTGGTGCGTCAGAGCAGGTAATGCCCTTATAGAGGTGTGTTATAGTCCCATTGCGGCCGTGATGGCCATTGTTCGGTTCTGTGTCTGTTCGATGTATCTGTCAGTCTTAGGTTTGTACTTTAGGGCGGTGTTTATGTGTCGGTGGTTTCTGGATCGGTCGGTTCAGGTGACTAGGTGTGGTCTTTTCCTTGACTACGACAGTTCCCTAACAACTTGATCAAGACCTTCCAGTGTCTTTGTCTCTGGTCTTGCAGCAGCTTTCCTTGACTGTTGGGTTCACCTAGCTGTTGAGTGATAGTTTGCTCTGCCCAGAGTGTAGTCATTGTCCACCGCTCTGGTTTCTGCTTGTCTTGGCTTGATCTCGTGGTTTGCCCGTGACCCGTGGGTGTCTGTTGACATCCCAGACCCATCGGCTAGCCCCCATCGAGCGAACAAGCTAAACCGACGCACAAAGGTCACCAATGCCCCTTAATCCGGTGCTGCCAAATCCGACGCACCAAAATGATTGGGGGACATTTGTCCCTGGCGCCACTGAACCCGGCGCGCCGTCCCTGGCGCCAGATCAACTTGGTTTAATATAAACACCACTTATTCGGCCAAGTAAAAAGAGAGAGAGGAGATAGTGAGAGAGGCAATTGAGAGAGAAAATGGATTAGGAGGAAGCCGAAGAGCCAATCAGACTTGTTGGTCCGAGGGAGAGGGTTTCCTAGTGGGGGAAGAAGGGTTCTTGAGCGCCTCCTCAACGCAGCCATCAGATTCTTCTCTACTGAAGCCCTCCGGAGCCGGAGAAGGAGACGACGATCCTCTATTTTCTGAGAAGAGTCCTAGGTGGGTCACCGCGGTTCTTCCTGTTGTTTTCCCCCTCATTTTCTATTTTGATACAATGTAAGAGAGAGGGGGAAGGGGCGCTGATATGAGCCCATCTTCCCCCCTCTCCATCCTTCTGTCTCCTCTCCCCCTGCAAGCTCCCCTGTAATCAATGGACGACGTCCGTGCGACATCGCCGGCTCTGAATACTCTTGTATTGTATATCCTTACTTTCTGTTGATAGTATGAACGATATGGGTGCGTTAATGCGGTAGATACTCTTTGGTGCTGTGCATACATTTCCCCCCTATTCTTTTCTCGAATTGGTATCTAATTGTCCCTCGTACGTTTAGTCGATGGATTCTGTTTCCCTAATACCGAATATGCCCGAGAGCTTCGTGGGCTACATCAACCATTCCGCCCTCCCCGGGATCATTCCCCCTAATAAGATCGTTCATGTTTGCGACAAGTATACACCATGAATGTTGTGACTGGAGGCACGCTTGCACGAATATCTCCATTTGTTCCCACTCTCGGGTGGAGCTCCAATGTCCCGCTGTCATGTTCCATGGCGCAGAGGGGATGAGGCCATCCCTGCATCCGAATGGCGCCGATATAGAAGCCCCATCGGTGAGCCCGACATTGTATTTAGACGACGCTGATGCTTTAAGCCCTTTTAACCACTCTACTGATCCTCTCTTCTCCATTGTGAGTCTCGGGTCTTGTGACCTGTGGGCTGGATAGTTTGGGGGTTATTTTGTGAAAATAAGGTTTCTAACAAAAAAATATATGATTAAAACCTATTTTTAACCTAAATCCCCCCACCACTCTCTCTCACTCCCATCGATCTCTCTCTCTCCCATCTCACTCTCTCACTCTCTCTCTCTCTCTCTCTCACGATCGCCACTCTCTCTCTCTCTCCTCTAGGGTTCGGGCGAGACGACGACAGATTGCGACGTGGAGGGCACCGTTGGACTCGTGGCGACAAGTGGAGCGCGTTGACGCCGACCTCGATGCCGATCGCGGCCCGTGAAGGTGAGATAGAGCGAGAGGGGCGTGGCGTCTTCGGCTCTTGCATGCGGCCTGGATGGCCATTTCAGCTCAAACGAGGTAGGGGGATGGATCACCGAGCACGTTAGGAGCATTCCCCATGGCATGAACATCGTCTTTATGTCTTCTAAGCATGCCCATTGTCTATTTCTCATTTTATGTGCATGAACATCGTTCTTTATGTTTTAATCCTCCATGGGCATCGTCATTGTGTTTTATAGTGGTAGAATGATGTTGTGGATGCGTGTGATAACAGGTAAATAGGTTCCACCGCGATCCCCGTCGATTCCGGTCGACCGGGGGGTGTTTCAATTTCAAATAGAACACACTCGCAACCCAGACGGTGTGACGGTCACACTAGTGACCATCACACTTGTAACGCCCCTAATAGGGTGCGTTACGTTACTGTGGCAGACTAATAGAGATGCGTCACAGATTGTCTAATGGCCGATCATTCGACCGTTACAGCCCCTTTGACTTAGTTTAATTTAGATAGGTGGTTGGCATGACGGTCAATCGTGTGACCGTCACAGCCTTGTAGTGCGCCCCTATAGGTGCGTTACATGCCTGTTAAAACTATAGATTTTTCACTAGTTCGGGTAAGCATAACGGCCCTTGGGTGGCGCATCATAGCCTTGTAGCGCGCCACTACAAGTGCGTTACAGTCCTGTTAAAACTGTGGATTTTCATTAGTTCGGTTGAGCGTAACGGTCCTAAGGAGGTGCGTCACAGTCTTGGCGCACCTACCTTAGACCGTCACACATTGTGACGGCCCTTGATAGACGCGTTACATTCTCTGCTATTCTGAAAGTGGTAAATTTATTTCCTAATGGTTGTCCCGAAGTTGGAGGCTGAGCCCTTAACAAGGAAGGGCGTAAGTAGTGGAGTAATGTCTCCCGCGATCATGGAAAAAATTTCCCATTCAAGGGCGAGTATCCCGGAGTCGATCAATCTCCGGGTAAGTCTTATGCCGCTCGTGGGGTGTGCTCACCTTTTAGGGGATAGGGCCCGATGTCGTGCGGGTAACGGTCAGTCATCGGAGAGTCTTCAGGCGATCATCGCTCTTGGGCTGTCACCTTCTGGTTGCAATCGAATCTGATGTCGAGTTGTATTGGGCCTGGCAGATTGGGCTATAGCTATCACATGCCTTTATGCGTGTTAGCTGGGCCTGGGCCTTTGTGGGCTTGCGGTATCGGACCCGTAATGGGCCGAGCCAGATTTACCCTCCTCACTAGCCCCCCTACTCTTAGTTGCCGAGCACTTGTAGGGAGCTGAGAGTCGAGCAAAAGATGGTTAGTGTCATAGGTGGCTTTCTAAGGCCATTGGGATCGCTGGTCCCTGTCAGTTGATTAGTGCGCAAGGCACCTCTAGTGGTGAGGAGTGCCACTTTTGTAATCATAATGTGAACTTGTTGTTTTGAGGCGTGAGCGTCGAACAGGCGCCTGAGTCTGACGGTCGTATTGTGAGAGTGACAGGCACCTTTTCACTTGCTCTACGTGTCACGCCCCGAGCACAAAAGGTACCCGGAGTGGGTGACGAGTTATGATCGATCATGTCAATCAAAGCGTAAGTGTATTCGACACACATAGATAGAGTGCACGCAAGTAATGATAACCAAGTCCTTTATTAATCATAACCTTTAAAGTACTTTCGTTACAATCTCTTTAGCAACGGAACTTAAGACCCAATAAAAGAAAAGGTACAATGGAAGACTCAAGAAAATAGAAAAGATAAGACTAGATAACTCTCGATGGTTGGAATGGCTCTAAACTCTTCACTCTTGTTCATCCCCATCTGACTAGTCTCATCATCGGGCTTACCTGAAAAATAGGAAAAAACACTAGGTGAGCGAACGCCCAATAGGAATTATATCTCAAGTGTGAGCTTGCTTTAAGTAAGTTACATGTTGCATGGATGCAAGTAGAGCTATGCATGTTCGAGTAAAAATGACATTATAGAAAGAATGTATTGCAAGAGCTGCCTGTAGAAGAGAAATTGGTACGGGCCTCTGATTTTACTCCAGCCCGTTGGGATAATGCTGCCAGGCGGGTTCAGAAAGAGCAACACCGCTTCGGTTTATTCTTGGTCCCGTTGAAGTGGCGGTACAGGGAAGAACCTTTTGTCTTAGATTGCCTGGCCATCTGCTTCAAACATTAGCTCACCTTGGGCTGGTTTGCGGAGCTTAAGGTCCAAGATGCCCACATCTTTCGGGAAGGGGTGGTGGAGTTTATCGAGTATGTACTGTTCAACTATGCTCCCCTACTTATTCGGGCCGGCGTCTATCATAGCGTCTACACCTCCTGTTTAAGCTACCTCGTTTCCAAAGGCCTCTGCTGTGGGATGATCGAGGTCTTCAATGCCGAGATGAACACCTTCTACACTGCATAGAGTGAGACTTCACTGGATTTATGGAGTCTTCATCAGCTGAGCGGCTTGCCTATTGATGGGGAGCCGTATGAGGAAGTATGCCTTCCCGATCTCATCAAGGATGAGACAAACGGGGATGGTATCTACGTGCTCGGCTATTCTTATTGGTACCTTATGAAGACGTACTGAGAGCTATATCAGTCATCCCACGGTGGGAAGCAGCCACCCCGTAGGGATTGCAAGAGGGTCTGCCTGAGCTTATGGTTGAAATACTTCTTTGACGGGCCGAAGAAATATGAAGATTTCCCTTGCGTCAGCACCGCCATAGTCCGCATGAAGCACAGTGAGAGCAGAGCCGCGGTGAAAATTCCTACTTCGAAGGGATACCGGAGTAGTGCCAACCCACCTGGGGTCGACACGATGACACATTGCGTGGCCTATTTGACATATTGGCTTTGTTCCTTCGCTCTGTCATATGGGGACGATACCATCATCTGACCAGACGTGATTTATCTGGCTTGTCAGATGGCGTGGGGGATAAAGCTGTCCTTGTGCCCAGCTGCACTGTGCTTTATATACAAGACAATCGGGGATGTCAGTGCACACCAGTTCCCATGCCAGGCCCAGTTCATCAGCCCGATGTAATTCTTCAATGCCTGGGTCTACTCTTTGTTCCCCGAGTATGCTCTGCGCACTATCCAGTCTTGGGGGCTGTTCCCGTGCATGTTGGAATTTGCCAGTGCGGAGTCAGGCTCGTGGTATCAGGTATATTTGATAGTCCTATCGGGTGTATCTGGTATCCAGGATCCGGGTCGTCACAGATGGTATCAGAGCGTTTGTCGTGTATGGTACATGGAAATATCAAATATGCAGTTACCAGAGTCGTAAAAGTCCTGTACAGTCGCCTAGCCTTTAGCTAGTGGAATTTGCTGGCATTAGGTTCCGTGATTTGTTTTCCATGTGCTGGTGATCCTGCTCGCGTCAGGATTGTTCGGTGTGTTTCTTTTCCATTGTGATGTCTGTCTCTATCATGTTGTACTTGACAGTGTTCGCCAAAAGGCTTGAATCTGCAGTACCTTGTTTGAGAGTTTTCTTGTAAGTTGTTTAGGTTGCTGTTGACTTTTAGCTTTGGTTAGATGACCGTACACGTCCTTACGTCATTCTGGTCACTCTAGCTTGAGTCCGTTTCAGCTCCTGATGTGTCTCGCTTCAGTTGAAGTGTTCGACTAGATTCCGTATTTGAGAAGTTGCTTGAGCGAGCTAGGATTTTCCCTTCCTAGTGAGCTTTTGTTGCTGAGCTTATTGCTTCTCGTCCCTTCTGGTGAAATCCTTTCTCGAGGCTTGCCTTGGAGTTGCTATCTTAGTGGTGCTTCTGTCCTGTGTCTGCTCAAGTGCAGACAGCTTTATTTTGAGTCTGATCTGCTCCTCGTTTATTGGTTGCTTAGCTTTAGACTCCGTTATGGTATTGAGAGCTGTAGTGTACCATGTTTGTCGTGCCGTGTCTAGCGGTCGATGTGTTGAGAAGACTCATTTATCATTTCAGGACATAAAGGTAAGCTGAGATTAGCATTTCTCTATGTGCTTTGTGCTGAAGCTGGTGCTCCTCTTCCATTGCACTTAGGTTCCTTGTGATCGGTCGTTCGTTGGATCAGTATTCGTGGCGTGTTAATTGTGATTCTGATGAGTTGCAGTGCCGCCGTACGTGTGTTGAGATGCGATTGATGAAGTCTTTCCTGATGCCTATGTGCGTTGTAAAGAGTGCGCAGCGGAAGCGTGTGGGTTGGTTACCCACTGGTCGAGGATCGTTATGGTGAGATTCTCGCTGGTCGAGAGGTTTTGTTTCTTCTCGATGCGACTTCATCTTAGCTTCCTGTGCCTTGATGTCATCTATTGCCGTGCCAAAGGCCGTCATGGACATGCCTCCGCCTAAGAATATCACGAAACTTTGAGGACTGATTGGACGGTTGCAATTCATTAGAAGATTCATATCCTAACATTCTCAGAGGTGCCGTCCGTTCTATGAGTTGCTAAAGGTGGGGGTCAAATTTGAATGGAATGAAGATTGTCAGAAAGCCTATGAGGACTTGAAAGTCTATCTATCCAATCCCCCGATTTTGCAACCTCCTGTCCCTAGGAAACCCCTTATCCTATATATTTCAGTCATTGAGGACTCCCTAGGGGCGATTTTAGCACAAGTAGATGATGAAGGAAAAGAGCGGACAGCTTATTACCTCTCCAGGCTATTCAACCCGGCAGAGGCCAAATACACCTCCATGGAGAAGACTTATGCCACCTTAATGTGGGTAGCTCAGAAGCTCAAACAATACTTTTTAGCCCACCAAGTTAGGTTGATCTCTAGAATGGACCCAATTCACTATCTCTTAGAAAAGGATGTCCTTTCTAGTAGGTTAACTCACTAGCAAAGCTTCCTCTCTCAGTTCGATATCACATTCGTCGTTCAGAAGGTAGTCAAAGGATATGCCAATGCTGAGCATCTAGCCCATCTTCCTATCCCCTGCACTGATTCCATACAGGATGATTTCCCTGATGAGCATCTCTCTATCCTCACTCATCATCCCTCTTGGTCTCTACACTTCGATGGTGCACTAAATTCTCAAGGTCGAGGGATAGGCGCTGCTCTCCTCACTCCGGAAGGGGTGACAATTCCTTTTACTTATCAGCTCCAATTTCCTGCCACCAACAACATCGCTGAGTATGAGGCTCTCTTGGCTAGATTGAAGCACATCTATCTCTTAGGCGGGCGCTACTTGAAGATTATAAGAGAGTCTCAGCTCGTTCTATGGCAGGTTCTGTCCACTTACTGCACCCGTGACCCAAAGCTCAAGCCATATCAAGATTTGGTCACGCTCCTGGCTAGGTAATTTCGTAAGCTAATCTATATCCCTACTCCTCGATCTCAGAACATTCTTGCCGATGCACTAGCATCGCTCGCTTCCTCTTTATCTTTCCCTCTTAGTCGGAGCACTGAGACTATCATCGTTCAGAAACTGGACGCACACTCTCTTCAGGATCCTTGGTACGCCAGATAGCAACATGTGAGTTCATGAAGCAGCAACAAATATTTTCCATTTCTATTCATAACACAATATATTGTAATCATCGAAACCATTATCATAGACAAAGACGGAGTGCCACGAACCCAACAGTTTGTGATCCGGTCCCACTGTGATCATCAAAAAAAAGAGAAAAAAAGAAAAAAAAAGAGAAGAAGAATAAGAATGTGACACCTTCGCAGAAAGCTCCGACTTAGACCTTTCATTTGGGTCGGAAGAAAATCGAAGTCCTTGCATTAATGCGATCCCAGCATTGACAAATTTGCCTTATGCGGCACCCTCGCCAAAAGCACCGATTTAGACCTTTCATCTGGGTCAGAAGAAAATTGAAGTCATTGCGTTAATGCAATCCCAGCATTGACGAATTTACCTTATGCGGCACCCTCGCCGAAAGCTCCGATTTAGACCTTTCGTCGAGTTCAGAAGAAAACCAACGTCCTTGTGTTAATGTTATCTCGACATTGACAAATCCACCTTTTGCGGCACCCTCGCTGAATGCTCGAATTTAGACCTTCCCTCTAAGTCGGAGAAGATCGAAATTCCTTATGTCGGTGTAATCCCAAAATCGATGAACCACTTAACTCATTGACTAAGGCCTTTCTGGGGTCTCAGCCGAGTGATCTGACCTAGACCTTTTGCCTAAGTTGGAGAAACCTAAATCCCTTGCGCCGATATACACCCAATATCGATGAATATAATTTCGGTTGGCACCTAATTCCCAGGCAGGACCAATCGATACACTTCACAGTCGAGGACACCCCCACGAAGCTGAAGATTCTCCTTGGGAAATAAGCGGCACCCGCAGGCCCCGCTCCCGCGTCCCTCGCTCGCGACACCTGCGAGTGGGGGGCATTTGAGGGCACCCGAAAAAAAGGGGGGAAGAAAAGGGACATAAATGAATGGGCCAGTTGTGAATGGGTCCAACCCAAATGCAAGAAGAGGAAGGGTGCAGGGGGATACACGCACAAATACAAGAATGAGGTGTTTAAGAAGAAAAGAAGGGATTTCTCTTTAAAAAAGGGGGGGAGAGAAAATAGAAGGAAAATCAGGGGGCACTAATGCCCCGTGTCACACTCTCTCCTCCCACGATCCCCTCCCACTGTACACCTCCTCCATGCGGGCATTTATTACTCATCGCAGCACCTCTCCCTGCTCTGCCGTCCACCCACTATGCTACGCGCCCATTCCACTACACCCCAGCATGGGCGTGGCAGCCGCAAACATCATCATCAAAAGTAGCCGTGTCGCCCAACAGAGCAGCCACGATAAGAAAGCCACAGCAGCAGCATGGAGGAACGGCGACAACGCAGCAATAGCGTTAGCAGTATGGCGATGGCAGCGACGCAGGCGTTGACAGAAAAAGCCCCGCGGGCTCCTACCTTTGAACAGGGGTGCCAGTGCCCCTATAAAACCCTAGTAGCAATGAAGTCTTGGTCCAAGTTCGATGGGCAGAGAGAATGGAAAGGTGGAAAAGAAGGAGGAAAAGAAACAGCTCGGTGGTCTTTCCCTTAGGTTTGGAGAGGAAGTGAGGGAGGGAGTGCAAAGGTGGGGTGAGAGAAATTTCTGTAAAAGGGGTAGGCTCTCCCCATCCCGTGTATGCATTTCCCTTCTCCCCATTTTCTTCTTTTTCTTAGCGATGCATTGGGCTTTCATGCCTAGGTTGTAAACCCGTTGAAGAAGCAATAAGAGAAAACATGGCCTTTACCCTGATCCTTCCTCCATTTGTTGTGTTAATTTCCCGAACTCATCCAGTTCCTTTAAGTATGCATACATTGATATACATATGCGATGGTCATTTGACATTGATCCGTCTCTCCTCCTTCTTTTACTCTCTCTCCAATAGTAAGATAAGAGGAACTCCTTTTTATTTCTTCAAAGCCACCCATTCGGTGATTTTTGACACAATGGCCACCGGCCCGAGATCTATCTAAGCCCATAGAGATGTCTCCGAGGCCCCCAACCATCGAAAGCCCGATACACGCCACTTTTTGATTCCAGATTATTAACCACTCTTGGATCGCCGGGGGTCCGCTTCATCATAGCATGTTCCCTAGTGACTCCTCTTTTGTGGGTGGATATTCAAAGCCTTACACGTCGATAAAAAAGTGGAAGGAAAAGAAGTCCACATCTCGGCGATGAGCTCGTGATGGCCCATGGATCAGTGGGGTCCCTCGTAGGCTAGCCCTCGCATCCTCCACCCCCACAATGGGTGACAAGGTATTGTCGCTTTTGTGCATACCCCGGGGATCACGCCTCTTCGAACGTATCCATTTTTGTTCGGGGTCGTCGGAGTTCTCTCCATAGGGTGCGCCCCCATGTGCACCCCCTGACCCTCCTGGTTAAGGGGAGATGCTGCCAGATTTTTGCCAGGTAACATGAAGATAAGCTGCCAAGATATGTAAGTTAAATTCGATGGCTGTCATCATAGACCTTTGAACATAAATCAAAAATAAAATGCATCAGTATATGCATGGAGGCGCCATTTTCAATGGGACCCCATCCCATTATGATATTAATATATGTGTGTACACCATGAATGCCAACACGTGATTGTGGCAGAATTGTCTAAAAATTAACGCCCTCTTGCAAGAGCGTCATTCATATGAATAATGCCACCTAGACTAATGATGCCCTCATGCAAGGCGTCATTTACGTGAATAGTACCACCTGGATTAATGAACGACCCCTAGTAATGGTGTCATTTCATCCGTGTTTCTAGAAGGTTGAGGCACGAACAACCTCATTTAGCTGGCACACCCCCATAACTAGGATCTTGTCCCTCAACAGGACCCCGCAAGGCAATAAACCAATGCTTTGCGAATCCTTATAACTAATTCCCTATGTTGCACTGACAGAGGCTACTGCCATCTCTCAGTGCTGCTTACAGAAGGGAATATTTTCCTTCATTCCTTGAAAGGCGTAAAGTCTACGTCCTACTACTGAAGCTTTACGACGATCGAGAACGTGTGGCTTCATCCTTGGTTTTTCTATTCTATCATCTGTACCTCGTAATCACGCCAAAAAGGTAGGTGTTCTCAAATTCTTGCCTAACTAGTAGCCAAATAGGTTAACTAATGCATACTTAGAGTTCGATTAACCTGTCCATCATGCTATATATGTCACTTGGCTTTACCGTGATCAAGCAATAACCATGTATATACCATGTTATACATATCTTAATAGCCTGTTACACCTGTCGCATATGATTTTATGCATACTGTTACCATGATCCTTATGAGTTAAACATAGTCTGTTAAGCATGATTTCATGAGTTTTTGAACATATTTTATTACACTAGTTTTTCAGTCTTAATAACCATGTTTTAAACCATTAGTTCTACAATGGAGGGGCTTGGGGTCTATTTATAGGCACACAACTTTCCTCTTGACCAAATTGACCCTGACAAACAAGCAAATGATAAACAAGTCCAAAGGAGGGGCGTCCATGGGCCAGCCCACATAATTGGGCCCAATTAGCCAAACAAACTAGCCTATTGACCCATTAACCTAGCTAATTGACTCAATTAAATTGAAAATTACATAGATAAGACTCAAAACAAAATAAAATTTACATGTGATGACTCGAAAAAAATATGATGAGACACGGGATGTCCTCATCATACCCTCGGGGTGGGGAGAACTTGACTCCATCGAGTAAAGGTGCAACGCCATGAATGCTGATCTGCCAGTCCCACTCCAAGCTATAGTACGATCTCTAATGGAGGTCGGTCCTTCTGCCCAACGAGGTAGTGCTCCCACACCCAATCCTGGTGAAGGGACCCTATTCATCCAGTATCATTTCATATAGCTCTCATCGGGCACTCAAGGCCGAATTTGTGGATCCCTCAAGGTGGGGTTCACTCGCAAGTTGGGTATAAGGCTCAATATCCTCGATAGGTACCATCGTGTTGCCCGTATGGGGCACGAGGTCTACCGCGTTGCCAACGGGGGTAGCTCCTTGTTCTATGGGAAGATCCCACTCGCGGTTGCCATTACTCCTCGAGACCTTGAAGGGTGTGCTACCTCAGACTGTCATTGTGGAGGACACCTCTGAAAAGGGCCTCTTATCCCTCACCATCCCAGAGTCATCCTTATAGAACTCTAGGGGGCGCTCAAGGTAACCAACCTACCTTTTCGAGCTTGCAATGACTGTGCTATAGTGCTTGCAGCATTTAGGATGCAAAGGTGCTAGTGAAGTGAGATATGTGGCTTCTATGGGTGGGCTGGGGCAACCAAATTTAGACCTATCATGCTTTCATTTCACATTGACTTGGACTAACTTGGGGGTCCCAGAGCATCCAAATGTTGCCCTATCATGCATAGGTTCACTACCGAGGGTTGGAGGACCGGGGCATCCAAAGGTGATTCTATCATGCAAGAGTGTGGTAAATGTCAGGGACCTGGACATCCATGAGTGTCCCTATCATGCACAAGATTGATTTTGTCGGAGATGATGGATGGGGGAGGGCCGTTAAACTTAGGAATCACTCTAAGAATTTTTTTTAACAAATAAAAATTTATAGGCATTACACACCCTGAGTGCGTAAAAAGACTTTCTCCCGAAGTTGATCTTATTAGATCTGTGTTAGATTCTTAGCTTGTGGTTTCTTTTATCCCTTTGTTGCAATCAAAGCAAATGCCATTTGAGGATTATAAATTCGGTTTGGCCTAGGAACGGCTCAATAATGACAGACCCACTGAGGATTGAGCGCAACAAGCCCTCCCAAGGGATGGACATACGTGCTCAGCCCAATAAGAGAAGGCCCAGCCCAAAAAGACATCGGATTCTACAATGCGGAACGACTGCGGCCCAAGCACAGTTATCGCCGAAGGACTCTCCGACGACCGACCGTTGCCCCCACGACGTCGGCCTTGACCCCATAACAGGCGAGCACGTCCCATGAACGTTGTAAAACTCATCTCGGGACCAGTCGACGACGGGGTAATCGCCCTCCAACGAAAAATTTTCGCCACGATAGCGGAGAAACATTACTCTACTCCGGACGCCCTTCCCTATCGAGGGATGAGACTCCTCGCTCCAGGATAACCCCCTATACAAGGAAGATCGACAGAAGAGAAGAGGACGGTGGTTCATTCCACTACTACGCTACCTCAGAGAATAGAGCTACTAGTCCTGCAACACAGCAAGAAGAAGAGAGCGATTGCCTACACTCTGAGAGAGGATCTTTCCGGCGACCTTACCACCCAGCGAGCACTCTCCGAGTGAGCACTGGGACCGGCGAACACTCATTTGGAAGATCTCCATCGGCTCTTCGACCTCCTACGACGATCTCTCTCTCTTTCTCTCCTACTCTTTTTTGTACTCTAGTTTCCCGTTACTGACTTAAGTATCGGAAGGTTGTCCCCTGGAATAACACCCAGGACTCCTTCTGACGCCTCTGTTTCCTAGTGATTGTAGGCCTCTACGGGTGCGAGACGGCTTATCTCAACAAACAAATAGAGAAGGTGGTGCGTGGCCTAGGAACCATTTTTCTGCCTCTACACTATTTTTTTCTAATTTTTTTAAGGTTGTCTCAAATCGAATTAACTTACATATGATATGTTGGTTAACAAAAGTAAAAAAAATAAAAATCAAAGACTGTAATTTGTCTTAGGTAACCAAGGGCGTGGGTTAAGTGGTTGCTCTCACCTCACTCCGCGGTGGCCACTCAAATGATGGAAATTTGGTTCGGGTGGTCACTCACCGTCCGACGGAGCTAGAAAGCAATACTAAATAAGCACTAGCAAAACCAGCAAAGGATGTGGCCCGGAGCTCACCTGACCGGTGTGAATACGTCGATCCTGGTAGGAGACGAGGTAAGCGAGGAAGCGTAGGTACGCGCCCGCACGCTGCGTCGGTGTAGCTCTAACCTAAAAATTTGAATAGTACAATACTACACCTCTCGAAGGAGGGGGATCTTGGGGTCGGGATTAATTGATATTACACCTAAAACTACCTCCACACATGGAGGGGCTGTAAGCCTGCCAGGCGGGATGGGGAACGGAGGTGGTCGGGGGCCAACTGACTCAAATCTTCACCTTCAGGTTGTTGTTTCTGCCTTCTATAACTAGCGGTCTTTCCGGGAACCTAGAACCTTCTTGGGATGTCCGATGGTGGCAGGGTTGGATGCGTTGGAAAACTGGACGTGTTAGCTCACTCCTGGAAGAAACGCCATCTCGTTATGTTTACGGATGCACCAGGTACGACAGATTCTGTAGAACTAGACCCAGCTTCTCTGCTGTAGGCCAGAGAGGGCTTGGACGAGACCGTACTCCCAGATGGAATATCGGATCGAGGTGGGACCAAGTCTCACTGAAAGAGAAATCAGTCTATTACTCCCCAACCAAAATTCTCATCCTGAATCACCCGATCACGCCCATGGTGGTGCCTAGATGTTGACTGGGTCGGGCTGGTTGTAGGGACAGAATTCTGGTATCAACTCTCCGATGGCGTAGCTGTCTGATCTGTGGTTGGGACATATCGGGGATAGAGTCTTCACGGAGAGGGCCGTCCCAGGGATCTTTCAGAGCTAGAATGGCCCCGATCTGAGGTGTGAGACGTCGGTACCACTGATTCTTGTGAAGTCACGTAGTGCAGGACGCCTGCCGGACAGGGGAGGCTTGTCGGGGGCGTATCTCCCAGTGGGAAGATTAGAAAGAGGTGAGACCAAGCTTCACTGAAAGCTAACTGACCTCTGATGAACTCCTCCAAAGGGCTCTGGCTGAAGATGGCATACGAGACCGTGGTACTCCCTGTGGTGAGCCCTAGATACGTAGAACGAGGTAAGATGACACCTCACGACATCCAGAACCATGTCTCAAACTGGACAGAACCGTCGAGACACACATGAGATCACCTGTCAACCACTGGGTCACACCAGGTTGACCAGAACCAGACAATGATATTAAAAAGTAGTACAGAAGACTGCCCACGGCAAGAACACACCTGGCCACCTTATATCATGAACATAGCCCTCATAGGACATCAAGAGACATCCATGGGACAACGGACAAATCATAAGGTCAAGCCAAGATATACGAAAATCAGAACGTCAGGAAACGACACTCATACACCGCCCTAGAACACATACCTAAGACAGACAAACACGAGATAGGCCATCATGACCAATAGACGAGACAACGGACAAGACTCATTGGGCAGTCAAAAGAAGGCCGCTCGGTGAAATGAATAGTCCAGATGGAAGCCGTTCAAAGAGGGATGAATGGTCAAGAATGGACCATTCAAGGGGGATGAACGGTTTAGGGCCAACTGCTCAAAAGAACTAACCCCTAGACACTAAAAGGGATAGACAGTTAAGGCTGGGCCGCCCAAATTCTAGAGTAGTTAAGGACTAGCCACTCAAGCCAACTGACCTACTATAGTGTCGGTCAGAACGATTTTGACCAAATCACCTGTCTAAACTGACATAAAACTACTGACCAAAGGTCAATTGGGATAAACGGGCAAGACCTGGCTGCTCAACCCAACCGGAAAGATGAACGGCTGAGGACCAGCCGCTCATGGAGGGATGGGCGGACCACTCCTAGCCGCTCAAGCCCCAGAGCGGTCTATCGACTGACCACTCAACCTGAGACTGAGACACGTTAAACGGTCCGAAACTAGCCGCCCATGCACCTTAAGCGGTTGTCGTTGAACCGCAAAGGCGTTACGGCGAGCAAACCAAGGGGTTCATCTGATCGTGGCCTTTCCACACCCCGTTCATTCCGAAATAAAAGGGATACAATGGTGATAGCCATACACAACACATAGACTCCAACGAGAGTCAGATCGATTAAGAAACAGCGAGAAACGGGCAATTCTACAGAATTAACCCAAATGGAGTAACCGGACTTCCCGGGCTCCTAACGGTCCCGAATGACCGTCAATCGACACGAAACTAGTATCAATTAAGATACATTATGCTATGACGACATTCCGGCAGCATAATGGTATGTTCATTAAAGTTCATGACTTAACCTTAACCTGTTAAACATAGTTTTGGACTTCAGATAATCATAAGATCATCTAGGAACTTAAGAAAACCAACCCCAAGGGTCAAACCTCGGGTTAGACATGATCAGGAACCAAGCGGTCGTTTCCTGGACCGTTTTATGACCCAAGCGGTCAAGTAATGAACCGTTTCTGACATGTCAAGCTAGAAAAAAGGAACTTGGCTCAAAGAACATGCGGTCATGTAACAGACCGTTTGATAGAAAAAGCGGTCAATGTGACAACCATTAGGAAAGCCTTAGCAGTCACCATGAAGACCATTTGAAACTCAGAAATCAGAAAACAACGATGGTGTAAGTGCTTTCTAGACAAATTGGGTTTTAAGGGTACAATCAGCTCGGTGTCCTAGTAGGAATCTCATTCTCACGAAGACTTACGGAGGCCTTGAGACAAGATCACTTAGTCCGGTAGAAGGAATATCTAACGGAGAGGATCACAAGTCCAAGATGGTGTGCTAAAGTGGAAAGTGTGCAACTAATGACATCATATCGGAATATGTTTCATGTACTTAGGAAAATGACTCTTAGAAAAGAAAGAATCAAGAGTGAATCCAATTCGTCTATCGCTTGAAATATGTATTTAATACAAGAATATATGTTTTGGCATGAATTTAACATAAGTTGAAAATAAGTTCTTCGTGCATAAAGAACGTGAAATCTAACCGAATAAATCATGAATATAACCAAGTACATTAAAACAGTACTGGAATAGGATAAAACCTAATAAACTAGGCTTACTATCTAGTAAAAAGGGCTACTCTGCATTATGTTTCGGGTTAACATAATACAGACTTTCTGGAAGCAAAAGTGGTCTTCTTGCGGACCATTTGTCAAGCTTAGCAGTTTATCGTTGGGCCGCTAGCGAAAACGAGGCGGTCTTAAGGAAGACCGTTTCTTCCTGTAAACTGTAAACAGAATTAAAACTGAAATATGTGCTATCTAGGGCAACTAGATGCATGAAATCAATGTAATAACGTATCTAAAACATGCCACAAGGTAATAAGGCTATGAACATGCTGGGGTTTATGGACAATAATCAAGAGAAGTACGTGAGGAGACTTAGAATAAAATTTTAATGTACCTTGCACCAGTCCACCTTCATTATTGTCCGCCTCTTAGAGAGCTTGGAGATGGCCTTGCTTCTTCACCAGGCGCTTTTCTTCACTAGCTTGGTCATTAAGTAAAGGACATTCGAGAATCCGGTGATCGCGACTCCCGCATTAGAGACAAGCTCCCAATCTCTTCCAGCATTTCTCAGTCTCATGGCTGGACTTGTCACAATGTTTACACAACTTCTTTGGAAGGTGTGGTAGTAATGGAAAAGGGCGTGTTATTCTTCTTGGACTTCTTCTCTTGGGAGGAATCTCCTCTACTATTTGACCTCTTCTTAATGAAGGAGGGTTTAAAAGTGTCAGAGCTTGTAACGTGCTCCTTCTTGTCCATTCCACGGATCCAATTGGATAGCTCCGTGGCGTCTTCCAATAACTAGGCTATTCGCATCATCTCTGAATAGACTTGAATGTCCATCGACGCCAGTTGGGCAATGTATTGTGGCTGAAGTCCATTGAGAAACCTTCGAGCTTTCATCTTCTCAGTTCCCACCAAATGTGATGCATACCTTGACAGACGAGAGAATTGGGCCTCATATTCGGTCACCGATAGAGCCCTTTGTTTGAAGGTGGCAAATTCCATGGCCTTGTTCTCACGTATCCTATCAGAAAAATATTTGCTATTGAAGTATTCCACAAACTCACCCCATTTGATGTGTTCATAAGGCAGTGTAGCTTCTACAGATTCCCACAAAAATTGGGCGTCCCGTTCTAATTGAAAAGTTGCTAATAGAACCTTCTCCTCATTTGTGCATTGCATTACATGGAATATACTTTCGATTTCCCGTATCTAGTTTTCAGCGTCATCGGGGTCGGACGAGCCAGCCAACCTTGGCGGCTTCATGTTACGAAAACTTCAGTGTAAATCACCAGCTCTGCATTGCATTCCCCCTCGTGCCACTTGTTGTAGCGCCTGAGTGAGGCCTTGCACAGTGCATTGCATGTCGGGCCATTGAGCACGTTCAGCGGCCATGGTCCTACAAGAGTTTAAATAACTATATTAATATATGATTAGCCAAGAGTCTCATCTTTCTAAGTTAACTTATCTCATGACTCTACCCAATCTCACCGGTTAGAAGGGTGAGAGAGAGAGAGAGAGAGAGAGTGTGTGTGTATGTGTGTGTGTGTGTGTGTGTGTGAGTGAGAGTGAGAAAGGGCAAGAGCAGGGAGGGGGGCCAACGGGAGAGGGAGAGAGAGGAATACTTGTAGTGGGGGGGTGTCCGCCAGAAAGAATTTGACCGCCACCGCTGTCGGAGCTCACCGTCGCTACTGTGGCCTCGCTACCGGTGCCGCCTCCGCTCACCCCTCACCGGTGTCCCTGGGTAGCTCCGCCGTGCCCGCCCGCCCTCGCCACTCTGCCACCCGCCGGTGAGAGATTGAGAGGGGGTGTGATCGTGAGAGAGGAAAGGGATGCGGTGGTTGAAGGAGGTGGAAGGGGGAAGGACTAAGGAGGACATTTTCCCCAATTCTTGTCTCTTTGTATTTGGCGCCATATTTTCATTTGGCGCCATGTTTTCGTTCATTAATTTGTGATTTTTTGTCATTCATTTTTTTTCTGTAAACCTAGTCATCTAATGATACGAAGGGAGAGCGCACCCCCATTTCATAGGAAGGGAATGTTCTTACTCCACCTACCAGCCATTAAATGCTTATTTTATTACTTTTCCAAAAGAATACATCTTCACAGGAGGCAAGCCTCTGAAATACAATGAAAATAAGAAAGAGAAACACTATACACGCCTCATGCGAATATTAGGTATGCCACTAGCATCAGCTATGACATAACCTTTAGCTAATAGAGGCAACTCTCTAATGGAAGAAAACTCTAAATTGTGTCCCATGAGAATAGCATGATTTGCCAAGACATCTGCAAGTTGATTTGCTTCTCTATATGAATGGACAATGGGGCAGTGAATAGTTGAGAAAAGTTGTTGTAGAGAATTCCACCAAGGGAGTAATGACCATGGAGGATCTCTTTTGGTATTCAGCAGATCAATCAATGCCAATGAATTAGTGAATATAACCGATATAAGCATAGCATGCAACTGTGCCAGTCGAAGCCCATCAAGTAAAGCCCATCCTTCAGCCACCATATTGGAGCCAAGTCCATAAAAATAGGAGAAACCCAGCACTAGCTGCCCATGAGAGTCTCTGAAATAGCCACCACCCCCGAAAGGACCGAGATTGCCTTTACTAGCACCATCCACATTTAAAGAAAAGTTTGTGTCAGCTTCCTCAAGCTGGCTAGGTGAGCCCCTAACCCTCCTCCTGGTTAATTCTGCCATTCAATATCATATCTGAGCTTTGTCGATGAGGAAGAGAGCGCCCGGTCCCAGCCGACCAGCCACCTCGAGTGGCCATCGCGGGGGTGAGATCGAGTGTTACCCACACCCGCCAAGGCACGTGGTTTGTCCATTCCCGCGGGAACCTCCATACCTAGGGTGAGATCCCCTCTCGACCTTGTCCTTACCCCAACAAGCAAGGGTCTAGTCCTCGGACTCGACCGACCATTCCTGAGTCACCCCGGGAAAGGGAAGTGCGCCATGTGAGCTAGTCTGTCGATACTGAGTATGGTCCTTTGCTAGTGTACTTGCAACGGTAGGTCTGAGGGTCTTCATATCATCTCCGCTGTACCCCTTGGCTGTCCCACATCAAGTGGTATCAGAGCATTAAGACATCTCACATCAAGTGGTATCAGAGCAAGTTGTTGACTTGTTCTCACAAGTCAAGTCCTAGGGCATTTGCATCCATCACCCCGTGCATCACCCCATTTGCATGGCTACCTCTTACCGATCATATCCGTCATCCTCGGCCCTCTCCATGGACCCCAACCTCCAAGGACACCTCGTTACCAACAATAATGACTGCGTCAACTACCTCATGGAGACCTTGCCCACCGTCTTAAGGCGGCTTGATGATATAACTATCCGAGTCGACCAACTTAGGGGAAATGGGCCCACACTAAGGTAGAATGAGAGGTACCTCCAGAAAAATTCGGATGACCACCTCTTGGCACTCTTGAAAGTCAAAACCCCCACCTTTGAGGGATCCTACAACCCTAGTGTATATCTAGATTGAGAGGTTTCGATGGACTAATACTTTGATTGGTACCCCTTAGCCGAAGAGCGAAAAGTGAGGCTAGCCAAAATGCATCTCTCCAAGCAAACCAAAACTCATTGGCTAATCGTTGAGGGTTTAAGGAGGATCTGCGAGCATGTCCTAGTTGACACTAGGGAGGAAATGAAGGTCGAGCTTAGGAAGACCTACGCCCCCCTACAATCCCCCTCCTACCCGAGTGGCCATAGCCCGAGGAGCACTATCACTCCTCCATCCCCATCCGGCCAGCCTAAGGTCACCTTAATGGCCCAATGAGAGAGAGAGAGAGAGAGAGAGAGAGAGAGAGAGAGAGAGAGAGAGAGAGAGAGAGAGAGAGAGAGAGAGAGAACAGGAAGAGAAAGAGAGCCAGAAAGAGCATGGGAGGAGAGAGAGGAGCGAAGTGAGTTAAAGGGGGTTGTGGAGGGAGAGAGGGAAGGATAGAATAGAGTAGAGAGAGAACAGGAGGAGAAAGAGAGCCAAAAAGATAATGGGAGGAGAGAGAGGATGTAACGACCCAAGATCCTGATACCGGGAATAATCCGATACTATTCGAATTCTGGTCCACCGTCCACGAGCCGGAGGGCTCGGAAGGGCTAAAAAGGAGTGTGGAGGTACACAAAAATATGAAATAAAGCAAGGCAATTCAACAATTAACAGAAATGAATAAACTAACCACAGAGTCCATCCAAATAAAGTACAATCTACAGTACAAGAACATACCCAATGTCAAGTGAACACTCGGCCTAACGAGCTGGCAACTATGAATCTCCGCGCTGCATCCTCGAACCTCGAGGAAGAACCATCACACCTGAAAAGCAGGGGGTGAGTCTTGTCTCACTGGCTCAGTAGGGCTCCCGCGGAACCCCAACCGTAAACAACGGCGGTAACAGGCAGCGCTAAAGAGCAACAGCAGCAGGAGAAGCAGGAGTAGCAACAACGACAACGACGGTGGAAAGAACAACCATAAAACCCTCGGTAGCCGCTGGAACCACAGCTCTAAGCTACTTCTAACAGTGCAGAAACCAATACCCCGATTCCTCGGTAGGGGGACCACTGAACTACGAACCACCTTGGCTACGCTGCCAGGGGAAAGATCACGACAACTCTGTCGTGGAGGCCTGTCCTCATAGACAAAGGCCCACTTTGAGACCGCGCGATCCGGAAACACAGTCACGACCTCGCCGTCGTGAACCTTACATTGTCTAGGGAAAACCCTCGGTAACACTCACCGGAAACCCTAGACCTCTCCATCGAAAAGACACCCGAAAGCAGCACGCAAAATCATGTCTCGTAGATGAGAAACGGAACTCTAGTCACGAGAAGCTCACGTCACGTGACGGGAGTACCTGTCCACTAGAAGTAAAGCCGGATGCATCCACTGACGACTTATACTACGCCACGGTGTCTCCCTACACGTCCCAGGTGGAAACTGAGACGCACCAAGTAATCACGAATAAGGACTAGCTGAGGTCGCGCTCGTCAGTGCTGGTCCGAAGCCTCCAACCACGTGTGCACACACATACCATGCGTTGTAGGTCAGGCCCTCTAACTAGTTTTCCCCCCAGTCCGGGCACAGGCTGTAAAGGCGAGGAGCTCTACGGTAACCAGCCTAAAAATCGTCTCTTTGGGTCACGCTCTCCACCACTCCCAAGTGGGTCCGTACACGCGTGCGCAGGAAATCTACGACTAGTGGACGGGTCACCAACGTGAACACCGAAAGTCACGCACGCACCCATCGTGAGTAACACGGAGTAACAGGTGGCTCAGGGCCACCAGACTCAAGACAGTCGTCTAGACCTAAAGACCTAACGGTCCTTGAGTCACGAGACTCAAGTCAAGACCGTTGTACAAGACGACACATGTCATTAATCGGTCCTACTCCTAGGGTTAAAACCACGGCACTATAATTCACGAGGCGGGTCACGTCCGCCGTGACCATTCCCTTATGGAGGGAACTCGAGAAACCTCCAGCCCCAAGCTGGGTGACTGGACTCACGGTCTAAGGTCATACGCATGGCCCCATGGAAAATACATCATGCGGGAATGCCCCTCCGCACTCATATCGATACACGACGACTCGATCTAGCGAAACTACAAAAGCCCAGAACACACGGGGTCACCTAGACCCCCAAAACCCACGGGCACGCCAATCGAGATAACTCGGCACCTCCAAACATCCCCAAAAACACGGATACAGAACCCACAGGGTGTCCGGGACATCCACGAGGTCAAAGGTCGGCCATTGGGTCACAACCGGGTCGACCGGAGGCCAAAATGATACGAATGGAACATGGCTAACGCGAAAACCAGGTGGCGGTCTACCCTAGACCGTCACCTCAGGGGCCAGTCCACTCTGAATCGCAACTGTCAGATGGCGGTCCCAGCTTGACCGCCACCTGCCGGAACAACTGGGCCGAATGCGGTCGTCTCCCAGACCGCAACCTGAAGAATGCGGTCAGGGGCCCGACTGCATTCTCAAGGGCCCACAAAAATCGGGTTGACGTGTCCTCCGAGGGTGTGTTGACCCCGCCAGGTGGCGGTCCTGGCCTGACTGCCACCATCAGGTGGCGGTCAGTCGCGAGACCGCCACTTGGAATCGACATACCGGGCCAAGTGGCGGTCCCTAGCTGACCGCCAGACCATCCGAAGGCATGTGGCGGTCTCTGGTACGACTGCTATCTGCTTTCGAGCCCAAAAATGGCGAACCCGGTAGAAAACGTCATTCCACACCCCATTCACACCCATGTGAAGGGGAAACCCTTCCCCAACCTCTCTAGCACCGAGAGGACCTATTCAAACCCCAAAAATGTAATTAAAACGAAGAAGGCTCACCCCCCAAAATCAGGCATTTCTATCCCGGCGGAAAAATAGACCCTCTCGGCTCATCTCGGGCTACCAAACTCGCGGGAAATAAACTACAGGAGCCAAGGATCTATCCCCCTACCTCCACCGAAGAGATTCCGCGCCTAGGATGCCGATCCGCCACGAAAATGCCGTTTAAACAGTCGCCGGCTCGCGAACCGCCACCGCCATCTCGATCCTCGTCCCGCGCACGTCGCTCCTCGTCCCACGAACATTGCCGCCCCACCCTCATCCGCCTCCGTCGGCTGCCCGAAGAAGAGAGGGGGAGAGGAGAGAACATGAGAGAAGAGAGAGGGAGAGGGAGAGAAAATGAGAGATGGGGAGAGAGAAAAGGGGGTGGGGTTTAAATAGAAAATCCAAAAAATCTGAAAAATAGGAAAAATAGGAAAAAATCACCTCCCTGATCCCCGGAACACGCTCGACGCGCTGGTAACGTCCCAGAGTTGGAAAACCCAACAGTTCACCCTACACAGGGTTTCGAAGGCTCGACAGAGGAAAAACCCGAGTGAATCAGAAAACACGCTCTGGGACCCACGGATCCTAATCCGAACAATTCCAAGACATTACAGAGAGAGAGAGAGAGAGAACGATCAGGGGGGAAAGACAGGAAGGAGTGAACGAGAGAGAGAGAGCACGGAGAAGGGAGGAGGGTGTCGGAGGGGAAGACTCCCTCCAACACCAGCACTCCCTGCGGTTACACACACACACACACACACACACACACACACAGAGAGAGAAGGGGGGAGAGATAGAGAGAGCGAGTGCAGGCGTCTGAGGAGCATTGTGTCATCCCGTGGCATACTTGGTTGTGCCACATCAAGTGTTATCAGAGCAAGTCATAAGCTTGTCCTCACAAGTCTAGCCCTAGGGCACCCTTGCACTAGCGTCATCCTGTGCATCATCACTTCCCCATTTGTTTGGCTACCTCATACCGGTCCTATCCGTCATCCTCGGCCCTCTCCATGGGTCCCAACCCCAAAGAGAGTTATGACACTTGGGCGAATGGTCTCCTAGGCCAAGTGAACGTCCTCAAGGGGGACGTCACAATCGCTCTTAGGGAGGTTAAAGCCATATCCAACCAGCTTGCCCAAAACTTTGAAAATGGCTCCACACCAAAGGACATTGAACTCTATAGCTTTGACAGGTGTTATGACCCGAGCGTCTACTTAGAATGGGAAGCTTCTATGGATGAACATTTTGATTGGAACCCCATGCCTGAAGGGAGCATGGTGAGGCTTGCCAAAATGTAACTCACCAAGGTGATGTGTAGTGATAGGTAGATCTAGAGGGGAGGGGTGAATAGATCAGCCCCTTCTACGTGGAAATAATAACAAAATAAAATTTAAGCAACTGTAACACACGAACAGTCGCAAGATGATGAGCTAGATATGCAAATGATGATTAAGAGCGATCCTACACAAGCATCTAGCGCCAGAGCAAGGGACAAACACAAACCACAGAGAGACAAGATTTTCATGTGGTTCGGTCTATGCCTAGAGACCTACGTCCACCCCTCACACAACTTGGTGAGGCTCCACTAGTGCAAATGCACTACCGCTAATTCACAGCTTCCAATAGAGAGACAATCTCTCTCTAAACTGCTGGCGCATAGCTTGAGGGTACACAACCCAACCACCACGGACCAGTGAGTGCACTGTCCGTCTTCCTACACGCAGGTAGGGAGTAGTAGAAGAGTATAGTTTTGGGAAAAACAAAATTGGAAAAATAGTAGACCAAATAGAGTATGGATCAAAAGTTCTATGAAAACATAGACTTCTATCTGGGTAGGAATTGAACGAAGCTGGAGCCTTGGTACTCCTTTTCTTCTCTCTTGTTCTTCTCCACGAACACGAGAGCGCAGGTAGACCAGCTTCACTGCCTTCACCGGACCTGACGATGAAGGAACGATCTGCTATGATTGTATGGTGTATCACTACACTCCCTTTTGCCCCGAGAAGGGTGGGGTGAGGGAATGCCTAATGTTGCCTATCCCCCTTTCCTATTAAATTGGTGATATCATAATACTACCTTGGATACCGTGTTTCTCTCGAAAAAAAATATAGCGTCCCCCACAGCTACTAGGAAAAGAGGCTATGTTCACAACCTTCCAATTGATGATAGGTTCCCACTTCTTATAACTTTTTGTCCAGATATATACAAGTCACAAAGCTACAGTTCAACAAAAAGAAAACTACAAAGTCTTGGGGCATGCCCCGACTGGCAGAAGCTAGATAAAAATTGAAGCCGTAACTTCTATACAAGAGCGCTTCTGCCAGGGCCAAATTACAGTCACCCGCCTCAGCCATGCCGTGGTCGCCTCGCGGCTGGCTGCTGCATAGACTCCTCCGAGGCCTCCCTTAACATGCTCTCTTGTCACTGAGGCCTACACCCTACACCATGCCGAGCCGCCTACCGACACCTCCTCCTGTTCCGTCGGAGAGGACCACAAACAGGGGAAGAGGATGCGACTGGCTCCTCCTGAACCATCTGAGGGAGACCCTGTTGGAATTGAAACGCCCGACCATGTTCCTGGGCATGCAGCAGCTCTACCTCCAAAATCACCACAGTCTGGAATGCTACCTCCATGTCGGTGACCCCGGACGCCATGAGGGTCCGACGAATCTTGGCCTCAGTCCAGCAATGAACTGTTGAGTCAAAAATCGTGAATCCGCCATGGCCAGCGGTGCATAATGACTCAAATCCCTGAACCTTGCCCAATACAGGGCAACTGGCGGCAGTGCTCCTTAAGCCAATGTCAGAAATTGGGTGGACAAATCGAAAATATCTACTGCTCTCGATGCACCGGGGGCTGCATCTATCGGAGGGGGCAGTGCTCCACACTACACGTCTAGGGCCCCTATAGCCAGCTCTGCCTGGGACCATGCCTCCCCCCTTTGCGCCATTGCGGATGCAAGCAGACCACTTTCTGTTTGACAAAAAATAGGAATGGAAAATTTTAGTGTTTTTATCCCCCTCCTTTAACTATTTAATGTAGGCCTTTTGGCAACAAAAAATATTCCCCGGTAGGTGAATTTTATCAAGCATGTTCTTCACCGAGTTTAAGCTTTCCATTCGCTTTTCAGAATCTTCGGCTTCCACCTCCTTCGCAAATTCCCACAGATCATCGTTATGGTGGAGTCGATGATCTCTTTATGCACTTAAAGGAGTTTGTTTATGGGTCAGCCTAGTTTTAACATGACCAACGCTTGATGGCTTACTTGTTCGATTTGTCTTTAGAAGGCCCAGCTCAGGATTGGTTGTTTTCTCTTCCGTAAGAGCAAGTTGTGAATTTCTAAGCCGTCCAAGACAAGTTTATTCAACAGTTTCAAGACCAGGTTGGGCCCAAGTATTCTATGGTGGATCTAGCCCATGAGCAGATGAAGCCCGATGAGGAATTCTGCACCTTTGTCGACCGTTGGCATTGCCTTGCTGCGTATGTCCTGGGACACATTCTGGAGGGAGAGCAAATCAAGATGTTGATCTCCACTGCAACGCCCGAGTATCAGTTTATTTTAACCCTTAATGATATAACTTCCTGGCAACAGCTATACAGCCGAGCCCACTTCATTCGCCAACAAATCCGAGGTTCTCTTAACATCGAGTCCCCTCCACCATCCACTTCCACCTACACCTCACCCTCCGCAAGCCAACCCTACACTCCCATGAGTCAGCCCTCCATGAGTCGGCCTTACGCCACATCCACCTCCACGTATAAAACCTCCACATATCAACCCTCCACGAGTCAGCCCTTCACCTCTACGTACCCACATATGTCCCCGCCTATGTCTCCACCTCTAGTCAAGGAAACACCAAACCCTGAGCAAGTGGATGCCATCCACTATATTCCCTCTCCTATGCCATTGCCTAGTCCTTCCACTAGCCATGTACCCTTTCCTATGCAACCCCCACTTCCGTCTCCGCAATCTCCACAACCTTCCACTTCATCCCGTATACCTCGACATCCCTCTTGCCCTAAGCGGGCTCCTCACCCTTCGTTGTCGGAGTATTTCATCGATATTTTCAAGGCTTTGATAGCCACTCATGCGTTGCCGCTCCCTCCAGTTGTGTCTTGCCTACCCATGGTTGAGAATATGATTCAATTCTGTGAATTTCATCACCAACAGGGGCATTTGGTTGAGGATTACCCAGAGTTTTGGGAGTATTTTATGGCTTGGAAGATAAGAAGAGGATCGATTGGTCTGCCGTCCGATGGAGGTGACGATTTCCAGTTGGGGCATCAACATGAAGACCGAGGCAGCAGCACAGGCAAGAAATGTGATGATGGTTGCTGCTACGACAGGTGCTACACCGAGAATGCTGCCACGGAAACAAGGGAGGTCTGCACCGGAAGAAGCGAAGGAAGTTGTTCCGAGTATACCTAGGTCAAAGGAGGGTAACTCTGAAGAAGAGCAAGTAGAGGACAGCAGTGGACTGCCGAAAGGAGGAGGTAAGGGAGCTGATGGGGTGGTGAAAAAACAGACAGAGACTCGCATGAGGGAGTTCGTTGACAAGATGGGAGTCCCTTTTGAAGGGGTAGATAAGGACATTTGGGGGTTGTTCATCAGGGTTCAGAAGAGGTGGTTGGCTAGGGATGTAAAGTTGGGAAAATCATAAAAGTCGTTGTGAGGGAGAGTGTAGGAGTGAGGAAGAGGGAGAGGGGCTAGAGGTGGTAGAGGGGGATACTATATTATCCTTACAAAGATTTTATCGTGAAATACTGAAATGTAAAGGAGTTAGGTCAGGGTGAGAAGAGGAGGGCGGTGAAGGAATTATCAGAAGATGCAAGATTGATATCTTGTGTGTTCAGGAGACAAAATGTAAAGGTGACGGGGAGGGGTTCGAAGGAGATTGGAAGTGGCAAGCTTTCAAAGGGCTGACCTCCTCGGCTAAAGGGAGGGCAAGAGGCATCATGATTTTGTGGAACCCATATAAGGTAGAGCCGTGGAGGAAGTGGAGGTGGATAGGCAGATTGGCTGGGGGGGGCTATTTCCCTCCACTTTCACTGCATGAGGGATGACTTCTCGTAGGATTTCTTTGGAGAATATGACGCCCAGTCCATAGAAGGAAAGAGAGTTCTTTGAGAGGATCTGCTCCTATATCAGCGTGGCACAGGTTGGCCATGGTGTGTGGTGAGAGACTTTAATGCAATGACGATGGCTTCGAAGAAGACAAGGGTTACCCCACACGGAGGATAATGGCGGATTTCTGAGACTTCGTTGAGAAGGCATCCCCCATCAATATTAGATTGGTGAATGCACAGTTCAACTAGTCCAATTTGAGGACGTCACAGGCATGCTTTAGACTAGACAGGTTTTTAATATTCGTGGACTGGGAGGATCACTTTCCTCACTATTTTTTGACATTTTTCAAAAAATTTAGATTTTCTATAAAAAACCCCATTTCTTTTCTTTTTTCCTTCTTCTTCTTCCTTCTTCTTCTTCTTCCTCCCACGACCGTGACCGCGCCCCCTCTCCCTCTCTCTCTCCCATTCGACCGCGGCGAGCTCCCTTCCGACTACAGATGACGCCGGGGCGACGGCGCGACGACGTGGGTGACGGCAAGGCGATCGCGTGGGAAGCGTGAAGGCATGAGGTTCTTAACGGCGTTCTTTGGGGATTGAGCTCGGATCGACGCGCCTCAACGCGGAACGAAGGTAGGGTGACATTCCCTAGCTCATTGCCTTCCATTCCCATGGTTTGTAGGCTGAGGCGAGGTCGAGCGTGGGTGATTTCGCACTGAGAACGGGAAACCATGTCGCGGGGAGAGTTCGCCCGATCTACCATTTTATCCCGCGAATCCGCGTTTTAAGGGCGTAGAAGCATGTTAGGGGGCTTGGGGGTTGTTTTCCCTTCATTTTCCCCTCCGTGGGGCTTGTATGGGGCCGAAATTGACGAAATCTGACGGGTTCGCCATTTTAGCGTCGGCGAGGGTTGTGTGATCGAACCAAGGCCCGCACATCCCCATGTGCGGCCCAGTGAGGACCACACATCGGCTCAGAGCACTGTGGGCTTGTGCGGCCTATCGTGGGACCGCACGTCCCCTATGTGCGGCCCCATGTCGACCGCTCATCCCTTGAGATTTTGACCGTTGTTTGTGACCATGGCACAGTGCACTAGGGTGTGCGGCCAGGGTCTGGCCGCATGACCCTTCGTGCAGCCATGAGCTGGCCATACGTCACCATGTGCCGTTGGCATGTTGTGCGGCCAGGGTTGGACCGCACAAGTCTTGTTCGGTGAGGTCCTAGCCACCCTTCCCTTGTGCGGCTAGGGCCCAGCCGCACTTACGTTTTTACCATTGGAGGATGAACGGCCAAGTTGGACCATCCATCCCCCTGGTGCGGCTGAGAGTCAGCTGTTCTTCTTTGTGCGGCCCTGGCTTGGCCACCCTTAGGCGGGCAAGTGCGACCAGTGGTTCGATCGTTCATCCCATGAGCGGCCTGAGACCAACCGCGCATCCCGTGAGTTTCTGACCGTTGTTGGTTACCGTTACGCGGTTGTCTCCCTTTTTATATGGGGTTGTCCTAGAGTGGAGGCCTCATCCCTTAGCAGGGAAGGGCTTCTATAGTAGAGTAGCGTTCCTCCGCTATGATGGCGGGAATTGCCCGTTGGAGGGCAGCTTCCCCAGCGCTGGCCGGTCCCTGGGCGAGTCTTACGACGCTCATGGGGCGTGCTTGCCAGTTTACGGGGTCAGGGCCAAAGGCGTGGGGAGTAACGGTCGGTCATCGGAGAATACTCCAGCTGTGACTGCGCGTGGGCTGCGCTGTAGAATCTGAGGCTCTTCCTGGGCTAGGCCTTCTTTTACTGGGCCAGGTGCGCGTACCCGCTTCCTTAGGGGGGTTCGTTGTGCTCGTTCCTTTGTGGGCCTAGTCGTCATTGGGCCGCTCTTGGGCCAAGCCGATTTTACCCTCCTCAATGCTCATGCAACAATTTTTGGGGTTAATTTCATAGATATTAATTTTTAAACATGGAGTAATTTTACAGGAATTAGAATGGTTGAAGACACGGCGTCCGGGTAATACGTAAACTAATCCTACTCATGCATGCTACCCTATATTAGCTACTAGTTAGGCTAGATTTTGAGAACACCTACCTGTTAGTGTGGTTAACGAGGTATAATAGTAGAATAGAATAAGAATCCTAGCCCTCCACGTTCTCTGTAGCCAAGCTCCCAACAGCGGGACGTGGTATGTAGGATGAAGATACCTTCTCGTCTCTTGCACATGAAGAGAAGAAATGAGATCTCTCTTCTGCAGGTGGAGACGAGAAAAGCCATAGATAACCTTCTCTTCAGTGACAGGATGACAGTGGCAGGATGACAATAAGGGTCATCTACGTTTGACAAAGAAGAATGCTTGTAGGGAATAAAATTGTAAGGGTCTAATGGAAACCAGATCCGAAAATCTTGCTGTGCATGTTCCCTCAGGGGTCCATTGCCAGCAAACGTAGGCTCTTCCTAGAAGTTGCGAGTTACTGTGGGAAATGGCACCCTAGTATAGGGCGCCCATTAATCAGTGCCCTAATGTAGGGGCGCCCATTAGCTGGGTGGCTCCTATAGTTCATGGAATTGGCACCCTAGAGAGGGGCACCCTTTAAATTGCGCCCTTACGAGGGGGCGCTCTTCATGTGAATGGCGCCCTGGTATGTTTAGGCCGTTCAACTTGTTCTTCCTATTCACCTAGCAGGTCTTGTGCACATCAGCCTTTTGATTTCTGTTGAGTGAGTTAGAAGTCAGCTCTATAGTTGTCTTGGTTGTTCTGTGTGCTTTAGATCGCCAACTCTCCACCTGTTCAACACTGGGAGTTCCCATGTTGTTCTAGTGATTAACCCAGATAACTACCAAGCCACTATTTCTCAACAGGTTTTCATTGGATCTGATTAGTTTGTTTTAATTCCGCATTGTCGATAGTTAGACAAATTGTAATGGTCAAGGCATTTTCGAGAAGGATTTATTCACTCCCCCTCTGAATCCAGCGCACCTAAACTAACAGAAGAGCCAAGACAACAAGAGGCCCAAGCACTAGCTCCACCTCCCGTTCAGGCAGAGGAGTGGCCTCCTCCCCCACACCAAATGGATCAGGAGATGCCACCGCAATTTCACTAGGGGAATCATCTACTCCGGGCGCTGGAAAGCCCTCTTGGGCAGATCTTGAGGGTTTTGATAGGCGTCTAACAAGGATAGAGTCTAATGTGGATACCTTTGGGGGATAAATCTACCACTTTGGGGAACAAATCACTTACTTTGGAGATATTCTGGACACCATGTCCAGCTGGATGGACAATTTCTCCCATGTCTTGGACAACCTTGCCAACCATGTGGCCCATCTCACCACCAGTTATGAAGATTCCCGCCAAGCCTTCCATACCACCAACTGCACCCTTATCAATGTTCAACATCATCTTCAAGATCAAGACGTCCTCCTTCATTCCATTAACCGCTCCTTCATTCCATTAACCACCGTCTCGATGAATAAGATGCTTCTGATGATGATGGCCAAAGGAATTCTGCGCCTCCTCCTTAGTGTTGCTTTTAGGTCCTTTAGTGTCTATTTGGTCCACTTTTTCTTGGATCCCTTTCCCCACTTTAGATGATGCCAAAGGGGGAGAAGTATCTTATAAGTATCTTATATAGACTATGCATGTGTGTCTAGTGCTTGTATGCGTGTTTACGCATTTGTGAGTCATTTGCATTTGCATGAGTTAGTGTCCAAGTGTTGAGGCATCAGTGTCAGTGCAATGAATCAAGTGTTCATGTAATGAACTTGCAATGAACTTCTTTGAATCAATGTACTCATGACATGCTATTTGCAATTTATATAAATTGCGATGGCACCGAGTGTGTGCTGAGATGCAGATACTGAGATATTTCTGATGCCTGCGTGCATTGTATGAGTGCACAGCGGAAGCATGTGGGCTAATAACCCATAGGCCGAGGATCGTTGTTGTGAGATTCTAGCCGTTCGAGAGGATTGCCTTCCTCGATGTGACTTCATCTTGGCTTCCCATGCCTTAATGTCGACTGTTGCCGTGCTGTTGCTGGAGTCCTTTTGGTGTTGGCATTGGCATTTGTGTGTATTGGGGAATCTGTCAGCATTCCTGCTGATTGAGTACCCTTTTGCTCTGTATTTTCTTTTTTGGGTGTTGTGTCCTCGAGGCGTTATCATGGTCCTTGAGATGCATTTCCCCGAGATTGTCATTTTTTTGTTATCGTGGGTCTTTTCTTAGTGAGCTGCTCAATGCATGACTCGTCCCCTGTGGTTGTGCGTTCAGCTGTTATTGTGCCTTGATGTGACCCATCTTGTAGTTGTGTTCCGTAGTTCTGTATTTTGTACGGAGCCCAGATCCTGTAGGTGCTGCCGTTGTTGTTGTTTTACTGTTGTTTCTCTATGATTTTACGTGTATGTCTTGGCACTGTGTGGACCGTGATCTTGTTGGTTAGCTTTGTTGTACTCTTCTCTTCTAGTAGAGCTAGCTTGCGACTCGATCGGATGTAATATCTGAGTGAGGACTGACTTGATTATGTTTGTGGTCCGGTGCTATTGTCGTTGGTGTCCTGTGTGCCAGGTGTTTTTCGTCACCTTTGGCACTAGAGCCGATGATGTTGTCGAGCTGTCAGCTGTGAGGATTATGTCTCCTTGTTTAAGCTGATGCTTGCCATGTCTGTTGTTTTGTTTCTTTGAGATCTGTTTTCATGGCATGGTCGTGTCTCTTTCCCTTGTGAGACGTAAGTGACGTTGCCTTGTTCGGAGGTATTGGACTTGTGTTCACTTGTGTCGTGCTCAGTCTTGAGCGTGTGCTTGTGATTATGGTCTGACTGTGTTCCTCTGAGCAGTGTTTCTCGTGATTCGTGTTAGTATCGTTGGGTTGTTCTTCCCTACTTCTCCTTTGCTTAGTCCTTAAATTTTGAGGATAAAATTTCTTAACGAAGGGGAGGCTACAAACTCCGGGCATCTAAGGAGGGCGTGATAGCATTGAGCAAGATCCTGGAGGAACCTATCAGGGATAGACTTGGAATGACGCGTCATTAGGCGCGTCGCAGGCGTGGAAGGGCTAGAGACACCAGAACTAGACTCCATTCCAACTGACTCCACTATCCTAGGAGACTCGGCAGACTCTACATCTACCCTAGGAGATAGGAAATCTAGCGGGAGAGAAGCAGGGGCCTCGTACCCCTGGGAGGAAGACGGGCAGAACACAACGTAATCCTCCCCTGAAATCTCAGTTTCAAAATTGGCATTTTTTTTGAGATCAGTGGTGAGTACACAGCATGAAGGAGAAGCTGGTGGAGGAGGAGGAAGGGCAAGAGGGTAGATGGAAGGGAAAAAAATATCAAGGAAAGGATCGGAGGATGAAAATCATGGAGTGGACAGATCAATTGGTGGGCAGTGCCCACATGGACAAGTAACAATCAAGAATTCAGTCGACATCTCAAGCCGAAGTGGAGACTGAAACATCAATAAAAGAATAAGAATAGGAGGTGAACGGGGGATAAAATCCAGCTTTTGAAAAATGGAAATTAGGCGGGAAGGAGACAAAGTGATAGTTCCCCATGTGGATACTTCACAACCCGCACCTCAGGTTTTCTTGGATTTTCTTCTTCATAAAATAATTTCAATAAAGCTTCAGAACAATCATCAACATCATCAACCGGCCCCTTCAGCAACAAAGGCAGTCTGAAAATGGTGCAAGCAGTACTTTCTTTCTTATCTTGGCAGGGCAGCGTCTTCAGAGTGCCAGGCTGTAACGGCCCCTTTACAAAGTGTTGGCGATAGTCCCAGGTTAGCGGCTCGGAGTCTCCCAAAATCGACAACAACGATTCTCGGTACCCGAGGCCTCTTCTATTCATTTTTTTGTCCCTTGAGACGGGCTTGGTCCGCCCCTGCAGTTGGGCACTGAGACCCATGCCTGGCTGGTAGCCGAGCTTCAGTATCATATTCCAGCCTTTGGGATCTCTTATTTTGGACTTGGATTTGACATTAACTGGTGTAGTGGTGGGCTTGAGTGGCGCATGTGCCCATGGAAAATCCAAGTTCATCATAGACAGGACCGACTTGTTGCTTGGCCAGAGAGTTGGCATAGGGCTTCGTGGTCGGTTGTGACATCGATCATGACATCCGTAATTAGCACCGAAAAGTCATCCTTGGGGCATGCTTTATTCAGATCTTGGAAGTCTACACATATCCAGATCTGTCCATTCTTCTTTTTCACGAGCATAATATTAGCCAGCCATGTGGTGTATTGGTTTTCTTCGACGAAACCCACCTCAATGAGTTTGTCCACTTCTTTGCATATCTGAGTGATGAGCTCTGGCCTCATGCGCCGTAGCGGTTGCTTTACCGGCTAAATCTCAGGGTTCATAGCTAACTCATGCTGTGAAACTATAGGGCTGAGTCCTGACATTTCTTTATAGGTCCACGCAAAATAGTCCCGGTATTCTTGCAGCAGCTGGACATACAGCTTCTGTTCTTCAATAGATAGCTGGGCACTGAGGAAGGTCGGCCTAGGATCGTCTTCAGTTCCCAAGTTTACTTCTATAGACCATGGCTTGGCCTCCGTCTTCTATTTCCGGAGGTGCTGGCTGCAGGTCAACAAAGTCTGGAATATCATCTTCGAGCTTGAGTACCTCGACCTCTTCATTCTGTTTCACCCAGACTTGGTCTGGGGTTCCTAATCCAGCTGATGGCGACTGCATGAATTTTTCTGTTAGTTGGTATACCATGGCTATGTTTTTAGGGGACGAGCTTGTGTCTTTGATCCCTGCAGACGTGTTTGTAGTCTTGAAGGACTGGTGGTAATTTATTACTGAGCAGGAGCCGTATTGCAACTTCATGGCAAAAGGCGATTCTGTCTCCCTGCCTCCCTGGATCACCATGTCTGCGGTAGAGGTGGCCTTTTCTTTTCTAGCAGCAGGCATATCCTGATCAATTTCGGCAAAGACTTCCACGATCGGTATCAGAGGTGATGATATTTCTGCCCAAGCAGAGCTAGGGGAAAAGGATAGGGATACCCCCACTTCCTCGATATCTTCA
The DNA here is from genome assembly GCA_024336825.1 of Amorphophallus titanum. Classification (NCBI taxonomy): domain Eukaryota; kingdom Viridiplantae; phylum Streptophyta; class Magnoliopsida; order Alismatales; family Araceae; genus Amorphophallus; species Amorphophallus titanum. Next base: position 27,095,759 of record JANBPO010006859.1, read on the forward strand.
GCCTCACTGCTGCTGGCCGTGTCAAATTTAGCGTGGAGAGCCGTTTCTTCAAGGTAAACTTGCTCCCAGCATCTGCAAGGAGGTTTGGCTTCTAATTCTGAGCCTCTTGGTCGAGCCGATTTAGTTTGTTCAGCTTCTGCTGGGCATTCATCAAAGGTTGCCCTCGGTGAGCTGTCTTCTGCTGGGTAGATGGTGGAGATGGTGTCCACTTCATAACACCCGCTGTAATAGTATTCTTCGAGGGTGAAGCCCAACCCCAGATGTTGAGAAACACATCTCAGCTCTTTGTCCATGCTGGCAGGATACTAGAGCCATTGGAATGCTTCTTTCTCTTTGCAAGGCTGGCCGGAGGGGATATGCTGCTTCCGGAACATCTTCGCCATTCGACTTGTAATAAATGTCAACCCTTGAACGGGGACTGACGGGTTCTCAATGTCTTCAGGGAGATGACAGTCGACATTTTCCTGGGTGGGGTGCTCCTTAGCGATATAGAACAAGCTACTGGGGCATTCAGACTGTACCACCTCCCATGCTTTGAAAGGTTTGACAGTGGCAGCATCGAGGCTGAGTATTGGCCTAGCGAGACCCTCTGGGATTTTAATAAGGTCGTGGTGCTGATCGACCTTGGCTTCATTAGCTTCGGGATAGGTGGCGGGAGGTGCTGCATTGCCCACATCTCTTGTACTTGCAATGTGTGAGACTGTCTTGAGATTGACATATTTCGGTGGCAGCAGTGGGAACCAATCATCACTAGAGGTACTTTTTAATGCCCTGGTGGGGGTCTTAGCTTTGGAGGTCTACTGTGAATGCTCCGTATATAGAGAAGCGTCAACTAGATGACACTCGAACACTTCCAATGGGTAGAGGTCGGCAAATATCCTCTCCTCCTTCCCTTCTTGGTTGTATTTGATGCATTGATGTATCATGGAAGGCACCACCATATTTTCATGCAACCAGGGGCTGCCGAGCAGTGCCTTGTACGAGTTACTGGAGTTGATGACATGAAACTGCACCATGGTGGTGAAATCTGCCATGGTGAGGGTGAATTTTGCCACTCCCAGTGGCACTTCAAACTTCTGATTGAAGCCAACGATATGCATATCTCTGACTTTATTGAGGCACACATTAAAGTAGTACCTCCGGTATATTCTTATGGCTGGATATTGAAAGGTGCTCTGGGATCCACCAGAGTTTTGTTTAGCTCCCGACCATTCAGTTGCCCCTTCATGTATAGCGGTCTGTTGTGGCTGATAGTGGGGAGTAACATATCTTCATGGGCGGAGGTAACATTGGCCTTTGGCAGTGCTTCAGCCAGGCATGTTTCATACTGGGCAGGCGTCTGCAAGGTAGTAATGATCGTCTATCTCTTCAATCAGGGAGAGGATTTCCCAGATGGTGAACCTCGTCGGGAGCTTTTTAAGTAGCTTCATTATTCTGCTTCCAGCTCGGACATTAGACAGCTTTATTTCCTCTGCCCACTTGGGCTTGGAAAAGCTTTGAACTGCGGCCTCTAGCGGGCCTGCTTCATTGGACTCTGAGTCTGCACCTTTCTACTGGGTGTCATCCTTTTGCTGTCCCTCGCCCTCTACCATTGGTGTGGATGCACTTTTGGGACATTCGTTCTTTTTGTGAGTTTATTCATCTTTTCATTTGTTTGTTCAGTTTATTAGTGCAAGGGTGTGCCAATCACCTAGGTGACGATTTATGCGGACTTAAAGAAGCCCGTGGTGTGCTCGATCTGATGAATCAGACGATGGTGTGGTTCATGTCGGGACTGAGAACCCGCTGTACCATAAAAGATACGACGTTAATTACATCCCCTCGGAGAGGGAAAAACCCTTCATTAATCACTGAAAAAGGGGGCCTTACGACCTCAAATTCATCATAATGAAAGCGAGAGTAAAAATCTCGGATTGCATTCAGCAGACCCACCCTCGGGGCGTAAACGTTCATAGATGTGCTTATGTCGGTCACTAATGGTCCATTTCCTTTTCGGACAAAAGTCCGTATTTGTAGCATAAGAGACGGTGATAAAATCGTACAAATGTCTACCGTAGGTACGACAAGTTTAATGTGATTGCGGGATTAAATCCTGGTGTAAATATCGATCACTAATGGACCATTTATTGTTCGGACAAGAGTCCGCATTTGAAGCATCGAAGACGGCGAGAAACCCGTGCCAATGTCTACCATAGGTACGGCAAGTTTAATGTGGGTGTGGGATTAAATCCCGGTATAAGCGGGTCAGCTTAATGAACTATTGGCCCGAGATGGTTTAGGACTGTGACCATGTCAGAGATTCTGAGGCCCATGTTCGATACCACGGGGTATCCTTGCTTTCTCTTCATTGCACACAGTCCGGAGGAAGTGAATTGTTAAGTGTGTAGTTCGAACGCACCAACGTGCAATGAAAAGAAAAAGTGAGCTGGGGCTGGAAGCTTTGAAAGGCCTTCACAGAAAGAAGAAATAAAAAAAATTTAACAAATGAAAGGCCGACTCTCCTAAGTCAAGCCCGAAGAGGAATAAGAAAACACAGTGGAAGAATGTAAATCCTCACTTGCAACATGATGGGAGTGATAAGCAGGCATGACATCCTGCCGAATGAACCAGAAGAGCTAGTCGAGACAACTGAAAGAGAAGACCCAATGACAAGACGAGGCCAAACTGAGGCTAATCTACTACAAGCTGCTAAGAGCAAGTGGGTTGCTAATGAAGACAACAATACTCTCAATACCAAAATAATGGCATCTGAAGAAGAAGGGGTACCCCTATCCGGATACGCCTTTAGCAAAACACTTGAGGGCATCAGTAGCAAAATAGTTATGGACCCCGTCGTCCTAATAACCTTGCAAAGGTATCGGCAGAAGGTAGAACTGCTGAAGAAGCAACTGAAAGAGAAGACTGAGCATGCTGTGGCACCCGAGCAACTGGGGGCACGAGTTGAGCCGTCACGGGGAGGTTCCAACCCCACAGGTGCTCTTTCACAGGCCATTCTACAAACTGATGATCAGAATTAGGTCACTCCCCAAAATTATTCCCAGTCGCTCCAGCCAACACAGCTAAAGCCTCTTCAAATGCAGCGGCAGGCTCCCCTGTCAGAGCCTTTGCCATCTCATATTGTAACTCCAGCCGCACAAGTAATGCAGCCCGCCCACCTCTGCCCTCAACCAGCGGTGCCAGTTACGGTGAATAAATCAATAGTGGAAAAGATGATCGAAGAAAGGCTAGCAAAGAGAGGTGGTGTTGATTACGCCCCATTTGACATATATGAAGTGCCATATCCAGCCTACCATGCCACTAAAAGATTGCCATCTGGCGTTAACAAACTGCCTAAATTTGACAAATTTAGTGGACAAGGCTCTCCGAAATAATACATTGCACACTATGTGGCAGTCATGGGCAACTTGACTGCAGATGAGTCGTACCTGTTAAAGTTCTTCGGGTCTTCTCTAACAGGACCCACCTTTGAATAGTATTCTAGCTTGCGGGCTGGATTTATTGACGACTGGCTAGATATGTAACAAAAATTCATAGAAGGATTCCATGTCGCTAAGATTGTTCTCAGAACTTTTATTTGAATGGTGTAATAAAATTTCCTTAAAGGTTATGATTAATAAAGGATTTGATTTTCTCTACTTGTGCGCACTCTGCCTATTTGTCGAATACACTTATGCTCTGATTGACATGATTGATATAAACTCGTCACGCATACCGGGTTCCTTCCGCGCTTGGGGTGTGACATGCTCGTTGGACCATCTCCACATAGGTCTGAATATTTTGTGAGCCAAGTTGTTGAATGAAGACGGGTCTTAACCCATCCAGAAAATGATTGGCCTTAAGAATATCTGTGCTCACTAGATGCTTCGCATAAGGGGCCAGACGTGAGAATTGTAGTTCATATTCCACCACTGACATCATGCCTTGGCATAAGGAAGTGAATTCTGTAGCCTTCCACTCCTTAACGTGCTCGGAGACGTATTTTGCATGAAAAAGTACAAGAAACTCCTCCTAGGTGGTTTGCCCCTCTTGAAGATGTGCCTAGGTGGCTGGCCACCAAGTACATGCATCTTTATTCAGTTGGAAGGTGGCTAGACGGACTTTCTCTTGATCAACACATTGCATAACATTGAAAATTCACTCCATCTCATCTATCCAATTCTCTACTTCGTCCGAATTAGAAGAGCTAGAAAACTGCAGAGGATTTAAGCTCCAGAAGTTATGGTGTAGGTCGCCAGCACCAGCCCTCGCACAGGCTTGGGTCATAGTTTGCAGGGATTGGGTAAGACCAGTAACAGTTTGTTGCATTGCATCCCAGTCGACACGGTGAGCCATTATAAGGCTAAGGTACCTGAGAAAAGAATTAACTTGTTAATTCTACTGTAATTAAGGGGATTTAACCTAGAGATACTTCCTAAATACTATCTCATCCTGGGATCTACCCTTTCTCACATGAGTTTGGAATTTCTTTCCTTAATTCATAGGTGTAGGTCCTTAATCCTTAGACTTAGTCTATGACATGACATTTTTATGGGACTTACTTATGCCTAGGCTTTGATACGAACTTAACTGTCATGCCCCGAGACATATGTATAGTGGAAGTAATATCGGGGAACATGAGCATTCGGTAATACGCCTCAAGCTAGCAATACAAATAGAGCGCAATGACATCCACATATGAGGAATGCACAAGGATATAAAGGCCCTGAAGCCCTTACCTGGAGGCTTCACCATCCGAGAAGGATACTCCTCGATATTGGCCGCGGTCATCAACTCAGCAGTGGATCAGCAGTTCTCCTGAAGGAGGGCAGTTTTCTTCTCCACCTCCAGGGAAATCGCAGCCAGCTTTGGAGGGATGTTTGGATGAAAATTGGGGATCAGCGGGAAGTTCCAAGCCTTGCTATCCAAGACTGTGCCCACCCAGAAATATTGGGTCTTCCAGCCCTTGTGGAAAGAATCTCTAGGAGAGAGGGTCACGCAGCTCCTTCCCCTCTTCGCCTGGAGATAAAAGAAGCCCTTACCCACGTGGATATGCTCCTTCAACTCAAAGAAAGCATGGAAGAGATCCAGCGAAGGCTCAATCCCACACGAACGGTAGAGGAAGATGAAGGAGAACACGAAAGTATAAGAATTGGAGACCAACTAGACTGGAGCCAGTTGGTTGAACCGAAGTAGTTCAGCAACGAAATGATGGAGAGGAAGGCGGAACCCGTACTTCCAGGCCAAAAGGAAGGAACACAAGAAGCCGGAGTGAATATCCACATTGGACTCATTGGGCTCCACCGGAGAGAAATAATACTTCCACGACAGCCCATATCGGCGCTCCAGCCACTTCACCTCATCCTCAGTCAGCTCACTTCGTAGAGGTTCCACCGACACCATGAAATCCCTAGAAGTCCACTCAACCTCTTGCACCGCGGCCTCAAGATGTTGGTCCGCCATGGAGTAATAAAGAGAGCTGGAAGAGGAAGAAGAGGACACTGTGCTGGACAACTCAGGGGGAGGCGGAAGTTGGCGAATCGTCACCACCGTGACCTCTGCAAGCTCCGCGAAGGCCGCCGCCACTCTTTGCCCTTTCGGGGTAACTTCGTGGCGCATGAGCCTCTCGCAAACACGAAGATGGTGGAAAAAACCCTAGACGACAGAGGTTAGGAAAGATGACACGCGCTATGTTTATAAACCCCCCGGGAAGCGGCGCGACATTCCAATCTTCAAAAAGAGGGCTCCACCCATCAATTCGCAAGAATTATCATCATTACGGGCATATCCCTAGGATAGCCACCGCGAGTGGCCCTTGTCAGAGAAAGTCCCCACTAGGCTCAAACCACTTACACCTACCCAAAACTTATCACTTGGCTGACGCACTATCAGACGCCAATGTGACTTTTACTCAGCAGGACATGCTACTCCCCACCATCAGTCACAATTGACCACTGGACATGAAAGGGCAATTGAATGGTCGAGAGATGAACAGAATCCTAGTAGATCCTGGAGCAGCCGTCAACATTCTACCATACAGAATTTACCAGAGGTACTATTTCAACGTATGCCTCGATAAAGTCAGAGTATGCGTATCGTCGGCTTCAACCAAAAGTTTGAAGTGCCGCTGCGAGTGCCAGAATTTACACTCACTATGGTAGATTTTACTTTGAGGATGTAGTTCCATGTTATCAACTCTAGCACCTCATATAAAGCACCACTTCGCTGCCCCTGGCTACATGAAAATATGGTGGTACCCTCCACACTACACCAGTGTATTAAATACAACCGAGAGGGGAAGGAGGAGAGGATATTTGCTAACCTTACCCATTTGATGTGTTTGAGTGTCATCTACTCGATGCTTCTCTATATGTGGAGCAGTCACAGAAGACCTCCAAAGCCAAGACCCTGGCCAGGGCATCGAAAAGTACCTCTGGCAATGACTAGTTCCCACCACCGCCGCCGAGGTATGTCAATCCCAGAATGGTCTCACACATTTCCAGCACAGGAGATGTAGGCAGAGCTACACCTCCTGCCACCTACCCTGAAGCTAATGAAGCCGCGGTCGATTAGTGTCGCAGCCATATCAACATCCCAAATTGTCTTATTAAGTCGATACTCAGCCTCGATCACATCACTGTTTAGCCTTTCATGACGTTGAAGGTAGTAGAGTCAGAAGGCCCCAGCAACTTGTTCTACACGACTGAACAACACCCTGCATAGGAAGATACCGATTGTCATCTCCCTGAAGATATAGAGAACCCGTTAGTCCCCGTTCAAGGGCTGACGTTCACAACAAACTGGGTGGCCAGGATGTTCCGCAAGCAACATTTCCCCTCTGGCCAGCCTCGCAAGGAGAAAGAAGCATTCAAAAGGCTTTGGTATCCTGCCAGTCTTGACAAAGAATTGAGGTATGTCTCCCAACATCTAGGGTTGGGCTTCACCCTTAAGGAATATTATTACAACGGGCATTATGAAGTGGACACCACATCTACTTTCTTCCCAACAAAGGCCCGCCACCCACGAGTCCGAAGACTCAGAAGGGTTGAAGGGACGGTGTGGAGATATACAAGAATCTAAAATAATTACAGAACAAACACAATTAAACTAAATTAATGTAGAAAATTAACAATTAAACACTAAACTATTACATGGTCCAGAGTATCTCATGTCCATAACAAGTAAAGTCAACAGAAGGAAAAGAAGGTACAAGTACACGAGGCATACCCTAGCCCTGGCAACTAACCCTAACTGTTGGAACCACGTGGAGCCTCGGATGCGCTCCTCGACAACCTCGCCTCATCTGAAAAATACAGGGGTGAGTCTCATCTCATTGGCTCAGTAGCGATCCCGCAGACCCCTACCTCACAACGAGAAAACACTATGGCAAGGTAACTACCAGAAAGAAAGGTAAACAAGTATATAACAGAAGTGCCGCAATCATAAAGATAATAATCAACAAACGAGAGAACCTCGCTACTACTAATCTCACAGACTACATGTCAAGCCGAACGAAAACAACCATGACCTGACGGGAAGTACGGAGTCACTACCTGCCAGAGGATAGGAGTACCAGCCACTCGAAGAAAGGGCAGACACATCCACTGATGACTTATACCGCGCCACAGTGTCTCCCTACACGGCCCAAGTGAAAACTGAGGCACGCACCAAGTACCATGAACAAGGACTAGTTGGGGTCGTGCTTGTCAGCGCGGGTTCGACGCCCCCAACCACGTGTGCACACATAGACCATGTGTTCTAGGTCAGGCCTTCTAGCTGGTTTTTCCCCCAGCTTGGATGCAGGCAGCAAAGATGAGGGGCCCTAGGTAACCAGCCTTAAAAACCATCTCTTTGGGTCACGCTCTCCACCATTCCCAAGTGAGTCCGCACACGCGTGCACAGGAAAGCTACAATTAGTCGAACGGGTCACTGGAGGTGTGAACTCTCTAACTAATGGAAACCACCATCCAGAACACCAACGAGGTGTAGGAATGACCCTCCGCACCAATACCGACTTACGGTGACATAAACTAGTGGAACACGAAAGCCCGGGACACATGTCGGTGTAAATAGATTAATCTACCCCGCCCCTAAACTATGTAAACATAAACATGCATATAAACATGAAATATAGACAATGAAGGGCAAAGTGGCGCGGCCTTTTGGTATGAAGGGGGCTTCGATTGAACAGGACCAACGAGCTTCCCCGGGAGCTCCCGAGCCAAAGTCTTTGATCCCCTAAGAGATGGCTGGACAACAGCTCCAGCAGCTGAGGCAGAAGCAGCTAAATCTACTCTCACAGGGTCTGATTTTGGGACCAGTAAAGAAATCTCTGATGAAGCAGCAACATTACTTGACAGAGGGGCTGACTGAGAAACTAATGGTCTCGACGCTGAAGGAGCCAAATTCACCACAGTAGGGAACACCTTCACATCAGATTCTAGGAGCGTTGGAGCCGTAGGAGCCAAAGAAGCCGACTTCGCAGAAATCACCAAATCTCCATCTCTAGAAGTAGCCAAATCTGCCTCCTGACCACGGCCTGGATTTCCTGACATCAATTTCGCCGCAATCGGTTGCCAACATTGTTTGGGACCAAGTCGTTGGGGAGCGTCAGCGGACAGAGGCTGTCTTCCGGGAGCTTTTTAGTCTGCCACAGCGTAACCAAGATGAGCACATGAGGAGCAAAAGGCTGGCAGAGCAGGGTAGAGAGCATCTTGCCAAGCTCCACCTCCTGGGAATGCAATCCAGACCCAAGAGGGATGAGGGTTGGAAACGTCCAATTCAATACAGACACGTGCTGCTACAGTGTTAGAAAGGTTGAGCGACGAGGGATCAATCTTCAATACCCGACCAATGTTTCTAGCAATGGAACGAAGCATGGGTTCAAGAAAGAAGTTCACAAGTAGCCCGGGAAAGACAATCTAGACAGGGAGGATAGGCGAATCAGCATTCGGGGAAAACTCCATAGTCCACTTGAAAAACTTGAATAACCAACCATGAACATACATAGATTCCCGCAGGAGAAGCTGAAGATAATCATTGTAGTTGCGAAACCTTAGCAGAAGATGCCAAGAGTCAAGGGCACTGATCATAAAATCCTCCTTGAAGCTGCATCTATTAGAAAGATGATTCTTGATATCTGGGAACACTGGCCTACCACGTGGGGTACGGGCCACAAGGGCGAATGTGAACAGAATCAAGCTTTGGGATATCTCCTCCTTAGAGAAGAAAATCACAGGCTTTCCATTATCGGTAGAAGCAAGGGCGTGCATCGTGCCATGCACAAGCGGAGGCGACATGCGCCTTATAGAGAGTCTTCATTTTATTTAATGGCGGCTTACAAAGGGGCGCTAATTATATTTTTGGTCCGATTAGGAATCTTACTATTAATTGACGCCCTTCTAAGGGTCGTTATTTTATTAGGGGACGCCTTTCGGAAGTGGCGTTATTTCTTAAATTGGTGACTTTATTAAAGTCATTATTTATATTTTAATCTAAAAATTTTATTTGAAATTTCAGGGTTGCTACACGAGATGTGGTTTTACAGGTAGTTCCCGTGTGTTTCCCGATATAGAGGTCTAGGGTTCTTGGTAGGGTAACCAAGGTCATACCCGTAGCCAATGTAGGGTTCACGATGGCGAGGTCGTGACCGTACCCCTGGACCGAGTGGTCTTGGGTTGTGGAGGATCAAGTAGGCAGATATAGAAGGGGGGTTTAATAAATCTTCCCCCGCCCCAAAAAATGATGCAGTAAATGCTATGACTGTCTTAAGATAGATTAACTGAACATAAATCAAATAGCTAAAGTGCACGTGTGATTGGGATAAATACACGATTAAGAACACTTTGCGAATTAGCTGATACCATGGGAGGTAAAAAAGAAACAATCAAACAATCAGAAACACCAGAATTTTTAGGTGGTTCGGTAGCAGTTGTGTGCTCACGTGCATCCACCACTCACTCAAGTGAGTGAGGACCACTAGCTGCAACAACAGCAATTTAGGGATACACCCCAATACACTCTGTAATAGGTGTGAATAGGCTGATCTAGAGGGGGGTGAATAGATCTACCCCCAGCAAAGATGAGACTTATAATGAAATAAAAACAAATATGCCTAGCAAGTATATAGGAAGCATAGAACAAACTTAGCATAGTTGACTAGTTCTATGCATGCATTTAATGAAGCAGAATATCAGTCACACAACATGCAAACCACACAGAGGACAGATGATTTTTAAGGTGGTTCGGTCTCTACCCAGAGACCTACGTCCACCCCCTACTCAACCCAAGTGAGGCTTCACTAGTGTCATGCACCAAAACATGGGATCACACCCCTAACAATCTGCTAATACACAACTTATAAATGCTGACACACTGCTTGCAAATGCTGACACACATCTTGAATGCTGGCTCACAGCTTGCCCTACTGATTCATAGCTTGAACCCTTAAAATGATGAGACTTCTTAAAAATACAGTTTTGGGCTTTCTTGCACTTGCCGGGGATCAGGCGAGGAGTGGAGCTGTACCCGGGTCGATTCCCCATCGCGAGGCGGTGGAACGTTGCCCGGAGTGCAGGGTCAATCCATCGGTCGACTCGGGCAATTCAAGAGGATTTGGACTCATTCCCGCACGCATCGGTAAATAGCCCGACTTCAACATGCTTTTCTACATGCTGCTATATGCTTTCAAATGCTGACCAATGCTGACATGTGAATGTCCCCTCTCAGGTGCGTTGGACACCATATCGGGATGAGGACCACACGGGACAGCCGTGGGTGGAGGCTTCCCTAGCCTACCGGGGACGGGACGTCTGGCTGCATTGCATCAATGTAATCGAGCCCCTGCACTACCGGCTGATCATGAGGACGAGGGGAGTGCACCAGCCAGTGGTAAGATTCCCGCACCGTCACGATGAATGCCCGGGGAAATCTGCCAAGGGCATTGGCAGCGACATTGACTGGAGCGACCGAGCCAGGAAGTATGTTCATGACTGGAAACACAAGGGCAAGGCTGTAACAGAGCAGGCGGACAGCGATAAGGCGTACTTAAAAGCCTTCACCCGCCGGTACGGCAGCCAGGTCTACCGCGGCGCCCGACGACCGGTATGAAAATGTAGCACTCGACTTTTTAATTCCATATGAATGAATGAAATGGCTGCTTATACATGACACTTAGTTTTTAAATGCAGCTAGACCCACAGGGGCAGATAGCCAAGCTCGAGGGGCTCCTCCATGCCATGGTGCAATAGTGGGACGAATACCGAGCGGCTCTTGAGTTACTGGTGAGTTTTCCTAGACTTAAAACTGGAATGCTTGATGCCAAACCTGACTGATCTCTTTAAAATGCAGCCGGCCGAGGGAGCCCAGAGGACTGGACCGGATGCGCCGTCCTCCTCCTCACAGCTAGCCGGGGGACAGGCTGAGAGGGACGCGGAGTTCACCCGAGCCATAGCCCGTGCCGAGGAGGCCGAGGCTACCCTCGTAGAGCGGGTAAGAAACTAAAACTTCCTTAAAAGTACTTCATGATTATTCATGCTTTAAACTGACCTATATGCAAATGCGATGTACAGGCAAAGGACCTAGCTGCAGCCAGACACCACGCAATCCCCAATTCCCCACTCCACAAAATCCCCAACCCGTTTTCTCTGCTCCATAGAACACACAACCTACTTTCCCCACTCCACAAAATGCCTTCGCCGCTCCCCAACAGCCACCACAACCCCCGTAATACCACAGCGTCCCTCCACCCAATGGCTATACCAATAAGCACCCAGCTCTAAGAAGAACGTAATATCCTACCCTGCCTGAATCCCTCACGGACATATTCTCAGCCCTTATGTCTGTTAGTGCAATCCAACTCCCTTCGGAACGGCCTAATTGGAACCCGATCGTCGATTAGTCAAAATACTGCATGTTCCATAGGCAACCTGGGCACACCATCAATTGATGCTTCCAGTTCAGAGACCTGGTTTATGACTTACATGAAGGGCACCGTATAGACTGGGCCGAGATGCACAAGGCCATTGTCGAGATCAAAGAAAAGAGAAGCCAAGCGCTGAGACAGCAAGTGTAGCAACAAGAAGCACCGCCGCCACAGCAGCAGCCACCATAGTAGCAGTAGCCCGTTCAAGACTTGGGGATCCATCAGAACCCCATGCCTAATCATCCTCCCGCTCCGTAGCCTCAGCCGCCGGCACCGGCTCAGGTCAATCTAGTTCAACCCCCGGCTCCCGACGCCGAGTGGTCTTATGACAATGATAATTCAGTGCAGTGACTCATGGCCCTCCACCACAAATACCGCAACCCTTTTTCACCCACTGTGCCTGTCATTCTCCCGCCTAACCATCAAACCCTTCCATCATCCACTAGACCTCTCGTCCTACCATCTACTTCCCCCATTATTTCACTTACCTCTACTCCATCACCAGCACCTACACCCATCATTTGCATGCCCTCATCTAGCCCTGCACCCGTCACCCCCGCCATCATTCCCATGCCTCCATCCAACCCTTCGCCCATCATCCTCCCCCCGCCTACCTTTACTCCTCCGCCAGCGCCTGCACCCATCATTCTCATGCCTCCATCTAACCCGCAACCCATTACCTCCACCATTACTCCCACCACCCCCATTGTCTCCACTATACCCTCCACCACGCCATTCATCCACCCCGCCGGGCCCGTTAAGCTGCCATCTGATGCCGTGCCAGCACAAAACCTTGCCCTACGGAGCAGGCAGCACATTTCCTTGCTAGGCATTGCATTCAATGTCTGAGGGGGAGAACATTTCACTACCTATATCAAACTATTTTCTTCATTTTGGTGATGTCAAAGGGGGAGAATAGTTTGATGAGTCAGTATACATTATGTGTGATAAATCGGTCATAATGACTCATAGTGTTTCCATCATCAAAAAGGGGGAGATTATTCTGTCCCTGTGATTTTGATGATGTCAAACACTATGACTCATCTATGAGTCAGTGCTTTGGTGCATTGGTGCATTATTTTTGGTGCATAGATTTTAGATCTTATCATGTGTAGAAGTATCTATTGGAATGTTGAAAAGAACTAATTGGACAGTAGCACAACATCTTGTACAAAGTGAAGTCGACTTTAGCACTCCACAAGTCAACTTGGGTAGACAGGCAGTGATGGAGCTTAAGCTCAAGAACATCAGATTCAATAGCAATGTGCCAGTAGATCTTTCAAGCTCAGTAGTAGATTCAACAACAAAAGCCAACAGTTAAGGGTCAGGTAGTTGCAGGCATAGAATAGCTCAAATTTAGAAGAAGAAGAAATTTCATGAAGCGGAGTCAACTCCAGCAACTCATGGAGTCTATGCCAGAACCACCCGCTAGCTGAAGCAACAAAGGACGGCAATGTCAAATAGTGGTGACAAATAGGTAGGCAGCGGTGACAAATAGGCAATAGAGATAACAAATAACTCCGTAAGGGTGAAAAATGGGCGACAAGGCTAAAAACTTGGATGTGAAGAAGCGAAGTCGACACAGTGCTTAGATGGAGTCAACGCAGTCTAATGGCCAGCATCAAAAAGCTGACAAATGAATCAAACAAACTGATAAATGAACAAATCAAGTTTCAAATGAAGATTACAGGTGATAAATTGATCAAAAGGCTGACAAATGGGTCACAAGGACAAAAGGAGCTTGGGGGAGAAGTGCTGAATAGAGGTGACAAATGGCCAGCAACGGTAACAAATGAGCCATAGCAGTGACAAATAGGTATATACGTGCGACAAATAGGTCGCAAAGCTAACAAAGGCGACGGCCCACAAGCAAGAGACAAACAAGCTGAAAGGCGATAGCTCATGCGGCTAAGGGTGACAAATGTGCGATAAGGGAGAAAATTAACTTAGTAAGGCTGACAAATAGCTGAGAAGGCTGAAACTTTGTATCTGACGTGCGAAGTTCACACTTATATTTGAAGGCCAATCATGGTCACGATATCCAAGAGCTGAGAATAATCATTCGTGGATCAAATCCAGGACTAATATGCACTTGTGGAGTTAAATTCCTTGTTTTGTTCTATCGTCTATTGTTTTGTTATTTTTCATTTTCCTTTGTTCTTTCATCAAGCTATTAGTCAGCGGAGGCTATGCCTCGTGAGGATCGGTTCCTCATCTAGCAAGTTGTGAGGCTCAACGCTATAAGTAAGCTGTGAGGCTCAGCGATGTAAGTAAGCTGTGAGGCTCAGTGGTGTAGCAAGTTGTGAGGCGCAGTAATTCAAGATGTCAGTCAGTGGAATCCTCACTCAGGTTGAGTGGGAGGTGGACGTAGGTATGCTCGGTGCAGATAGAACCACCTAAAAATTCTTTGTGTCCAATGGTTTACTTTTATGGTTTGTTCACGCAGATGTTTGCTTAGACGCGCTTCACTCATTTTTCGTTCAGCATAACAACCTTCGTTATACGCCAAGTGCTCGAGGGTATTTCTGAATAGGGTGTGTTTTTAATTGAGCTTAATTTTCATAGAGGGATCTATTCACCCCCCTCTAGATCCCATATTGTACTTAACAAGTGTTGTCGGAGGAGCTGACCTGATGGTAGGAATGGTTCTATTGGTGTTGAAAGGTGTGGTTCCTAGTTTTTGCGAGGCTCAAGGTCAGGTCGTGCTTGGAGATCTCTTGATTTGTAGGAGGTATGTTGGTTTCTCCTTGGTTGCAGAAGTCTGTGTTTTTACCAAGTTCCATCATCTTGCATCGTGTGTTTGGATTGGTTGACCTCCTCATGTGTGCCATGAAGCCTGTGCGAGATGTGTTCTATGTTGTGGCAATGTGATTGCCTGCGAGAAGCAATGCCCATTCCCTGATACGTAAGGGTGTATTGGTGTTATTCCAGAAGGATGAGTGCCAGTTGGGCTGTGCTTGCGAGGATTCTTGGCTAGCATTGTGATTTCCAATGTGTTAACAACCGAAGACTGCGAAGTTGCAGAAGGATTCCTAGATTAAGAGAGAGAGAGTCTACGCTTTGGGTTCGAGGCTGTCAAACTTTCCTCACCCTATTTTTCAGAGTTAGCCAACCGAGTTAAGGAATGTTGAGATGGCGGATCCTGAGTTATTTTTGTGAATGCGCGTGTGGGTCAGAGTGCACAGTGGAAGCCTGGAGGGCTCGTGACCCACAGGTCTAGAACCGTAGCATTGGTCACTATGGGTGCATTACGGAGGATGAGTAGAGCATCAGAGGATTGGTTCTTTGGTGTGAGATTGACTCTAGCTGAGTGAGCCATGACGATTGTCGTGCCATTGCTTGAGGTATTGTGGTTTGTGGCACTAGCCGGATAGGTGAGTTGGTAAAATATGACAGCAAGTGTGCCGCATGAGTACCCTATTCATGTGTTGGAAGTCGTGTCTGGCATTGGAGTTAGACCCGGATGGGATCGCCTGATGATGAACGAGGATGCTAGTTCAGAGTCAATAAGCTATGTACTCGACTCATGTTGGAAGTTGTGCCCCCCGATGGGACTGTGGTCCTAGAGATGTGATCTCTGACAGATGATTATAGGTCCCAGTTGGTAGCTGTGATCGTTTGGTAAGGCTAGCCGAGTGGTCAATTGTGATAATGTCAAGAAGCGGCCCAGTTAAGCCCGAGAGTTCTGGAATGTTGTGAGAAGGACCCAACTGTGGTAAGAATCTACGTTGTGGGAGATCCTTGTGCACTGGTCGCGGCGTTGTTGACCAGGTTGTTGTGGTCACAAGTGGCACCTTTCTACTCCTAGAGGTGTGTGCCGTATGTTGAGTCTCTCCAAGTGATTTTGATGATAACAAAATCCTGAATTCAGTTTCCATCTCGTGCCATGTTGAAGTGATCAAGAGCAAGCTTTGAATGTGTTTAAGGCCATTTTGTGTAATGGTAAAAGCTTAAATGTTTTAAGATTTTTAAATGCATAAATAAAGCCAGATCAAACCCAAAATGCATGGATTAAATGAGGACACAAAGCGCTTGTCATTTGGATATGATTTACCTAGCTAACAATCCATTTTTTTTAGGTTTTCTAGAGTTCGGTCGACCAATAGATAGAGTTCGGTCGACCAACTTTTCTAGGGATCAGAACTCTGTAAAAATTATAGAGTTCGGTCGTATTTCAAGGTCAAACTATGTAGTTAAATTAAATGGAAAGGTAGATTATAGAGCTATGGCCTATAAATAGGCAGGAAAACTCTAGGATTTGATTGCAGCACAAGCCATTCATGGCTCAGCTACCGAAGCACACAAAAATACATGGAAAATAACTTTTGGACGTGTTACGGTCACACAAGGGCCGCAATAGGACAAAAACGGCCTTATCATGGACCACGGAAGTCAATACTGGGCCAGGGGAACCAAGTTCAGTGCCAAGGAATAGGACGGTCCTTAGTGGGCCGCAGAGAAATAAGAATGGTCCTGGATGGGCCGCTTCTCGGAGGAAGATAGTCCATAGCGGGCCGTTTAACACAGAAGGTTCCTGGGCCAAAACGAGAGTTAAACGGTCTCTCACTAGGCCGCTCCACAACTTGGTGGTCCTCACAAAGCCATTTAGGAGGTAGAAATGGTCCAGTTCTAACCGTAACTAATGTGGGCCAAGCAAGACTAGAGCAGTTGACTTAAAGGGCCCCCAGCCCGCCCGAGACATGGTGGAACTGAACCAGAGTTCAGCCCATAACTCTCCGGTCGAGCTAGAGGCTAAGGGTCGACTCAACATGGCTAGGTCAAAGGAAAATCAAGGAAAATTGACCAACAGGACCTGACACTTAGCCTGTTAGAGACGGTCACAACTGAGCCACCTCAAGGGTCTAGCGGTCTTACCTGGGCCGCAACCCGACTGAAACGGTCCCAGAAGGGCAGTAATTTGAATAGGACAGTCCCACTTTCGGGCTGTAGAAACCATGTGATCAGATCGAGTTAACAGGTGTAGGATTTGGGGGTACAACCTGCCCGACGTCCTAATGGGAATCCCAGGCTCGTGGGGACTAATGGAGGTCTCATAATAGAGGTCCTAGTCCGATAGAAGGAGTATCCAGCGGAGAGTCCCAACTATTACAAGATTAAGGGCTAATGAAACATCAGAAACTAGTGTAGAATCGATCAGCCAGCACCACCGGAGTGGCATGTCTGTCAGGATAATCCTAGTAATTTGCAAAACATTATAATCAACATAACAATTACTTTATGATTTATGTTTATTAATTATTGTAAAAGAAAATGATATATGATTGTAGATGGACAAGGTGAAACCAAGTCATGACCCGACCCGTGGGCCTAGTCGGCCCAGACTTTTAGGCCCGGCTACGGGCCCACGGACCGGAAAAGGCCTTGTGGCCCGGCCCTAAATCGGGCCAAGCCCGTGGGCCTGACAGGCCGGCCCGGTCCATTGACATCCCTATGGGGCGCTATGGTTCCTCCCGACGTGCGAGTCACTTGTGTCAGAATGTGTTCAGGTTCCAAGACTGGGATGGTCTAGATTAACACAAGGTGTGCTCCTTCTGATCACTTGGCAGATGATGGTGTGCATCGGGTTGGGACTGGAGGCCTGTCGTGCGATAAAGGTCGATAACGGAGATAAGAGGAGAAAACATTTGATTAATCGCCAAGCAATAGGGCTGCATGGCCGATAAGTCGATTCATGTAAAATGGAAGAGAGAGCGTGTTGAACAGCCTTGAAAGCCCCATGTACGTCGGGGTGTGAAAAGGTATTCAGGGCCGTATTGATCACATGTTAACCATTTCTGATTATTATGTGCCCCCTCAAACTCATGTGTTGTGAAATAATTACCGACACGTCAATAATGAGTTTGTCGGGAGCTAGGGCTCCTTGCGGGGAATGCCACGTAGAAGCACTCAGGATAATAATTAGTAAAATATCATTGTATCTTTTGTCGATTTTACTGTGTAAGGGCGTGCGAGTCATTTGCGTCAAAATGTGTTCAGGTTCAAATACAGGGATGATCTGGACTAACACAACGTGTGCTCCTTCTGATCACTAAGCAGACGATGGTGGGTATCG
The DNA here is from genome assembly GCA_024336825.1 of Amorphophallus titanum. Classification (NCBI taxonomy): domain Eukaryota; kingdom Viridiplantae; phylum Streptophyta; class Magnoliopsida; order Alismatales; family Araceae; genus Amorphophallus; species Amorphophallus titanum. Next base: position 27,113,731 of record JANBPO010006859.1, read on the forward strand.
GGTCAGGACTGGAGACCTGTCGTACGATAAAGGTCGATAACAGCGATAAGAGGGGAAAACTTTTGATTAATCGCTAAGCAATGGGGCTGCATGGCCGATAAGGTGATTCATGTAAAATGGAAGAGAGAGCGTGTTGAACAGCCTTAAAATCCCCATGCACATCGGGGTGCAAAAAGGTATTCAGGGCCGTATCAATCACATGTTGACCGTTTCTGATTATTATGTGCCCCCTCAAACTCATGTGTTGTGAAATAATTACCGACACGTCTGTAATGAGTTTGTCGGGAGCTAGGGCTCCTCGCGGGGAATGGCACATGGAAGCACTCAGGATAATAATTAGTAAAATATCATTGTATCTTTTATCAATTTTACTGTGTGAGGGCATGTGATCGATCCGTAAAAGACAGAGCTTCGTGGCCGGTTATGGCATCGACTATGACTTCCATTATTGGTATAGGAAACTCATCCTTCGAGCATGCTTTATTTATATGTCGGAAGTCTACACATATTCGGATCTGCCCATTCTTCTTTTTCATGGGCACAATGTTAGATAGCCAAGTGGTATATTGATCTTCTTCGATGAAACCTACATCAATGAGTTTGTCTACCTCTTTGCATATCTAAGTGATAAGCTCTGGTCTCATGCACCGTGGCGACTACTTTACTGGCTCGGCCTCAGGGTTTATAGCCAACTCATGCTGTGAAACTATAGGGCTAAGTCTTGGCATCTCCTTGTAAGTCTAGGCGAAGCAATCTTGGTATTTTTATAGTAGCACGATATACAGCTTCTGTTCTTTAGACGATAGTTGGGCATTGAGGAAAGTCGATCTGGGATCTTCCTCATCTCCCAAGTTGACTTCTATTAGCTCGTCGACCATGGCTTGGCCCCCGTCTTCTATTTTTGGGGGCCCTAGCTGGAGATCAACGATGTTTGAAATGTCATCTTCGAGCTCGAGCACCTTGGTCCCTCCATCTTATTTCCCCTAGACCTCATTAGGAGCTTCTAACTTAGCTGGCGGCGGCTGTATGAATTGCTCTGTCAATAGGCCCTCTGCGGCTGTGGTTTTACCAGATGCGCTAGTAGCTTTAACCTCCACTAGTGTGTCAACAGCCTTGAAGTATTGACAGTTATTTATTGCTGAGATGGAGGAGTAACATTGCAACTTTGTGGCATATGAAGATAACTTTGCCCCCTCGCCTCCTTGAATCACCCTGCCTTTAGTGGTGGTGGCCCGTTCTTTTCTAGTTGTGGGCATTCCCCAATTAGTTTCAGCAGAAACTTCCTTGATCGGTATAAGAGGTGGTGATATCTCTGCCAAGGGAGAGTTATAGGAGAAGGATAGCCCTGCTTCCTCAATATCTTCGGCTTCGCTACTACTGGCCGTCTCAAATTTGGCTTGGAAAGTCGTTTCTTTAGGGTAGAACTGCTCCCAGCACCTGCAAGGAGTTATGGTTTCTGATTCTAAGTCCCTTGATTGAGCTAACCCAGTATGTTCAACTTCCGCTGGGTATTCATCAAAAGTTGCCCCCACGAGATACAATACCTGCCTTACTTGTGCGGGTGATTGAGTGATTTTCAGGAATGCTTTCATGTCCTACAACAGGGGGTTAGCCAACAAATAATGATAGTGATAGCAATTTATCAATTGAGGCATGATCTTCAAAGATGGAAACATGTAAACCAACAATTTAACAGATTTATAAAGGTGCACCATATAAAAAACATAACGGATGTGTATAAACCTGTTATAGTCCACTGAACCCAACTTAACAACCCAGTTACATGGCGGACTAGATGACACGCGTGATGTGAACATAACGGTCGTGCGATAGACCGTTAAACTCTCTGGGTTACTAAAAAACTAACGGGCCCCTCATTTCCCTCATTCGCCCAATTCAAACCACTGAAGCCAAAAAGCCCCCAAACAAAAAACCTCTCCGTGCTCCCTCTGGCGAACAACTCCTGCAAAGCTCCCTCCGGCCACGAGAATGACTCGCGAGAAGGGGAAGAAGCGGAAGGCGGTCCGAAAGGTCAAGGCAAGGGCGGAGTGTGCAGTCTCCCCACCGGTGAGCCCGTCAACGAAAGAAGAAATGGCGGCGATGGCGGCGACCCTTCCCACGGAGGGGGAGGTCCCTACGGCGCCAGGAGGAGGTGAAGAGGCTAGAGGAGATGCCGGAAAAGCCGCTGGCATGGAAAGAGAGGTCATCCCGCTGGTGAAGAGAAAATGGGGTCAAGACCCGGAGGTAGGTCCTTACGCCCTAAAAAAGAAATTTTGAATTTTCAATGTGGTTGCATGTGGGCTTGGGGGGCGTAGAATGAGTCTATGGACTCATTAGGATTGATTGTAGGCCTTTAAGGCCATTTTCACGGGCTCAAGAAACAGAACAACCTATGCTGGATGCGTAGGAGCATAACGGCTCTACCAGTAGCCGCTATGCCCTTAACGCATCTGGACAGGTGTGTTAAGCTCAACAGAACAGAAAATGTATTTTTCTGAGTTTTCTGATTTTTGATTTTTTTTTGTTGTTTTAATTATTATAAATGTAATGTAATTAAACCCTATGACTGTATGACTAACCCTATGACTTAATTGTGCAGGGGAAGAGACGGACACGAATCACATGGTTACAAGTCCGGGCAGTCTACCTTGCGTTGCCGGAGTATCAGCGGGAACGGTCTGTGCACACTTGGAGTCTGTGCATATACTCGATGCAAGTCTGAGTATGTTGCACGCCGCCTAGGCTAAGTCCGTGCATGTTCTGAACAACCACTGTAGCTAAGTCCGTGCATGGTCTGTGCATTTGATGCATGACCTTCATTCCAAGTCTATGCACGTTACTCTTGATAAGTCCGTGCACAATCTTCCAAGTCTGTGGAAGTGTTGAACAAGTCAGTGCACGTCTTTCTTCCAAGTCTTTGGATGCCTTAAAGGTCCGTGCATGTTTTGACTCTACTTCACAAAGCCCATGCACACTGTGCATCCGTGCGTATATGAAGTCCCTGTATTCTTTGCCATCATGCATATTTACTTTAAGCTTAAGCCAAGTCCGTGCAATCTTTCGAGTCCATGCTTGTTTCACCAAAGCATTCTGCGTCCATGCACTTTTCACCAAGTTCGTGCACATCTCCTTATCAAAGTCCATGCATATTTCAAGTCAAAGCAAAGTCCGTGCATAGGTTAGTTTATGCTTGACCAAGGTCCGTGCATATGCCTTGGTTGTTTGAAAACGAGGTCTGTGCACATTCTAGTCCGTGCACGTTTCACTAAAGTCTGTGCATTTATTCTTCAACGAAGTCTGTGTATGTTCACTCTAGTCCGTGCATGTCTCAACAAGTCCATGCATTTCTTCATCAACGAAGTCTGTGTACGTTCACTCTAGTCCGTGCATGTCTCAACAAATCCGTGCATTTCATCATCAACGAAGTCTGTGCATGTCTCACTAAAGTCTGTGCACTTTGTGTTGAACCTAACCCTGAGCATCTCATGTCCCTGGACATAAAACCCCATGCATTTTTCTTACTGTCATCAAAGTCCTTGCACGAATACACAAATCCCGTGGACATCAAACTCCGTGCAGATTTCTCATTGAGACAAAGTCCTTGCATTGTCTCATAAACTCCTTGCACTCCTTCATAGAGTTTGTGCTTGTCAAACCCCGTACAGACTTTTCTGATGTCTAACAAGTCTGTGCTGATGGGGACATCTCCTGCCACTCCTCATTTTTCAAGGGTCCCGTTGCCCATCGACTATGCTCCATGATGTTCGCCACATTTTTCTGAGTCATGGCATGTAATTTTCATATTTTCTTGAGTCATAACTCACTTTATGCTTACTAGGTTGATTAGGGTTTAGTGGGCCACTTTGGTTCACATTTCAGGGCCCAATTGGGCTGGGCGACTAGGAGATAGCCCTTACTGGGCCTCTCCTTCCTCTTCCCACTTACATTCACCTAATCCGATCTCACTGTCACTGACCCATTGAAACCTGACATATACATCCCCATCTTCTTGTCTGTTTCACTTGTTTGAGGGGAAAAAAAAAGAGGTAAAGCAACAGAGGTGAATCATTGCACCCACATGCATCAAGTACATGAACCAGTGGGAGGTTAAGCCATATAATTGATTTCACTTGCAACCAAAGGAAAGTATCTTACCCATCATAAAGGGGTGGCTTTCCAAGGCCCTTATAAACAGAACAGAGAACCACCCACAGAACAGTCCGTAAAAAAAAGACAGTCCAAACCTCATGGAAGCCAAGTTGCCTGTCAGATTCCTCCTCTTCCCCATCCTCATCTTCTTCATCCCGGCACTGATGGCTGTGGGAGTCTCGGCAGCCGGAGGGAGCCCTGGAGCCGCGTCCGGCAACTTCTGGCATGGGAAGGCCTGGATGAACCATGGGAGCTACCGCGGGACGCGGGGCCATCTTGGCGTCCCCGGCAGGGTAGGTGGGCGTCAAGATAGACTTCTGAGGACGGTTGCCGGCAATTAAGCAGGGGCCTCCTTTTTCCTTCTGCTGTCTTGAGCTACATATGCTATTTCATGTCTGATCTTTCCATAGAGAAAAGAGAGCAAGGAATATAATTAATGTGCCATGTAATTATTGTGAACCGACGTGTTCTTGGTTAAGTTTCTGGTTAATTCTACGAAGGGGGTAGTAGCTTCCAACAGATGTCTTGTTCTTCATACCCATCAATGTGAGTCTCCATAAACAAGGTTTTTTCTGAAAAGATTTGTTCATCAAGTGTCTCCATATTTGGACCCGTTCGTCCATTTTCTAAGAATCTATAGTGACTGTCGCTCCAGATTAAATCGACAAGAATTTTTATCGTCCGTAGGTTATATAATAAGTACCCGAATCCATTGCAGGCAGTCTCATGAAACATGATTACATTTGGAGCAAATGTGGAGCAGGGGTTCTTCCCCGAAGTTGACACTAGTATGTGGGGGTTTGTTTAATGACACCACCTTGACCGGAATAGACATTCCGCCTGTTCTGGTAATGAATACAACCTTTCTTTACTTTGTCATTTAACACAATGCCGATGAATGCACTAGCTTTGATCTTCATCATCATCGATGAAATCAGTGAATGAAACATTAACTTGGACCTTTCGTCCTTGTTAAGGAATACAACCTTTCTTTGCTTCAGCATTTAACCCAATGTCGATGAATACATCTGCCCTGATCTTCGTCATCATCGACGAAATCAGTGAATGTAACGTCAACATGGGCCTTTGGTCCTAGTTAATGAAAAAAAATCTATCTCTTTGCTTCGACATTTAACCAATGTCGATGAACAAGCCAGCTCTGACCCTTGTCATCATCGGTAAGATCGGTCAGTATTCCATTAACTTGGACCTTTCGTCCCCGTTAATAAATAAACCCATCTTTACTTTGACATCTTACCCAATGCTGAGGAATATGCTAGCCCTGATCTTCATCATCATCGGTGAAATCAGTGAATGTAATGTTAACATGGACCTTTCGTCCTAGTTAATGAAAGAAAATCTATCTCTTTGCTTCGGCATTTAACCAATATCGATGAACAAACCAGCTCTGACCCTTGATCATCAGCAAGACCGGTCAGTATTCCATTAACCTGGACCTTTCGTCCCCGTTAATGAATAAACCCTCTTTACTTCGACATTTAACCAATGTCGATGAACAAACTAGCTCAGACCCCTGTCATCATCGGCAAGACCAGTCAGTATTCCATTAACCTAGACCTTTCATCCCCGTTAATGAATAAACCCATCTTTGCTTCGACATTTAACCAATGTCGATGAACAAGCCAGCTCTGACCCTTGTCATCATCGGCAAGACGGGTCAGTATTCCATTAACCTGGACCTTTCGTCCCCGTTAGTGAATAAACCTATCTTTGCTTCGGCATTTAACCTATGTCAATAAACAAGCCAGCTCTGACCCTTGTCATCATCAGCAAGACCGGTCAGTATTTCATTAACTTGGACCTTTCATCCTCGTTAATGAAAGAAAAATCTACCCTTTGCTTCGGCATCTTACCCAATGCTGACGAATACGCTAGCCCTGATCTTTGTCATCATCAGCGAGATCAGTGAAAGAAACTTTAAATTGGACCTTTCGTCCATGTAAAGAAATTTTAGAAATATACCAAGGTTTCATTCAATCTCACAGAGGGGAGAGAAAGGAACACAATAATTGATTAACTGAGCCAAAGGCAAACCCGCCATGTTTATTCATTCTTGGAAGACTACAAATGCTACATTCTTTAAAGGAAATCAAATGCAACAAAGAACAGAGGGCACGGTAGTTATAGAATAGAATTAGGAATCAGGGGAGAGGAGATTGCAACAGACTACATAGAGACAGAACCCACATTCCTTGAACATCTCTCCCTTCTCTTCTGGCCTTCTCATCTCACTACTGGCTCTTTCTATTCTCCTGGTTTCTTTTTCTTCTTTTTGTGTATGTCTATCTCCCTCTATGTCCTTCAATCACCAAAACTATAGGCTTTATAGTGCATTTTTGCCTTTGACACGGTGGCGAGGATGGCATACGACAACTGGAGGGCGCGGTGCTTGTTTGGCCACTGGATCAAGTGTGGCCACTGGGTCTATTATGGGCCGCCGAGTGGCTAGTATATGAAGACCCAATTGTAGCCCATTCGTTCCTTCTAGCCCATTTAAGCATCTCTAATTTGTTTGCCCATTTGTTCAGCTCATGCTTCGCTTATCTTTGCAACACTTGGCCCACTATCTGGCATGTCGTTCTCCTTTGAGAGCCGCTCTCTCAGAGGTAGTTCCAGTCATAACTCGGCTATTTAAATGGCCGGGAGGTTGACGGGGGGTTTTAGGCAGGCAAATGGTTGCCCGAGGATATTTGAAAAATAGTTTAATGATTTGTTCGGCTTTAGTTACACTAGTGATGGACGATTTGTCGGATAGCAGCTTTGCCGAGGAGATAGAGCCGGGTGCGATGTATTTGTGGTGCAGTTAGCTCCTCCCGATATCCAATAGTGCCAAGATTGACAGAACTGGTTCTTCATGCAATCTTCTGAACTCCAAACAGCATGGGCAAAGCTTCCATGGGCTTCAGACTTATCATCCCTACTTTTGTATAATCATTTTCCAGGCGTCAATAGCCATCATTTCAAGGAAATGTTTATGGTTGGGGACCGCATGTGATGTGACACGACCTTGGACTTAAGCAAACAAGCACAATTCGCAACTCGAACGGGCCGATATCGGCGGCCAACTCACCCGACACTCAACCCAACTCGAATATGCCTTCGTCAGCTCGGGGATTTTCCAGGCCTGCACCCACTCGGGAAGGGGTGCGAGGGGAGCTGCCAAATGAATGAGCATTTGGGTTAGATGAAAGTCCTCAGACTCCCAACGAATGAAAATGTTAGCCACGCCAGTGGAAGGAATTACCCCATTCGGTCTTCACGGCTGGAGACGGTCCAGGGATTGTCTCCTCTACGGAGGGTGCAACCCCAGGTGTGGCAGCTTCGCCCACGTCTAGAGCAGAAGCAGGTATTGGCTCCTCCGCAGGGACTGAAAGAAGAAACCCCTGTAAAAGGTCTTATCCTACAAGGCGAGAAAGTATTAAGCGAAATCGCCAGCCAAAAAAATCTAACTTGTGGATTGGCTGGGCTCGGCCCGAGCAACCGCGAGCGCAGCCACGAACTTTTTGGCCTTGGCCTTCCTCTGCTCTAGCTCCTGCGGACTGACTACCTTGCCAGAGACCCTCACAGAATGTGCCTCCTCCACTCCGGCTGGAAGAAGGAAACACGTGCGTCATGCATGTATAAAGAATTTCCCTGGGGAAGTGGCTGGACCCTGAAAAGTGTCGGCATCCAAAAGTCTCACCTGTGGGATGGCTCGGCTCGGCTCGGGGCGCAGCAAACTTTGCAAAGGAGGGGACTGATGGAGGAGGGGAAGCTGAAGTCATCTTGAAAACCTCCACCCTCTTTCACTCAACCTCCTGCCGCGCAACCACCTTGGCAGTGGCAAGTGCCTTCTCCACGAGCGACCTCTCTTGGGGCCCTTTAGTAGCCCTAGGCGAAGGGGTTGGAGTGGATGGCGGCTCTGACCCGACCCAGGCCTCACCTGCAGCGGGGATTGGTGAAGGCGGGGGCTCCTCCCTATCTGATGAATAGAAATGATATCTAGGTGTGAACAGCCCGTGCCAAGATGAAGATAAATTTCGCCTGAAGGACACTCTTAGCAAGGGAAATCTCACCTGTGGGTTGGCTTGGTTCGACCTGACCAACCTCAAACTCCTCGAATGATGGGATAGGAGGCGGTGGAGGAACGGTCGTCACAGTCTTGGTAGTCTCCGCCTTCCGGCGCTTGGCCCCCCGCCGTCCAGTGGCCTTCGTGTAACGACCGTAGTTTAGCGAATCCTTAATGGTGCGGGAATATCAATATTTTTAACCCAATTTTTTTGGAAATACCTATAGCGTCAAAAGGCAAGGAGAAAGTGACACTCCCGGAAGGACGTGTGTGCCGCATAGGTGGGACAAATGGGTGGATTCGACTGCCTTAGTGGGACGCGATTAGCCAAATCCAAGAGCCGAAGGTTGAACGGGTTAGCAACCCGGAAAGGGTGTGTATGCGCCAAGCTCGGTTGGGACAGCAAAGGAGTAGGTTCAAGGGTCCGAAGGGGAAACGTGGGTCAAACCTGGAAGCCATTAGGCAAGATGAGTTGACAGCCCGAAAGGGGCATGCATAGGCCAGACTGGAAAGGATGAAAGGATAGATTTGACATCCTGGGTGAGACATATGAATTAAATCCACAAGCTGATAAGCAAATAGAGTTGGCAGCCTAAGAAGGACATACATAGGCCAACCCGTGGGGTAAAGGAATAGACTTGACAGTCCCAGGGGAATCTGTGAGTCAAGCCTGACAGCCGAGAGGCGAGATGGGTTGACAGCCCAAAAGGGACGTACGTAGGCCAAGCCCGTGGGCGACAAAAGAATAGACTTGACAGTCCGAGTGGGATATGTGAGTCAAGCTTGACAGCCGAGAGGCAAAATGGGTTGAAAGCCCGAAAGGGGCACGCTGAGGCCAGACCTAGAAGAAGAACGCGGATTTGAAAGCCCTAGTGGGACGTGAGAGTCAAATCCGAAAGCCGATAGGTAAAGGATGGGTTGGCAGCCCAAGAGGGACGTACGTAGAGTAGACCCAAAGGAAAGAAATGATGGATTTGACAACCCTAATCGGACGTGAAAGTCAAATCCGAAAGTCGATAGGCAAATGATGGGTTGGCAGCCCAAGAGGGACGTACATAAGCCAGACCCAAGGGAAGGAAATGATGGATTTGACAGCCCTAGTGGGACGTGAGAGTCAAACCCGAAAGTCAATGGGCGAGATGGGTTGGCAGCCCGAAAGGGACGCGCATAGGCCAGACCCAGAAGAAGGAAGGGATGGATTTAACAGCCTGTTGGAGGATTTTTTTTATTATAGGCGTGCCAGTCACCGGGGTGACAAATTTGTTATGCGCTCAACCTGACTTGCGTCGGGCGAAAGTGTAGTTCGGTCGGGACCAGCAGTCCGCCATAGAATGTATTTGCATCCCGATGAAGACATGGGTAATGGCCTCACGACATCGGTGCCCCATTGAGCAAAAGGCCAACTGGGGGCCATTGGGTGCAAATGGGCTGGAGGTCTTCTTGGGATTGCAGCATGCTGCTGGCATTTATGACATGACTTGGCATACTTGCAACAGTCATCGAACATAGTTGGCCAATAATATCCCAGCTTCTTGATTTCAATCTTCATTTTTGGCCCAACCTGGTGAGCACTGGCTGATCCGGCATGAACTTCCTTCATGACAATCCAAGCCTCCTCCATGGATATACATCGGAGGAGCATCTTTCTTCTGGCATCAGCCACGGTTCGAAACAGAGTTCCATTTCTGACTTTATAAGAATCCTTTGTTCTGATCAATTTGATCATTTCTTCCCTCTGCTTGGGTAGTTCTTGGTGTTTAAACCATTTCATCAGGGGTTCTCTCTAATCAAGAGAGTTAGTTGTTTCTGCTATCGTAGCTTCATATTCTTCTTCGTCACCTGGCTCCTCTATCATGCTAGGGACCTAGCGCCTGTTTATGATTGTTTTGTTAAGGGATTCACCTGGCGAGACTGCCAATGAGCTTGCTAATTTTGCCAATGCATTAGCCTGGGCATTCTGGCTTCGGACGACATGGCCTACTTCAATGAAGTAGAACCCCCCCATGAGCTTCTTCACCTTGGCACAGTACGGGAGTAACTCGGGCTTCCAGACGTCGAACTCTCCTTGTATCTGCTTGATAATCAACATCGAATTGCCAAACACCTGCAGCATTCAGATCTCCATGTGGAGTGCTATCTGAAGACTGATGATTAGGGCTTCATATTCTACTTCATTGTTCATGCATGGTTTGTTGATGGAGCACGACATATGCAACACTTCTCCTTCTAGGGAATGGAGGATGATGCATGCTCCGATTCTTATCCATGCATGCTCCGATTCAGTTCTGGATGCTCCGTCGAAGTATAACTGTCATAGGGCTTGACGGACTTGGTCCACTTCTAGTGTTTCATCTTCCGGAAGCTCCGTGACAAGAGGGGAATTCTCAGGCACAGGGTGTGCCGCAAAGAAATCAGCTATCGCATGGCCTTTAATAGCCTTTTGTGACACGTTTGTAATGTCGAATTCCATCAACACCTAAGTAATTGTTTAGTTTAGCATATTAATGTTATTTCTAGCTAGTTTCTAACTGTACATCCCGATATTCTGCATTGGGGCGTGACAACTAATTCAATTGGTGTCTATTGGCACCTGCTTATTTTCTCTAATTAATTAAAAATTAAGCATAGGAAAATACTCCCTAAATAGAGCAAGATGGCACAATGCCGAAGATGCTCTACCAGTCGAGTTGAGCTCAGACTTTGAGACACTTCGTCGGGTCGAACGACACACCATAACAAGTGAGGATCATTCCTGAGCAAAGGGCACTGGCACTATACCAGTCAGTTTCTCTGACAAATGAGTCAGGTCCAAGGATCGGGACAACCTACCGTGCGGGACGACACTCTCTAAAGATTTGGGGATCATCCCCGAATACCCTGCCTATAGTATTATGCCATCGACACCTCAATAACCGGGTTAACCTGGGACTCAGAATAGCCTGTCGCATCATATGGCTCTTCACCATGAAGCGAGTGTCACCCCAACCACCAGGCCCAACCAAGGGTCCTAACCAGCTAGCCGTGACCCATGCCAACATCAACAATCAATCGGGCCCACCCCTGATCACTCAGTTTGCGGGTTTACCCACGTTCAACATAGCTACCCGAGCCGACCTGAGGGTGCCCTAACTACAAGCCATGCCATGTGGCACCCAGCAGCGAGGTCGGGGTCTACCCCCGAGTCACCTTCCTCCAACACCCTGAAGTCAAAGGGAGACCCATTTGGGCCAACCACAAGCTTCAGGAGCTCACAACACCCTTATACGGCCCACACATGCGTGTCGGGAATTTCCTCGAGCACCTGGTGGGCACGTATGCTCCAGCCACTCTATAGTAAGCCGGTGCTCAACTCAAGACTCCCAACAACCCATCATGTCATGCACCACCATCGTGCGCCCTCGCACGCGGATTGACCTGCGGTCAAACACACGGTCAAATCCACTATAAACGCCCCCAGGTCAAACCCATGGTCAAACATGTGGTAAACCCCAGTCAAACCCGCGATAAACCCCCCCAGGTAAACCTTGGGGGGGTTTAGGCGGACCAACCCAGCCCCATGGGCTAGGTTTAGGGGGACCAGCCTGACCCCCCAGGATGGTCCACCTAAACCCCTGGGAGTAGGTAGGCCCATGATAAAATTCATCCCTATACTTTCCCATTTTCACTCGGGTATATTTAAGCGATGCAACTTCCCAGGGGATTTTTGATGTTCTGCCTTAACTTGTTGGCAAGTGAGGCATCATAACACGTAATTCGCCACTTCTCTTTTCATGTTGGGCCACCAATAATATCTTTTAAGGTCTTGATACATCTTGGTAGCACCGAGGAGAATGGCATACCTTGATCTATGTGCTTCATCCATAACCAGCTTCTTAGTATCTACATGATCCGGGACACAAATTCGGCCTTAAAATAGCAATCTTCCGTTAGTTGATACAGAAAAATCTGGCCGTTGATCAATATCATCTTTGATTTCCATTAGTGTAGGGCCATTCTCTTGTAACTTGCCTATGTCTTCTATTAAAGTAGGTTGTGACTGAATATTGGCAATAAAATTTTCTTCTTTCTCTTCACAAATATCTAGATTTAGCTGGACAAATTTAGAAATGAGACTGGTCATACCTTTCATGAGACTTGACAACATACCCATTGGTTTCCTGCTGAGCGCGTCGGCTACAACATTTGCCTTGCCTAGTAAAATTAGATGGCAAAGTTGAAATCCTTGAGATATTCCAGCCATCGCCTTTGTCTCATGTTTAGCTCCTTTTGAGAAAAGAGATATTTCAGCCTTTTGTGATCCGAATATACTATGAACTTCTCTCCATAAAGATAGTGTCACCAAATCTTTAGAGCAAATATAACAGTAGCTAGTTCCAGATCATTAGCTAGATAATTTTCCTCGTGCCTCATCAGTTGTCTTGAAGCATAGCAAATTACCTTACCATTTTGCATAAGAACACACCCAAGGCCAATGCCTGATGCATCCGTATATACTTCAAATCTGCCGCCTTCACTAGGCAGTGCTAGAATAGGTGCAGTGGTGAGATGTTCCTTATGAGTCAAGAAACTCTCCTCACACTCCAAGGTCCATACAAACAGATTCTCCTTTCTAGTGAGTCGTGTTAGAGGCACGACGATTTTTAAAAAATCTTTGATGAATCGCCTATAATAACCAGCCAGACCAAGGAAACTTCTAATTTCAAAAATAGTTGTCGATCTGCTCTAATTCTTGACAGCTTCTACTTTCACGGGGTCCACCGTAAGCCCTCTTTCGCCCCCCCTCCCCATCCGTCTTTCTTCCCCTATCGTCTAGCAACCCCTTGCGTCTTCTCATTTCTTACCTCTTTTGGTGGAAGACCGTCTTCACGGGCTACTCTCTCTCCCTTCCCATCCCCGCTACTAACCCCCTTCTCATCCCCGCTACTAACCCCCTTGACGTGCACTGTCTCCTCTTTCCTCCGTCTATCTCTCCCGACTGGACGTTCTTCGCTGTTTGTCGGTCCATTTTCTACAGGGCTTCTGTCGTATCTTTAGGCGTTCGTCCACGCTTGGGAGTGTATCTTCTCGGAGCAATTGGTATGTTTTCACCCTCGACCTTCAGGAAACTCGGAGATCCGATGCTTATTCCCACTGCATCCAATCGGATGCGTGTTACCCAAGTGTTCCCCTTGCTCTGCCCGGTGTTTGCGTCATTCGATAATTTTGTGCTCCTCGAGAAATCAACCCCCTAATTTCAGTCAAGGTAGTTCCACTTCCTCATCACTTCTTGGAGCCTCCCGTCGCTTTGGGCGATATTTGTGATCTCTACATTATCTATTTTATCTGTTTTAAATTTGAAGGGTTGATCGGCAGAATGAGTCTGAGTATGACTTTCTTTGTACGTTGTGGTCCTTACGTCTTCCATGTACTGTGAATTATATTTGGAATGAATGGTAGCGTACTCTTATTGTCACAAAAAAAAAAGAATGCCGAGACTTCTTGGTAATAAATGCAATGCATGTCGATCTGTTTTGACCAGGACGCACTTAAAGCGAGATGCAAATACCTCACTAGCGGTGGGGCCTCGCTAGTTCTTATCGTTCAGCCAACGTTGCTCCTCGAGATCGCATCGGTGGAAGCTGCCGTGTTCTTCGCGTCCAAAGCCTGTAGTATGCTTTACGAGTTGCCAATCAAACGATAGACTCGTGCCGAGAGACCATACGATGAACTTTGGTGCGGGAGAGAAGTGTGGGGAAGACTCTCCCCCTTCCATCTGCAGGCGAGATTCCCTGTGCAAGCCTGTGCTGTAGCAGTGCTGTCTTGTCCATCGAGAAGATGTACTATAAAGTTTGTGACAAGATGTCGCACTAGATCGCAATAATATATATATATCTCTCTCGCTCCACCCTATATATATAAATATAAATATCAGTGAAGAGAATTTTTAGGTATCTATCAGGCACCCCTGACTTAGGCCTATGTGATGCGGGACGGGTGTAACTCGGACTGACAATGCAACCTCAGACTCACTATATTGATCTGACTCGCCTAGGATAGATCCAACCAGCAAGACACGATAGTAAGAACACCTCAACGTGACTCCAAGGAGCTCCAGAAGAGGAAAAATGTCCTTAACAAGAAGCGCAACTCACGACTCATCCCTAGCGATTGAGGCATGTGGATCTACACGGTTGAGAAACTGACGTGAGTCAAGGGTGGTCTACACTCCTCCGTGTCAGAACGGGCCATGGGATGGGTCACGTGGACACTCTCTCACAGCGGTGATCGAACTTGTAGCGAGCTAATAATCCTATCATGCAAGCGCGAGATTCAAGCATATACTAAATGAGCAGGCAATCAGAGAGTAGCGAAGATGTACCCTTATGCTCGGGACGTGGGGAAGACTTCCTGGCCAAGAAGCGTCACCCCCGGTACAAATAATACAATTAATTACAGCATGATAATTATGGCCCATTCTACGTAGGGAGGTAAAAGGCCACAATAGCTGTCCGAGAGTGCCAGTCCTGGGTTGACGGGCAGCGGCTCCGGATCTGTAATTTCTGGCCGATAGGATAGCAAGCACGGGTGTCCAAAGGGACGTCGGTCTCCAGGGGTATTCTGGAGGCGGTAGTTCACTGGGATGTTGGCGGAGCATCCCTGGTCGACCCCTAGGAGCGGCGGCCACTGGATCTACTCTGGTGTATTTTCTGAGGATTTTACTTGTGACCCCTTTCTGCAGGCCAGTCTCAGGATAGACCTGGACAGTCCTGCGCACTCCAGCGAGAACGACCGCCACGCCCAGACTCGGTGTCAGATCGAGACGAGGTTAGCGCCATTGTGAAAAGGACTCGAAAAGATTCAACATATGGGAATTTCAGATCTGTCCAACGGTGGAGCTGGAAATGAAAACCTCTGCAAGCTGATGATGGTTTCTAGGTCGGATCACAGGGTAGGCAGGGTAGGATGTGATATGTCTAAGAACGAATTTTGACCGGAGGGGAGTTCTCAGATTTTGGATTTGGGAATTTTATGGGTGACAGGGGATGAAGTGAGGATCACGCACTAATTTTTTTGGCACTTTCAGATTTTCTCAGTAGGAAGAGTGTAGGATAGCAGATAAGAAGACCAGGGATGACTGGCATCTCTACATGAACACTTTGCCCCTGGACCGGTTCGTGATGCGCCCTTCCTTCCTCCATGGCACTACCCTCAGGCTTCCTAGGAGGCTTGGATTGGACTTGAGGCTCGTGGGAGACACCGCTCTGGTGATGTACAGCCCCCACAGGTGCATCCTACAGGTTGGACTCTCCCGGACTATAATTCCAGTGCTACCCCATCTTCCTGCACTACAGGCGAGGAGACTTGGGATAGAGGAGGATGAGCAGGCGGTCAGGAGTGCCCTGATTATGTGGGAGGTTAGCAGAGTACGCACCCTACCAGTGGAGGTGGCAGAGGTTCCAGAGGAGCATCAGGCCTATGTGAGAGAGCTGCGAGAGATTAGACCTCGCAGGGATGCCCGGCTGAGGATTGAGTAATTTTTCCTTGATTTTGATGATGTATAGAGACCCACTGTTTGAAATGCCTGATTTGAATGGATGAATGGAATGGAATGGTTTGATTGGATGAAATTTATGCTTGGCCTTTTCTTTTTGCATGATTTTATGTGGATTGAGGAGGATCTCGGGATGAACGCGGCCCAATAGCAGACCGCTGAATGATATAAACGGTTAGAGTCTAACTGCTTGAGAAAGATAAACGGCCTCGTGTAAACCGCGTACCAGACCAACAGTAAGAATTCAAGATAATGGCCTTCGGAGAGGAAAACGGTCCATCGATAGGCTAAGAAGGACATGGAACTATTGGACAAGGGACTGCTCAAATGACTTAGACGGTCTGACTCAGACCGTATAACTCTAAATGTAGAGATGAGACACAGGGTTCGTGAGTGAAGGTTCTGGATACGAAAGTGGTCTAACGGAAGCCGTGTAGGAATTGACACAGTCATGCTGTTGACCGTGGAAGAAATTGAAACGGACGCCAGGGGACCGTGTAGCTAAAAAATGCTGGATTTGCCCGCATACCTGTCCTTGCACACACTCAAATAAGAAAAATAGATTAAATCTATTTTAGGCTTAGCCCCTTTCCTGCAGCAAGTTAGGGAATGACTAGTTCTTGATTTTGGTCAAGGGGGTAAGCCTTATTAAAAAGGCAAAATTGACGGGTATGAAGAAGGATGTGGCTAAGTTTGTGGCCAAATGTTTGATTTGTCAACAAGTGAAGGCTGAGAATCAAAGACCGGCTGGCTTAATGTAAAGGATTAAGATGCCTAAATGGAAATGGGAGGACATCACCATGGATTTTGTCACAAGGTTGCCCAGGTCCTTCAAGGGCAATGATTCTATTTGGGTGATTTTAGATCGGTTCTCAAAAATCACACATTTTTTGGCCATGAAGAAGAAGCAATCCGTGAAAAGCCTGGCACGTTTATATGTTGAAAACATTGTCAAATTGCATGGAGTTCCGAAGTCTATCATTTCAGACCAAGATCCGTGCTTCACATCGAGACTCTAGCAAGGGTTACAGAATGCCTTTGGGTCTCAATTAAAGCATAGCTCGGCGTATCATCCCCAGACAGATGGCCAGTCTGAGAGGATGATTCGGACATTGGAAGATATGTTGAGGGCTTGTGTACTTGACTAGAGGGGAGATTGGGAGCGACACCTACCTTTAGTATAGTTTGCCTATAATAATAGCTTTCACGCAAGTACAGACATGGCTCCATTTGAAGCTTTGTATGGAAGACTATGTATATCTCCTCTATGTTGGGACGAAGTTGGTGATAGACAGTTGATCAGGCCAGAAGTGGTGCAAAAAATGTCCGAGAAAATTTAGCTAATCCAGTAAAGATTGAAAGCAGCACAAGATCGGCAGAAGAGTTATGCAGACAACAGAAGGAAAGACTTGGCTTTTGAGATTGGTGAGCATGCATTCCTCAAGGTATCACCTACCAAGGGGGTGTCAAGATTTGGCAAGTAAGGAAAGTTGCATCTGAGATTTATCGGACCTTTTGAGATTTTGAAGCGAGTGGGAAACGTGGCAAATCGGTTGGCACTACCTCCATCTATGGTAGCAACCCACCCGGTGTTTCACGTGTCTATGCTCCGTAAGTATGTCCATGATCCTGCACACATCATCAGTTATGAAGGGTTGGAGTTCCAACTGGACCTGTCATATGAGGAGCAACCAGTTAGGATTTTGGATCGTAAGGAGCATATTCTCAGATCGAAGACTATCCCATTGGTGAAGGTTCTGTAGAGAAATTTTTCTCAAGAGGAAGCATCATGGGAGCTTGAAGATGGTATGAATCCTTTCAAAATTCTCTTTTTTCCTATTTTTAGAAATTGGGACAGAATCCACAAGTGCATCGACCTATATTGGCCTATCCCAAATGTGCATCGACCTTGTACTGGCCGGTGCCAATGTGCATCGACCTTATATAGCCCATCCCCAAATGTGCATCAACCTTGCATGGCCTTTTCCGAAATGTGCATCGACCTTGTACTAGCAGGTGCCAATGTGCATCGACCTTGTATAGCCCATCCCCAAATGTGCATCGACCTTACATGGCCTTTTCCCAAATGTGCATTGACCTTACATGGCCTTTTCCCAAATGTGCATTGACCTTGTACTAGCCTGTGCCAATGTGCATCGACCTTGTATAGCCCATCCGCAAATGTGCATCGACCTTACATGGCCCTTTCCCAAATTTTCATCGACCTCACATGGCCTTTTCCCAATTATGCATCAACCTTATTCTGGCCTGTGCTAATGTGCATCGACCTTACATGGCCTTTTCCCAAATGTGCATCGACCTTGTATTGGCCTGTGCCAATGTGATCGACCTTGTATAGCCCATCCCCAAATGTGCATCGACCTTACATGGCCTTTTCCCAAATGTGCATCAACCTTGTACTTACCTGTGCCAATGTGCATTGACCTTACATAGCTTTTTCCCAAATGTGCATCGACCTTGTACTGGCCTGTGCCAATGTGCATCGACCTTGTATAGCCCATCGCCAAATGTGCATCAACCTTACACGGCCTTTTCCCATATGTGCATTGACCTTACATGGTCTTTTCCCAAATGTGCATCGACCTTGTACTGGCCTATGCCAATGTCCATCGACCTTGTATAGCCCATCCCCAAATGTGCATCGACCATACTTAGGCCTGGACCAAATGTGCATCGACCTTACCTGGGGCTTCACTAAATGTGCATTGACCTTACTTAGGCCTGAACCAAATGTACATCGACCCTACCTGGGACTTCACCAAATGTGCATCGACCTTACTTAGGCCTAGACTAAATGTGCATCGACCTTACCTGAGACTTCACTAAATGTGCATCGGCCTTACTTAGGCCTGGACCAAATGTGCATCGACCCTACCTGGGACTTCACCAAATGTGCATCGACCTTACTTTGGCCTGAACAAAATATGCATCGACCTGGCTGCACACCTCCAGCAGATTCTCGTTGATAAAGTCACTTCGTTAGAGGAACAACTTAAGAAGGTTACGAGCCTGTAGCCTGCTCCTCCTCCTCCTTCTTCAGTCAATCCTCTTCACGCCTTCCTGAACAACATTACGAAGATTGAGAAAGATTGGAAGGATAGGAGAGACGATTACGACATCGACAATTCAAGTGAGCAAGAGTCGGCAGATTTCAACGATCAAGTGGACACTGTCCGTCCTCCACCTGTCCACTCCATTCATCAATATGGCCCTCCACCTCCGCATCCATATACACAAAATCCTCCACATTACATTTCACCACCCATTATCACGCCTCCACAACGGCGTCCACTTGTACCCGACAATGACGAGCCGGCAACTGAAGAATTGAAGTCGACATGTGATGATGAAGTTCTGCAAGCACCCCTTCTGAGTTTCCTTCGTTTTCCTCTCCCTCCACTACCACCAGATGAACCCCCTGCTCGAGACGATGCCACGGTCCTCAATCCAACCCCCATTTTGACTCATTGGTGTTATGACGACGGGTCGATACTCTAATCACCTACACCGGCGGATCATGAGTCTTCTCCTCCTCCTAACACCACTCACCCCATTCGGCATTTCCTCCGCACCAAACCTTCACCAATTACACCTCCACCAGCTATACCATTAGCCTCCACTCCACCAGCCTCCGCCAAACATCCCACTAAACTTCCACCCGCTATACCATCAACCTCCACAGCACCGGCCTCCGCCGAACCTTCCTCTAAACCTCCACCAATTACGCCTTCACCAGCCTCCACTCCATTGGTCTCCGCCGAACCCACCATCAAACCTTCTCCAATTAACCTCTCATTGTCGCCACCTCGGTCCTCCACTATAACTATAGCACCAAAACCCACTTTGCCTATTCCTCCACCTATCCATTCACCCAAACCCATGGCAGATCCTGAGCAGGGTCCACCCCTTTTTGCACCTGAGATAATCCCTTCCGCTTCCGAGCAAGGGGAGAAGCTCGACGTGTTCGAACCTCCACCCTCGCTTATCATTTTACCAACACCTTCCATCAAACCTCTACCTTCCATGGAGCCTTCTGCCTTCGCTTCACCTCCTTTTACCACTCGGAGTGGGTGTGTCTCTACAAGTTTATATGTTGAAGATGATCAAGAGCCGGGCAAAAAGGAGTTGGCCACGGCCATGTTATTCGAGATTCAAGAATTTATTTGCCAGATGCCAATCCCTGTATTTGTGCCAGGCATGGTTGAAGAGGCCAAGTCCCCACCGCTGCTCATCAAAAGAAGATGTCAAGCTTTGATGTCGTGCATGCCCAAGGGCCGGGCAGGGCACCCCTTATTTCAACTTTCCAATCTCGAACTCATTCTTCCATATAAGGGGCGAATGCCCATTTTGCTCAACACTCTTTATACGCCACAATCCTTGGGCGACACGACGCTTCCAATTTCAACTGTTCAACTCCCTCACATTATTAATCTTCATCCTCCAAGAGAATTGTCATTTATTATTGAAGCTTCCTTATGGGCTTTTACTCTACCCTTTGGGCCATTTGGTTGTACACTCTCACCGTAATGGAGGGGCGGGCATTCTTATGCTAGGGGGTCTTCCGTCACCCCATCCATCTTTTATTCAACTTCATCATTTCTATATATCATTGATTGGGCCAACCATTGGGTGAGGAAGGATTTCTCATCCTCTCATCTCCCATATTCTTTGCATTTCATGCATTCCATCCATCCATCGGATCCATTGCATTGCATTCGTATGCATTTGCATTTCTTCTTTCACTGGTTTCCAAACCCATGTCTTCCTTGCCATCCGGAACCTCCGGATCCTCCACATCCCCCATCTCATTCATCTATCCTCAGGATCTCCGGGTCCCCTTACACTTCCTGGGCATTGCGCCCCCTCCAATCTTCTCTCAGGGCATCGCGCCCCTTTCCACCTCTTATATCCAGATCCTCTGGATTTTTCTTTGCTTAGTGGGCATTGCGCCCTCTCCAGATTTCTCTCAGGGCATCACGCCCACTCCCAACTCTTGCATCCGGACCCTCCAGATTTCTCTCTTGTCCTCCTGGGGCATTGCATCCCATGGTGTCTTATTCCTCCGGAACCTCCGGATCTCTTAGGGCATCACGCCCCTTTACATCTTCCTCCTCCGGAAGCTCCGGACTTCCTCCCAGGGCATCACGCCCCTTTCTATCTTTCCCCGAAACCTCCATATTTTCTATTTTACTCTCTCTATCTTCTTTCCAGACATCGTTCCCTTTCTAATTCCATTCCTCCGAAACCTCCGGACTTTCCATCTTTCTTTTGATTTATCCTCCTACTCCTCCAGGACATCGCGTCCTTTGTCCTCTTCTTCCTTTTAAACCATCTCTTCCCATACCTTCTTCCGAGGCATCACGTCCCTCGGCACTTTCACCCTCTGGAGCCTCCAGATGATTTGTACCATCATGATTCTCCTCCTTTACCTCCAGACCCTCCGGATCCCCCACTTTCCATTTACCAATTTCTCCTCATAATTCCTTCCAATACCGGGTCCGACCCAACTTCTTCCACATTCACTACTTTGGGCATCTACCCGTTCTCCCACTACTTTCGACACTTTAGTCCTCACTCTTCCTCTTAATTTTTAACTTCTTCTGTAAACCTTTCATATGATCAGGGTCTCCGCACCTTAGCAAGGGGGTTCTAGCCCTCACCTCTTTTCCTTTTCTCCTTATTCATCTGAGTCCGGTCCAGTCACCACTTCTTCTTGTTAAGCCACTTTAAACCTTTACTTCCAATCCTTTTTCTGCCATTTGAGGACAAATCCCATGATGATCAACATTGTCCCTGGTAGCTGCTACTTTTACAAGGTTGCAAGGTAATATTTTTGCACTAGATTTGCATTCAATATCTCTTCACCCACAATTTTCAAAATGAAGTGCTTCTTAACATGATTAAGAGTGGTAGTCTAAGCCTTTATCCTAGATTTTTAATCATCAAAAAGAGTCTTTAGGCTTACTTTTACAACACCTTTGGTTATCAAGAACCCTGCGATAGGAGTTTGACATTCCCTCCCTGCTTGTTAAGGGCAACCCTTAGCTGGGCACCCCACACACTTCACGACGCACTCAGTCGTCTCCTTTGGTTAAACACCGTTGCTACTTTGGCCATGCCATGGGTATTCTGAAAGTCTTTTCTCTTCACCGCTCGGCCAAGTGCAAGGGCAAGAGGTTGACAGATGAGATGACCAACTTAAGTACTCCCTAATACGAGAGAAGTCTCAAATAGGGGCAGTCTTGACCCGAAACAAAGTGAGCTTTCATGATATATCTAGCCAAAAGGGCTATGGAGCAGACATAAATTTGATTGCTTGAGCTCTTATGTCTTATGTCTTATGTCTGCATACATCATTTGCTTGAAAATCATTTGCCTCCTCAAGTGAAGGTTGTAAAACTTGCATTATTTATAGGACTGCACTAAAATTGTAATGCACATTCATGCATGACCCTTTGGTATATCAAATGAAGATATGTGGAAGGTCAGGTCAAACCTGTCTAAAAACTATCCCCATGTGTGATGGTGGTCTTCGGACCTGTGTTCTCTGCTAGGTACTATGGGTCAAACTTTCATATAGAATAGTTTAAAATTTCATGAGCATAGTTCTATAACTTTCCTACACGATCTTCATATAATATTTGACACATCACTGCATTTAGACAAAGGGAGACAATGCATTTGTTTTGCTGATCATGCATAGTGTGAGGGGGAGTCCAAATATCCGTTGTGAACAGTTAAATGTTCATGCTGGACAGTGTTTTCTGTCTGAGGGGCTGTCAGAGAATGATTACGATTAGTTGCAAATGAGAAAACTTGCTGAAATAGAGGTTGGCCAGTACAGTTTTTCTAAGCGGGTCGATGCAGGTCAAAAGAGCATCGACACTGTTGTTGAAGAAGGGTGGAACATGTGTTCTGTGTGTTGTCAGGAGGTCGACGTCTCTTGTTGGTACGTCGACACTAAAGAAGGAAAGTTAAGAGTAAAGGTTGCTAGACTAATTTGACAAGGTCGAATCTGTGATGCAACTATGTTGAGGCATATCAGGTCCTTCATGTGTGATCGCTTCTCTGCCTCAACGCACCTTGTTCAAAGTGTCGATGCATTCCTTGTCAATCACCTCTTCTTGCTTAACCTCATTGCCAGGCCTTCCTAATTCCATCTGGTGTTCAACTCTTCTTTCTGTTCACTTGACTACAACTCAGAACATTCTTGATTCATTCAGGGGGAGCTAAGAAGGTTGGGCTAAATCATATCAAATGATTGGGAAGTTAAAATAATCACTCTCTCCTTGAGAGATTTCATTTGGTCTTTTGACCGACCTTCTTAAGTAGATGGTTTGTTGGTTATAAACTTCAAATTTGAAGATTAATGTCTTAAAAGTTACCATTCTGTGAGCGGAATAGACTTAAATCTATCTGAAAAGATATAGTCTCACACGGCCTCATCAGCCTCTTGGGTGGCGTCCCTAGGTCTTGGTATCGGTTTACCGGTACCCGGATCTCTGGGTCGTTACAGTTTAGGGGTGAGTTCGGTGGAGGCCGATGGCGTGGGGGTTGATGAAGGTATAATGGATGGAGGTTTAGCAGAACATCCGGCGGGGATTAATGCTGTGGAGGTTGATGGCATAGCTGGTGGATGTGTAATTGGTGGAGGTTTGTTGCGGAGGAAATGCCGAACGGGGTGAATGGTGTTAGGGGTAGAAGCAGACTCATGATGCTCCGGCGTGGGTGATTGGAGTATCGACCCATTGTCATAATGCCATTGAGTCTCAAAAATGGGGGTTGGTTCGGGGACGGTGGCATCGTCCTGAGCAGGAGGTTCATCTGGTGTTAGTGGAGGGAGAGAAAAATGAAGGAAACTCGGAAGGTGTGCCTTCGAAACTTCATCGTCACGTGCTGTCTTAAATTCTTCTGTTGTCGGCTCTTCATTATCAGGTTCAAGTGGATACCGCGGTGATGGCATACTGATGGGTGGTGGTATGTAATGGTGTTGCATATGTGGAGGCAGAGGGCCATATGAGTGAACATGGTGAATGGGCGAAGGGCGGGCGTCGTCCACTTGAATGTTGAAATTTGTCAGCTTTTACTCGCTTGAACTGTCGATGCCATAATTATCTCTCCTATCCTTCCAATTTTTCTCCATCTTTGTAATGTCGTTCAGAATAGAGTGAAGGGGATTGATTGGAGAAGGAGGAGGAGGAGTAGGTCACGGGCTCGTAACCCTCTTTAATTGTTCCTCCAACGAAGCAACTTTGTCAAGAAGCGTTTGTTGGAGGGGTGTACCTTGAGGAGTAGAGGGTTGGCATGGCCTTGGAGAGGGGGTCGCATAAAAAGGCCGTGGAGGGGGCGTGGTGGGCTTACCCGGATAAGGACCCGGTTGGGCCGGGTTGAAAGGGATAAATGGGCCTTGGAGCCGTGAAGGAGGAGGAAGAGAAGGAGGCGGGTGATGGACCACCCAAAGAAGGGTAGGCTTCGGAGAGGGAGGCGAGTGATGGGCCACCCGAATGGGGATATGAACAGGAGAGGGAGGCGAGTGATGGGCCACCTGAATGGGAGTGGAAGGAGTGTGAGAAGAATGAGATATCACCTTCTCTATTTATTGAATGGGGAAGTCATCTTGCACCTGTGGAGGCCTGCAAGCACCAGGAAACAGGGGGTGTCAGAAGGAGTCCCGGGTGTTACCCTAGGAGACAACACTCTGATGCTTAAGTCAACAATGGGATAATAAAGAGTAGAGAAGGGCAGATGAGAGGGAGAGAGAGGGATCACCGTAGAAGGCTGAAGAGCCATGTAGATCCTCCAGACGAGTGCTCACTGCTCCCAGTGCTCACTCGGTGAGTGCTCACTGGACGGTGAGGTCGCTAGAGGGAACTTCTCTTCGAGTGTGGACTATCGTCCCCTCCTTCCCTCCAGGTAGTAGGGCTAGTACCTCTATCCTCTTGTGTAGTAGTTTGGCAGAATGATCCACCACATCCTCTTCTCTGCAGATGTGCCTTTTATAGTGGATTGTTCTGGAGTAAGGGGCCATCCCTTAACAGGGAAGGGCGTAAATAGTGGAGTAACGCCTCTCGCAAAGTTGACGGGAGTTTTTCATTGGAGGGTGATGTATCCGGTGTCGGCTGGTCATTGGGTGAGTCTCACGGCGATCGTGGGTCGTGCTCGCTCATTTATGGAGTCAAGGTCGATGTCATGGGGAGGGAAAGAGTAACGGTCGGTCGTCAGAGGATTCTTCAGCGGTCACTACACCTGGGCCATAGCCCTTCACCATGTTGTCGATCGTAAGTGGTAGTGGGCTGCTCCTTAATGGGTTGCAGTCGTCGAGTGCCTCGTGGGCGCACTGCGGACCCAAAGCCAGATTGGGCTTGTTGTTAACAGGCCGATCATGGGCCGGGCCAAATTTACCCTCCTCCCAGCCCCCCTACTCTCAGTTGCCTAGTAATTTTGCAGGGAGCTGAGAGTCGATCACAAGAGGGTCCTTTTTGGCAGGGGACTCGAGAGTGATCTCCCCACCTCATAGGGACCGGTGGTCCCATCCAGGTGCTTGGGGCACAAGGTGCCTCTAGTGGTGACTGGTGTCGCCACTGTACTCATGACGCAGGTCCTGTTCGTCTGGGGGCGCGCGCTCCGAACAGGTGATTGGTTGTGGCAACCGTACCGTGACAAGGACAGGTGACTTTTCACCTACCTCACAATTCAGATGCTTCGGCTTGTCATGGATGGTTATAAAGCTTCCCCCGACGTGAGGGTACGTTCCCTTTTCTGTCAGACTGTACTTATCTTTAGTTGGACTGGACTCTGTTAGCTATTGCAGCTAGTTTTAATTTGTTATAAAAATGTAATTTTATTTTCACTATTTTAACAATGCTGATCAAATATAGTAATTGTTTACTACCTTATTTGGAAGTTCAATGTATTCCTATACACCTCTGCACACTCTTTTTATCCCTTCGGAGCTTTACAGCTCCTGGGAGGCCTCTCAGGATCCAAGTGATTTTGGGTTTACCCGAGTCGGATGCTGGGTCGTCATAGTTGGTATCAGAGCGGGTGTGTTGTAAAGGATGTGTAGAAGTACATGGGAATTCAAGATATTACAGTGCTCAGAGTCCGTAAGGTCCAGTATAGTCGGCAGCTGGCATAGGTTTTATGTTTTCTATACCACTTTGCTTCTTACGTAAGCGCTTGCCTTTGTTGTGTTGGCACCATGCATGATGGTTTTTGCTCTCCTCAGGATGTGACAGAGAGTGTTCTTTTGTTATGATGTTGGTCTCGGTTGTGCTGCGCTGGGCAAAATTTGCTAGCAGGTGTGAATCTGTGGTGCAGCGTTTGTATTTTTTCGTGGTGTGTTCAAGTGGGTGATGGGCTTTGTGAAGGCTGTGCATGTTCTCCTGAGGAGATTATGTTATTTTGGCCACACCACTTGAGGTTTCGTCAGCCCCTGAGATGTTAAGGTTGTGCTTTGAGGTGGTTGTTTGGATGCGTCGTTGAGAGTGTGCTCGGGCAAACCTTGGATTTTCCTTCCTGGTGAGCTGCTGTTAAACGAGCTTGATCTTTCTCATTCTGGTTGTGGCGTCTTTTTAAGGTAAGCTTTGGAGGTGCTATCTTAGTGAAGCCTTTCTCCTGTGTCTACTTATGTGTGGACTGTGTTAATTCTGAACCAGATCTGCTCTTATTTCGAGGGTGGCCTGGCTTTGGACCCAGTCTGTGTGTTGGAGGCCATTGTGCACCATTTTCGGTGTGCCATATTTGGCAGCTGTGAAGGTTCAATAATCATTTTAGGACGTGTGGATAAGCTAAGATTGGTGTTCTTTGTGGCTTGTGCTGTGGCTCTTAGCACGATGGTTTGCACTATAGCGACTTATGATTCCCTGTTAGCGACCTTCACGTCGACAACTATTTTGATATCGGCCTTCGTGCCGACAGCCATCTCAATATCGACTTTCACGCTGACAGCTATTTTAATATCGGCTCCCAGCCGATAGCTATTTGAATATCAGCTTCTAGCCGACAGCTATCTAATTATCGGCTCCCAAGCCGACAGATATCTCACTATCGGCCTCCATGCCGACAGATGTTCCACCATCGGTTTTCATGCCGACAGATATTTCATTATTGGCTTTTATGCCGACAGATATCTCACCATCGGCTTTCTATGCCGACCGATGTCTCACCATCGGCTTTCACGCCGACAGATATCTAACTATTGGCTTCCATGCCGATAGATGTCTCACTATCGGCTCCCATGCTGACAGCTATCTAAATATCGGCTTCCACGTCGACAGCTATCTCAATATCGGCTTCTATGCTGACAGCTACCCAAAGTTGTTTAGAAAAAGAAGAAGAGAAAAAAAAAGAAGAAGAAGAAGAAAAAAGAAGAAAGAAGAAGAGAAAAAAAAAGAAGAAAAAGAAAGAAAAAGAAAAGAAGAAAAAAAGAATAAGAAAAAAAAAGGAAGGAAAAAAAAAGAAGGGAAGAAAGAAGAAGAAAGAAAATTATCAAAGCCCGTAGAGGATGTTGTATCATCATGTCCCACCCAGGTACAAAAGCTCCTTTGGCCTAGTGCTGGTGTAACCCGTCCCGCCGATGCATAAAACCCGTGGCCCAGACCTTTTGTCTGGAGCCATGAATGAGAAGACCCTTACGTTGGCACTAACCCTGTGTCGAAGAACAAATCATGTCAGTCTCTAACTCCCTGTCGGCACCGGTGAACAAACCAGTGGCCCAGACCCTCCGTCTGGAACCATGAACAAAAGACCCTTGCTTTGGCACTAACCCCGTGCCAATGAATAAACCACCCCAATATTGCAATCTCCAGTCCCACCGGTGAATTAACCTTCGGCTCGGACCTCCCGTCCAAGTCGATGAGCAAAAGGACTCTTGGCCCATGTGCGCACGCGGTGGAGCGGTTCCCTCATCCCTTCGCTGAAGGAGTGAGTGCTCTCCCGTGAAATAGCACCGGACCAGCACCTCACCAGCTCGGAAGAGCAAATATCTCCTCAAAAGAACTCTACACTCGCGGGCCCGCTGCCAACGCACTCACTCTGCCCAAGGAAAGACCCGTATAGCACCTGAATGTTGACACTTCTAGATACTGTGTTTTCCATAGGCAACTGAGTCATACAGTAGAAAATTTTTTCCATTTCAAGGATTATTTCTATGATATAAATGACCAAGGTCGGTTTGATTGGGATGAAATGAGGAGATACATCGCCACCCTAAAAGCCAGGAGACCTCCTCCTAGACCACAATTTTAGCAACAACAACAACAACAACCCCAACAACAGCAGCAGCCTTAGCAGGCCCCACAGTAGCAGCCAAACATGGGCATTATCTACAACCCGCTCCTAGAGCACCAACAACCCAACCAGTAGGTCAACCCCATCTCCTCCTTCTCGGAAGTCGGAAGAGGGCAGTGTTGGCACACAGAAAGCACCTCTGTTCTTGCCACCAACCACATTCCTAACCAACCCCCTCGCCTCATCCGGCCAGCACCTGTCACTCCCCGACCTGTGTCACAACCCATAGGCGAGCCTCCCTCATTCCCGCAGCCATCGCGCCCTCTTATCGGAGCCCCCACCACCAATTCCCTGCTAGTCCAACCCTTTACCACACCTCTACATACACCTTCAAAACCTCTCATCTTCCGTCGGCTATCTACACCGCCATCCACATCCACCGTACCTTTACCCTTACCCTCAAGGCCCCTTATCATCCACCATCCATCTAAGGCCCCATCTACCTCCACCGTACCTACACCTGCACCTTCCAAACCACTTATCATTCACCCCTATCCGAGGCCCCATCCACTTTAACTCCATCTCCCCAAAATAAACCCCTCATCAGGATCCCTACACATGTTATTACCCTTACTCCACTAACTGCACCTCCCCCACTTAAACCCCTTCTTAAACCTACAACCACCCTCGTCAAGGTGCAAAAGCCATAAGCAATGGTGCTCCAGAGTGGAAGGATCTTCCACCGAATTTATCCCCAGAATAGTCAAAGCCCAGAATAGTCTCAACAGGAAAGAGGAACTGAAGAGTAGTCAGAAGATTTGTAATGACCCAGCATCCAGATACCGGGAATGACCCAATACCATTCGGACCATGGCCCATCACGCACGAGCTGGAGGGCTCGGAAGGGCCAAAAAGCATAGGTGTGGTGTACATGCATAAAAGGCTTAGTTAAAGTCAGAGCACATGTTGCACCAGGTCTAAGCATATTCATTGAGAGTCTGAGCATATGCTTCTCCTAGCATTTTTTAGAAATGAACTCAAGCATGTAAGGTGTTTGATAGATTGACTATGTTTTGATTGGCAGGAACTTAAGTCACAAGGACCCAGAATCAACCTATGAAAGTAGCATGCCTTCACTGGGCTCGGTCACGTGGCTCAGGCACATGATCCAAGTTACTGGCACGTGATCCAAGACTGGGATCTCTTTTGGAGACTCTGCCACGTGGACAGAACATCTTCTTTCCTTACACATGGACTACCAGCGAAGTACCTCTCTCTAGAAAATATTTTGGTCGGAACGTTCCCTCCACGTTCCCTCAAGGATATCTGGTGGGGGCCACAGGATTCGCACCAAAAAGGGACAGGCTGGAATCAAGACTTTCGGAGCCCCTATTTTCCTATAAATAGGGACCCTCCTCATCCAGGTTTGGAACGTGCGTGAAAAAAGGGGCAAGAGAAGAAAGAGGTGAAGCTGAAGAGCAGAGCAGCAAGCAGAGAAAGAGTAGAGAGAGTGAGAGAATAAGAGAAAGAAAGAAGAGTTGGTTGTGATAAAAATAGAGTCTTGGAGAAAGAGTGAGAGGAAGAAGATGAGGTCAGGAGAGCGCTTACTCTGACTTCTAGATCAGGTCCAGAGTCAGACTCCTTCATTTGAGAGACACATTCCACTCTTCTGTTTCTGTGTTCTTAAGTTCTTTCCTTTTTACTTTGAAGCTACATTGTAAGCTGTGAATCAGTAGAGCAAGCTGTGGTGCTCAGCAGGCGAGGGTGTACCTTGGACAACAAGCTGTGAGACTCAGCTGTGTGTAGGGATTTCTATCTCCGAAGCTATGAATCAGCAGTGTTCAAGCTGTACGCCAGTAGTAAGCCACACTCCGGTTAGAGTGTGGGGTGGATGTAGGTGAAAATCGAACCACCTAAAAACCGTTGTCCAGTGTGTTTGTTCTTGTGTCTTGTGTATTTGCATTCCATCTCCTCGTTGGTTAGATGTATGCTTAGGATCGCCCAAGTCACGCATGCGTTTCACAGTCTAAACTGGTCATCAGGTTTCCTTGATTAAGTCACGCATCCAGTGGGTATAGAAGCCTTACAATTGTAAACCCAATTAGTCAAGGATATAAAAGCAAACTAAATCTACACAAATACAAAAATAAAATGTTAGTGTCCGGTGTCGATTCTCATCAACCGACGAATGAACACCTTATCCGGATCCTACGTTTGGATCAAGGCATAAAACCCCTTTCTTGCGTTGGCATTGACCCAGTGCCGACGAACACTTAAAAAGGCAAATGAATCACGTCGGCTCCATCAGCTCGGTGGCACCAACGAATGAACACCTTATCCGAACCTTACGTTTGGATCAAGGAATTAAGCCCTTTCTTGTGTGGACACTGACCCAGTGCCGACGAACATTTCAAGAGATAAATAAGCCATATTGGTTCCGCCACCCCGGTGGCATCGACGGATGAACACCTTATCTGAACCTTATGTTCGAGCTAAGGAATCCAACTTCCCCCTTGCGTAGGCACCAACCCAGTGTCGACGAATATCCTAAGAGACACATAAAATCGCGTTAGCCCCGATGCCCCATCGACGTTAATGAATGAATTTCTCACCATCCCTTCGGGTGACGAATACCTCCTTTTGACTTGGGCCCCTCATCCAGATCATTTAAATCAACAAACTCTTCTCTTCGTCCCATTCGAGTGACGGATACCTCCTTTTGACTTGGACCCCTCGTCCAGGTCATTTGAACAACAAACTCTTCTCTCCATCCCCTTCAGGTGATAGATACCCCTTTTGACTTGGACCCCTCGTCCAGGTCATTTGAATCAACAAACTCTTCTCTCCATCCCCTTCGGATGACGGATACCTCCTTTTGACTTGGACCCCTCGTCCAGGTTATTTGAACAACAAACTCTTCTCTCCGTCCCCTTCGAGTGACGGATACCCCTTTTGACTCGGACCCCTCGTCCAGGTCATTTGAATCAACAAACCCTTCTCTCCGTCCCTTCGGGTGACGAATACTCCTTTTGACTTGGACCCCTTGTCTAGGTCATTTGAACAACAAACTCTTCTCTCCGCCTCCCTCGGGTGATGAATACCCCTTTTGACTTGGACCTCTCGTCCTGGTCATTTGAATCAATAAACTTTTCTCTCAATCCCTTCGAGTAAGGAACACCCCTTTGATTTGGACCTCTCGTCCAGATCATTTGAAAAATAAACGCGCGATCCCAGATCTTGCTTGGTGAAAGCACTTTGCCCGGGTCCTACCTCGATAGTTGTGCATGACCCTGATGCCGCTTGGTGAAAGCACTCTGCCTGAGCCCTGCCTCGATAGTCATGGGCCCCCAGACGCCGCTCGACGGGAACACCTGGCTCGGCCCTGCCCTGGCGTCCGTGCATGACCCAGATGCCACTTCATGAGAGCGCCCCTACTAGTCCTTGCCTCGATAGTCGTGCACTATTAGTCATCACTCGATCGAGGCACCCTGTCAGATCTCTGCCTCGACATTCGTACACAACATAGACCTAGCTTGATGAGAAAACCCTGCCTGGTCTCTGCCTCAGCGTTCGTGCATGACATGAACATCACTCGATTGAGGCACCCTATCTAGTCTCTCTCCCAATGGTCGCGCACCATCAGACACGGCTCAGTCGGGGTGCCCATCCTAGTTCCCCGCCTCGATGACCATGCGTCACTTTGGTGTCACCTCGATAAGCGCGCCCTCAGTGCTGTTACCTAGACAATGGGCATACTTCACAAGTCCCGACGTAAGATGAAGCGTCAGGCCCCTGCCTCTATCAACGGTGCCCCCTGCACCCAACTGCCAAGCACTCCAGTCACAACGGTGCCCCCGGCACCCGACTGCCAGTCACTCCAGTCACAATGGTGCCCTCGGCACCTGACTGTCATCAACTACAATCATAACGATGCCCCCTCGGCACCCGACTGCCAGCCACTTCAGTTACAACTGTGCCCCTGGCACCCGACTGTCGGGCACTCCAGCCACAACGGTGCCCCCGGCACCCGACTGTCAAGCACTCAGTCACAATGGTGCCCCCGGCACCTGACTGCCAGGCACTCTAGCCACAACGGTGTCCCCGGCACCCGACTGTCGGGCAGTCCAGCCACAACGGTGCCCTCGGCACCCGACTATCAATCACTCAGTCACAACGGTGCCCCCGACACCCGACTGCCAGGCACTCCAGCCACAACGGTGCCCCCGGCACCCAACTGCCAAGCACTCTAGCCACAACGATACCCCCGAAACCTAACTGTCAGGCACCTCCAGCCACAACGGTGCCCCCGGCACCTGACTGCTAAGCACTCTAGCCACAACGGTGCCCCTGGCACCCGACTGTCAAGCCGCGCGGCTAGATATGCCGCCACCTCCTTATCCTTCTTGTTCTTGAGCCGAAGGAGGTGCTCCGGGTCGATGTCGAGTGCTGGCACTGTTTGTCTACTCAAAAATTTCCTCTCTGCCCCGTCCCAACAATCGGTCTTACACGACTGATAGAAGGCTGTCCCAGCATTCCACCATTTTACATACTCTGTGGTCACCCACGGAATCCGACCAGGGGCTGGCACCCTGAAAGTGACAGTCTCTGCCCGATTGAAGAAGTCCCACCATGTTTGGGCATTTTCAGCAGTTAGACTTCCCTGGAGGCTTCGCTGGGGTAGGTTGAATTGTGCACTGTAAATCGGGATATGCTAATCATATCCAAAATTTTGGCCGAAGTGGAAAGGGTAATATGGCTCTAGCAACAAGGTATCCCCCTTCCTGAACGCCAACACACTTGGGCGGATCGACAATGCCCAATCACGGAGCTCTGACTCCAGCAACGGGCGAACCACATTCTCCTGGCTGATTAGGTGTACATATTTCTCCAACTGGTCATCCTTGCATTCCCGCTTAGTGTTTGCCAAGGGACTTGAATAGGCAGCCAACGTCCAAAAATGAATAGTGCTCATCGCATCCTGTGGAACCATCGTCAACTGGCCCCGTATGTCATATAATCGCTGGGACGTGGAGCCTGGCTCTGCACTCACGTACTCTAGCATCCGCGGGACTAATCCCCAGCCTTGAAGTGTGCGTGGGGCGAACTCCGGGAATAGCGAGCAGACCCATGCATTGAAGAAGTGCAGTGGGCATACATACCCGGCCTGCCTCAAGAATTGATGGGTACTGATGTCCCCAAGTGCCTTATATATCAGGCAGAGGGGAGCCGGGCACAACGACAGCTGGGAAAATTGCATTCGGTCGAATAACTGTATCGTCCCCGTATGGCATGGCGAACGAGCACAGCCAGTATGTCAGGTAGGCCACACAATGTGTCAATGGATCGACCCCTATCGGGTTGGGCCCGCTCCTGTGCCCCCTGGAGGGGATCTTCACATCGGCCTTCGGCTTGGCACGCTTCTTGCGGGTGACCGCGGTGCCGACGCGCGGGAAGTCCTCGTACTACTTTAGCCCATCATAAAAATATTGCAGCCATAGGGTCATCCGGACCCTCATCCTATCACTGCGGGGAGGTTGTTTCCCGCCATGTGCCAGTTGATACAGCTCTCGATACGCCTTCATGAGGTGCCGATATGAATAGCCAAGCGAGTAGTAGCCATCCCCGTTGGTCTCATCTTTGATCAGGTCCGAGAGGCAGACTTCTTTATAGGGCTCCCCGTCAATGGGCAAGCCGCTGAGCTGACTGAGACTCCATAAGTCCAATGAAGTCTCACCCTCTACTGTGTAAAAGGTGTTGGTCTCCGCACTGAAGACTTCTATCATGCGGCAGTAGAGGCCTTTGGAGATGGGGTAACTGTAGCGAGAAGCGTAGACGCTGTGGTAGACGCCAACCCGGATGAGTATTGGGGCGTAATTGAACAGCACGTACTCAGTGAATTCCACTGCGCCCTCCCTGAAGCTGTGCGCATCTTGAAGCTTCAGCTCCCCGAACCATCCCAGCGCCAACTCGTGCTTGAATCGGACGGCCAGACAATCCAGAATAAACGGCTCCTCCCTGAAGCCCCATTTCAGGGGAGCCAAGAACAAACAGAAGTGGGGTTGCTCGCCCTAGACCCGTCAGACGGCCATGTCCCACTTGGCCAGGCGAATTGAGGCGCTCGCACCAGCTTCTCCTCTATCTGCAGCACGGCATCGAGCCCTAGCATGAGCTTCCAATCCCAGGCTTCTCCCACCAGGTACATTGGAATGCTTCTGGGGACGTTGTATAATAGGCTGTCCCAGGCCTGTAGAATCGCGTGTTCCACGTCCCTGACGGCCTGCAGCTCCCGCCTCTCCCTGGAGCGGAAGTACTTTAGGAATTTGATGAGATGCTTGTCCTTTGAGAAGTCTCTCTGATATTCACCAGTCCGGTCAAAAGCAAATGGTTCTCAACCTGGGAAAGCTGGGGATAGTCCATGGTCTCAGTATCGGAGCCCGATGATTCAGCCAGCACTGCTATCTCGACATGTTCCCGGTCCAGGTCTTCCACATTGAGCCATGTGACGGCTGGCATTAGAGGCGGGGGAGCAAGTCCAGCACCGGTAGTAGTGGGAGCAGAAGAACCACTCAGGGCAGCCATTTATCTGTAAGATGCAACAAACACAAGGTCAGAACAAGCCTCAGGTAGAAAGAAATGAGAACTATAAGGGGGCTCTACTGCAAGTGAAATGAATAAGACACCGCTAATTTCTGACAAAATTTCGGCAGAGTTTTCCTTAGGCCAGAGGCATAAGGGGAAAACACAGGTGCGCGTCCACAAGGAGTGATGGCCCCAACAAAGTCATGGTGTGCCTCGGGGGCAACACTGAAAGTTCTCCAGCTGAAGGAGTCCCTATCTACCCGGCACACCCCCTGGGTGCCTCCGCCGGCACGCCTCCTGGCACCTTCGCCGGCACGCCCCACGCTACTCTTCCCCGGCACACTCGGTGCCATCCCTGCCCGGCACACTACCGAGCGCCCCTTCCCCGGCACGCTCATGGTGCTCTTCCCCGGCACAGTCCCAGCGCTCTTCCCTGGCACGCCCCATGCTGCTCTTCCTCCACACACTCGGTGTTGTCCCTGCCCGGCACACTACCGAGCTCCCCTTCCCCAGTATGCTCTCCGGAGACTTCAGCGGCACGCTCGATCGTTGCTCCCTGGTGCACCTGTGGAACTCTTTCGCCGGCACGCCCTATAGCCTTCCCCGGCACACTCCTTGGAGTCCATCCCCGGCATGACTGTGCCCTTCGCCACCGACACGCCTGCACACTAACTACCCGACACACCCGGCGAATCCATCCCCGGTGTGCCCAGTGCTCTGCTCGCCGACGTCATTCTCCACAGGGAGAAGGAGAGGAAGAGGAAGGGAGGAGAGAAGGGAAGACGAAGAAGAAGAAGAGGGAATGAGAGAGGGAGGGGACGAAGCCTAGGGCTCCGCTGCTCCCCGAACGGGAAAGGAAGATGAAGGAGAAAAGAGGAAGAAGAAGAAGTGGAACGAGGGAGGAAGAGAGGAAGAGGGGGAGACCCCTCCATGGTGGCCTCCTCACCCAGACAGCGGTGATGGCGATGACGTCGACGACAGCGGGTGGCAACGGTGGCCAACAGTGGGAGAGATGGGAAGGTGAGGGGGTTGGCGCTTGTCTGCTCGCGGGAAAAGGAGAGAGAGAGAGAGAGAGAGAGAGAGAGAGAGAGAGAGAGAGAGTTTAAAACAAAGTGGGGGGCTCGGTACGTCGCCCCCGCCCTCCTGAAGTGGGAGAAATTGTTGAAGAAGAAGCTGGGACTTCTAGGGCTTTAGCCCTTATTACAGAATCGGCTTCTGTGGAGGTCGGCCAAGCTAGACGTGAAGAGCAAACGTCCTTAGCTATCGAGATTCTTGGTGGAGCTCCATCGCAAGAGGTTGGCAGGGAAGTTGTTGTTGTCGAGACCTCCTCCACTACATTAGCTACTGGGGTCGGCTCTAGTGTAGGTGCCCTACAAGTTATGTTGTCGTCATCTTCTAAACCAAGGAATGACATATGGGCTACCATTGATAGTAGGGTAGATTTCTAGCTTCCTGAGACGTCACCACTTGTTCTGCAGTCATTAAGCAACCTGGTATGGCAGTTCTTGAGAACCCTTCAACAAACCGTAATAGCCAGTTGAGATTTGACTTATGTGTAGCTGAGGGGTTTGGTGGAACACCTTTCCCACTCACTATTGGCTTTTGGCTGTCCTATGGATGACTGGACGCCGCGGGTGATATTGTTGTTGAAATATGTGAACAGAAGGGAATTCCTCGGTCGAGAACTGGCTGATCAGCTAATGGCCATAAGACTTGAACGAGCTGAATACCGAACCGCTCTTGCCTCTGTAAGAGGGACCGCAGAGTAGATGAGAGATGCAGCCAACACATCTTCACAACGCCAGGCCTCTTTGACAGCTAAGATAGCTGAACTGTGTACTGAACTCTCTAGGGGCGACAAAACCCGCTCATACTCACACCGTTCGGCTCCAAATCGCGAGGGAACGCAGAAGAGAAGCAGGTGATCCATCTCCCTACCTCCACTTAAAAGTTCTCGCGCGCCGAAGTGACTAAACCACGTCGAAAACATCACACGAACCAAATCATGCCAGCTTTGAATCCACTGAGGGATCGTGCAAACGCCACGCTCCATCCTCCACGCCAGCACGCTCTACGATCACTCCACAGCGTTCTTGCCTCGCCCATCTTGCCACGGTCGTGCACCCCGCGGAGAGAGGAGAAGAGAGGAGAGAGAATGAGAGGGAGAGAGTGAACGTGAGGGAAGAGAGAGGAAGGAGAGAGAAAGGTTAAAAAGAAAAGAAATTAGAATTTTCTTAGTTTTTGAAAAATCTAATTTTTCTCCCAAAAAATCACTAATTTAAAAAAATATCCTGAAAATTAAAGGAGGGATACAACACTACACCTCGCACAGGAGGGGGATCTTGGGGTGGGGGTTAAGCGTTTACATCCAAAACTACCTCCACGCAGGGTGGGGCCTTCAGCCGGCCAAGCGCGGGGAGGGGATGGAGCTAACACTAGATGCGTCGGACTCCTTGTCGGTGCTGCCAGCTTCAGGAATCGCAGGATAGCCGGTCGAAGAGTACCCCGCCACGGAAACTCCCGAACTCCAAATGGGCTGAGACTAGAGCCAAAACACTCCTATATGGCCCAGGAAGAAGCTTGAATTTTCTGGATCAACCTTGAGTCTGCTGCTGGATGGTACAGGTCGTGGAATAGTGCTGGTCCATTCTGGTGCTAGCCGCTCCTAGGGTCTTACTGCAGGATGATGGAGTAGCCATGGGCCACCCTGAACTCAGATGGAGGCGGGGCTGGTACCGAGATGACCGTGGGTGAGTCTTCTTTCAGATGGGACTGACGAAAACCTCAGAGGATGTCGGGGTCGATCGTACTTGCCAGAAGAGTGGAGGTGGGTCCGTTGAGGAATAGAGGAACCAACCTGGCGCAACTTTGGTAGAAAATTCGTAACTTCTGATGCCGAGGTCCGAATCTCGTTTCGCTTCTTGAGAATGATAGAGGACTGGTAGAAGTTACTCCCAGCCAAGTTGCACATCCAGAAATGCCAAGGAGTGGTCGTGGTGGAAGATTTTCTAGGGCTCTGGTTCTCCATCTGGGAGCTCTTGAGCAGTCGTGGGAGAATCACTCTCGCGGACAGCTCCGAGCTCAGATGAAGACGAAACTACCGCCCTTGGAAATCCCTCTGGACGAACTTTCCAGTGGTATATGATTTGCCACTAGAAGAGTTAGGGAAGTGCTAGAGAAGCTATGATCTTCAGGGCCCTTACTATATATCTGTGACCTACTACCAGAGTTGCACCCTTGTGATGGCTAAGGAAGCAAGGAGGAAGGGCTGTAATGCAAGGGGTTGATGAGAAATAGCTTGGGAGAGGGGAGGACGTGGTTAGACTCCTTGGAGGGTTGTGGTGGCAGAGGTGGAGGTGGTGGGGTGAGCTAGGGTTGTTGGAATGAAGGGGTGGGGTGTGCACTAGAGTGAAGGGGATGGGATGGTTGGAGAGGGTTTTCTTTCCTGAAAAGTGTCCCCCACAAGCGAGATTATGACAGAAGTTCAAAACAGATTGTTGCTCCTCCTCGGGGACACATCTTCTTATTATTTGATCTGGACCCATGTGAAATAGCTCTGGGTCCTCCCAAAAGTAGTACTTAACCTTCGAAAAGAATCGATCCTTCTCCTGCCTAGACCACCCTCCCGGAATCTATCCTACCACCAGGCAATTGACTATGTGAGCGTACCAGGGGGTTGAGTGAGAGATGGAAAGAATTTACTCATCGGGGAAGAAATCAGACCTCGCATCACTTTCAGAAATCACAATCCTAGACAAGTGATCAGCAACAACATTCTCTAACCCCTTCTTGTCTCTGATTTTCAAATCAAAGTCTTGCAGCAATAAAATCCATTGAATGAGATGGGTTTGGCGTCCTTCTTGGAAAGTAAGTATTTCAAAGCGGAGTGATCAGAATAAATAATAACCTTAGCCCCTAACAGATATGAGTGAAATTTCTCAATGGCAAAAATAACAGCAAGTAATTCTTTCTCTGTGGTGGTGTAATTCAACTGAGTATCAGTGAGGGTGCGGCTCGCATAGTAGATTACCACAGGCTTCTTATCGATTCTCTAACCCAAAATAGCTCCAATAGCATAGTCTGAGGCATCACACATAATTTCAAAGGGTAGTGACTAGTTTGGAGATTGAAGAATTGGATCTTGAGTTAGGGCCGCTTTCAAGGAATTAAATGCCTCTAAACACGAATCATCAAGATTGAAAGGAGTGTCCTTGGCAAGCAACTGAGTGAGCGGACGAGCAATGGCAGAGAAGTTTTGAATGAATCTGCGATAGAATTCTGCATCTCCAAGAAAAGATCGAATCTGTTTGACAGAAGAAGGAGGAAGGTTGGAAATCAACTCGACCTAGCTTTATCAACCTCTATTCCCCTTTCTGAAATAACATGGCCTAGTACTATCCCTTCTCCAACCATGAAATGGCTCTTCTCCCAACTCAACACCAGATTTGAATCAATGCACCTCTTCAGCACCTGTGTCAGATTTTCTAAGTAACTTTCAAAAGAAGTACCAAATATTGAGAAATCATCTATAAAGACTTCCAAAAATTCACTCACCATTTCAGAAAAGATTGACATCATGCGTGAGTTGGCCGCCGACTTCGGCCCGTTCGGTTCGCTATTATGCTTGCTTGTGTAGGTCCGAGGTTGTGTCACATCACGAAAAGTCACGGGTGAGTCTCGCGTCACTGACTCAGTAGGGGTCCCGCAGATCCCTACCACGAACCAAAGCAGTAACAACAGCAGAAGTAAAGAGGAAAGCCATACTAAATAGAAACACAGTAGCTGATAAGACCTTGACCCTCTAAACTACTCTTAATCAGTAAGAACACGGATTCCCAGAACACATCATGACACCTCAGTCGTACAAGCTCGTCTATCGAGACAAACCCAACTCAACATCACACGGTCTGAAAGCACCAACACATACACGATATCACCGCTGTGTATGCTATATTGACCACAGGTGAAGCCAAACACAGACTACCCGAAGCACCACGTGAAGGGACTCACGCTGCACGAGAAACCACACGAATCATGAGAATTACAAGAGTTAGTGTCTTGTGATAGAAGTACCTCCTCACTTGAAGAAAAGCCAGATGCGTCCACTGATGTCTTACACTGTGCCTCAAGCATCTCCCACTCGCCTCGAACGTAGTAACTGAGACACTGAACAAGCAAGGAACAATAGTAACGAGTGACTAGTCAGGGTCACGTCTGTCGGCACTAGTCTAATGCCCCTGACCACATGTGCACACACAAGCCCAATGTCTTAAGCCAGGCCTCTAGCTGGTTTTCCCCTCCTGTCAGACTCTAATGGCTAGACAAAGAGGCCCATGACAACCAGCCTATGAACCGTCTCTACTGGGAACTGTCCCACCACCAGTCCCAGGTGGGCCGACTAGAAGTGTTGTCAGGCTACGACTAATGGAGGCTTACTAGACACAGAGAGTCAAAACAAAAATATCGAAGTATAGACAGGCTAAGCACGCACCTATCGTACGTACTACGAAGTACAATGCAGCACACAGAACTATCGACAGACTTTAGACAGACAACTAAACCTGCTCACAACGATCCTTGAGTCACATGACTCAGGTCAAGATCGTCACACAATGCGACAATACATCGTTCAACCAGACTAGTCCCTAAGCCAGAAAAACCACAGGGAAACACAAGCCCTCGGCCCCTAGGCTACACATCGGACTCTCGATTCTACATAACACATCCCTGAGAAGTAAATTGGAAATGTGCACTGATATTAGATGTGCATCGACCCTACGCATTAATGTACTTGGACTTTCTTAAGCAGATGCACTGACCTCATGTAGATAATACAGTCATGCACTGACCTTATATGCATTGAGCTGAGATGTGCACTGACTTCATATGTGCATGATGTAGAAGTTGCACCGACCCTATATGGAGACAAGTGGAGCATGCACCGATGTTGCATGCTGAGAAAACCATGCACCGACCTTAGGTATGCACAAGGGCAAGTATGCACCATCTTCAAATGGACAAACGAAAACATTCACCAACTTTAATGTGTATGAAGTAAAGATTGCACCGACCTTCCATATAGCATGAATAGTAATATGCATCGACTTCAAACCATGCAGACTTGTACGCTAACAGATATGCACCCACTCAATGTGCATTACAATAGTAACTTTGCTCAGACCTGACTATTGTATGAAACAAACAACAATGTGCACTGACCTTTATACACTCACAGCAAAACCTGCACCAACCATGCATGTGTTTCTACAAAACATGCACCAACTATGAAATGCAGTGCTAGAAACCTACACCGACTTAGACATCTGGAAACCAGCACGGACATCGAATGTGCATGATGCTAAAGGTGCATGGACCTTATATGCCATAAGCCTAACATGCACAGACTATGTCATACGTGAGAAAATGCATGCACCGAGTTTTGATTTGAAGATCAAACAAATGTGCACCAACCTTATGATCAAAATGAACGTGAAAACTCATGTATACAAACTGTTTGATAAGATGACTTGTTTCAGTAATGAGATGCAAACATGATTTATGTAATGTTCTATCATGTAAAAATTCATCAAAATATACAATATTACCATGGTCAAAATAAAGTCACCAAATTCAACTCTTCAGTCAACTAGATCAACTCTACTGTTGCCAAAATACATTCAGCACATTGCAGTCTACACACTGCTGATCAACTCCAGAGGAGACCGAACAAGGTGATCTAGTTGGTCCAAACAGATCCATATGTATCAGCTCAAATGGTTTAGAGGACAGATTTTCCGTTCTTGATTCGAATGACTTTCTAGTTTGTTTGCATTGGGTTCATGCCTAAAAAATTCTAGTGTTCTTTTTGAACACTCTCTGGCGATCACCTTCCTTTAGGAGCATCACATGTCCCCTTTCCTATGATTGTTATACCTTTTTATACTTTGAATTGAAAATTTTCTTTTCAAAACATGTCTATTTAACACATTCCACAGATTGGCGATCACGGTGGGACCCTTTATGTTTTTATTTTGATTAACACTCCCATTGGCACCCTCGTGTGCCCCTCCCTTTGGCACCCTCGTGTGCCCCTCCTCTTGGCACCCTTGTGTGCCCCTCCTTTTGGTACCCACGTGTACCCCTCCCTTGTGTCCCGCGTAGCACCCTCCTTTATTGCACCACGTGTAACTCACCACCGGATTAGCCAATTTTGGGACCGTCTATAGCATATTTTGAAGGAACGATCGACATTCTGTTTATTTTACTGATATCGCGACTGCCACGCAGCCACCATTTCCTGACCAGCGCCCAATTCCAGAGCGCCTGTCACCCATGCTCACACATTATTTTCTGTAAGTCGCGCCTCTTAGAGGGACGTGATACACATTTTTAGCGCCTTATCCGCAGGCGCCATTTCCACCGTCTCTGCCCAATAGACGCACTATTCTCTGTTGGTCGTGCCCTATATCTAGGCGCTTTTCACATTGGTAGCGCCTTATCCACAGGCGCCATTTCCACCGTCTCTGCCCAAGAGACGCACTGTTCTTTGTTGATCGCGCCCTGCATCCAGGCGCTTTTCACATTGGTAGTGCCTTATCTGCAGGTGCCATTTCCACCGTCTCTGCCCAAGAGACGTTCTGTTCTTTGTTGGTCACGCCCTACACCCAGGCGCTTTTCACATTGGTAGCGCCTTATCCGCAGGCGCCATTTCCACCATCTCTACTCAGGAGACGCACTGTTCTCTGTTGGTCGCGCCCTGCACCCAAGTGTTGTTCACTATTACGTGGCTATTGGATAGTCACCATTTTTGGTATAGCGACCGTGCCAAGGGCGCCATTTCTCTGTGTATTAACAGAATTGCTTTCCTGATTGAGTTTTGTTGATTTACTGTCATGATTGATTGCTACATTTGTATTTGAGCATACGGTTGAGAGACCCCCTCTCTCTACACCCATAGGATATTCTCACACTTTCTTGGGAAAGGAACGACCCTCCATCGAGCATTCCATCTCTTTTGGGACCTGGCACTCACTCACCACCAACCGAGCTGAAAATAATACTAATCAAGTAGAGTATTCCAGCAAAGAGGAGGGAACCAGCATCTCACCTAATCAACATGAAGAAGTCGATCTCGACTGGAGACGATGGCGAGTAGGGAGGCAGGGGTAAGCACCTGCATGCCGCGCCGATGACGCTTTGGCCAAAGACCTTCTAGTACATGCACTACTCCCTCACAGAGGGGTTGGACTAGGGGTGGGGAAGTCCAATTACAACCAAACACTACCTCCATGCAGGAAGGGGCTGTAAGCCGGCCAGGCGGGGAGGGGGAGTTAAGCTAGAAACTGAAGTGCCATGATCCACTGATTCTGCCTGCTTCTAGAATAGCCTAAGAGACAGTTGAAGATGGCACTGCCATGGGTTCTTCCGATCTCAGAAGAGGCTGCAACTAGTGCCAAAACTCTATGACTTGACCCTGGAGGATGCTGAAATTTTTGTGCAATTTCTTGCTGAGGT
The DNA here is from genome assembly GCA_024336825.1 of Amorphophallus titanum. NCBI lineage: Eukaryota > Viridiplantae > Streptophyta > Magnoliopsida > Alismatales > Araceae > Amorphophallus > Amorphophallus titanum. The sequence goes on from JANBPO010006859.1 coordinate 27,156,825, forward strand.
CGCTGGCTGGGGTAGGATTTGGAACAGGGCTGGACTGCTCTGGTTCTGCTTGCTTACAGACTGATGTTGCTAGAAGATAGGGGCGTCACAAACAGTCCCGTGCTGTGTTGAGGGTGAGACCAGAGCCGTTGCGATCATGGTTGAGTCTTCTTCGAACGAAGACTAATAGGGTTGCCGGAGAAGGTTAGATTAGACTGTAAGAACAAGAATGGTGAGAATGGTCAGATCTGACTCAGGGGAGACTGACTTGCGCACCCTGGGGAGATAATTTGGAAATCTATCCTCGGAGCTCTAAAAATCACTCTGATTCTTGGAGATGGTAGGGGGTTTGGAGGAGAAGACTTCAGCCAAGAATCACATCCAGAAGTGCTCAGGAGTGTCCGTGGTAGCTTTTTCTCTTGGACTCAGGTTCCCTGCCAGAGTGACTCTATGCAGTCAAGGGAGAATGGCTCTCTCAGGCAGCACAGACGTCGGATGGATACGGGACCACCTTTCCTGCAAAGCCACTTGGGCGAGATTTCCAACGGTATAGGATATGCAGCAAGAAGACTCAGGGAGTGATCGGTGGCGACACTGCAACCTGGTATAACACCACCTGCTTGCGAACTGGGATCAGCTTATGGGTGAAGATGGGTGTGGAGGTAGGGGTGGTAGGTAGAGAGGGAAGGGTGGGGTGGCCTAGAGAGAGAGAGGGGAGTAGAGAGAGAAAAAAGGGAGAGATGGAGAATTACACTCCACAAGGGGGAGGGAAGAAAGTCACTCAAAGTGAATTTGAATTCTCATGGAACAAGTGTTACAAATGGAAGGGGTTGGGTCCTACTTATAGGCACCTAACTCTTTACATGACCGAAATGCCCTTGGCATTTATACGAAAGATCAAAACTGTCCTAAGCAATCAATATGGGCCCAAACAAGGATACGAAGGCCAAATTAATACAAAATAAGGGAAATTGGACTCATGACCACAAGACTCAATAAAGAAAAAATACATAAATAAGACCCAAAAATAAAGATAACATGAGACAATCGCCGTCAAACTTCCTCAAGGATGTGAGGGTGACCCTAGCCATAGGGTGTGGTGTGAGATGGCCTCATCAAATTCCCGGGGGTGAGAAGATCTCAACCCCATTGAGTATGGGTCCACTTGGCTATGGTAGCGCTCCAAAATATTTGGGTCCACGCGCAGTAGGTCCTCCAGCTCAGCCACGTGCCCTCAGTCGAAGGACAGTTCTTCCACCTCACAAGGTAGCATTAGTGCACCCTGCTCTTGGTGATGGTGCTCTACTCATCCAGTATCATCTCCACTTGCTCGCGTCGGTCCCTCCAGCTGAAAGGTGGATTCTCACCGGTGGTGTCTCTTATAAGGAGAAGTATAGGCTCAAGATTGTCACTAGGTTCCACTGCGGGGCCCTTATAGGGTGCTAGATCTGCCACATTGAAAGTTGGACGTACCCCATAGCCCTCCGGTAGGTCTAGCTCATAAGTATTATTGCCAAATCGTCTCAGAACTCAAAAGGTCTAGATCCTCGTGCCCTCAACTTGGAGGTGACCCCATGTAAGAGCTACTCCGTTCTCACCATCACAAAGTCGCCTACTTGGAATTCTAAGTGGTGCCTGTGAACATCCGCCCGCTTTTTGTAACCTCGTTACTCTTCCCTATGTGCTTGCAAATGTCATCATGTAACTCTTTGATGTGTTGTGTGAAGGACTCGGAAGAGATAGACACTCTAGCATGTGGGGGAAGGGGAATAAGATCAGAGGGCTTCCTAGGTCTATAACCATGGATGACTTCTGGACCTACTGACTTTTTACAAGAAAACCCAAGGAATCCTAAGGAATGACAAATTGGCTTATAAAGCCTTACAATTACATACATGTTTTCCTAAGGATATAAATACAAACTAAAAAAATACAAATGTAAAAATAAAAGTTAGTGCTCGGTGTCGATTCCCATCAAGATCCTTACTCATCCCATTTCGGGTGCCAAAGTGACCCGGCCATTTTTAGAACCTGAGCTGATTGATTGGGCCTTGTCAATCTGCCCAAGTGTCTTAGTTTTCAGAAAGGGTGGCATAATTCATCTGGAGCCCTACTATCCGTTCAGATTCGGATGGAATTTTGGTTATGACCAACACATTCCTTCTTCAGTTGCTCAGTTTCTCTTAGACAGCAGGTCTAAGCACAGCTCAATTGTTACTGGTGACGGTCGCCTCTGGTGGGATTTCTTTCACCACCAAGAAGCCATTACTTTCAGGGTGCCGTCGATGTCGAGCCGTGTTCCCTGGGTTACCCCGGAATATGTAAAATGGTGGCATGCCTGCACGAGTTTTTACCACAATACTGGAGGAACTTGCTGGGACGTGGCAGAGTGCACCTTCCTGAGTCAGCAACCCAGGCCGGTGTTTGACATTGATGAGGCCCATCTAAAGAGATTATTTTCTCAGCACCCGAAGGAGGTGGACACATACTTAGTAAACCAGAGAGCTCTGAAAGAGGATGCATCCCAATAGCTGACACCCGTGCTTGCTGATTTAAATGAGGACGCCTTCATGAAGAATTTGAAGCATCTGTGCCAGATTGGTAGCGCTCGCTTGGAATCTCAGCAGTTTCCATTCCCTATAGAGGAGCCAATTCCCAAGACAGCTTCTCGGAAAAGTGAGACTGACCGCTTCTACCCGTATAGGGCATTTGTAAGGAAAGAGGACAGAACCTCGACATATTACCAGCATACGTCTTGGCTATTTGTATTGATGAATATCCATGGGCTGACTCTTGACAACCCTACAGCAGGCACTCTGGACAAGCCTCTATTTGTATCTTTTCATTATGCTGATGGCTGGGGTATGGATCACCTTGGCTTGTACCATTGCCTTGCTTCTCGCGGCCACGCAGACTTGGCTGATCTGGCGGAGAAGTGTCAGAAAATTGGTGACATCTCCTGGCTCATTCGGGAGGCTGCATCCCGCAACAAAGAGGTGGCATATTAGTACTGGCCCCTTTCATCTTTTTATAATGGCCCGGTAGGTATGATTCTCTTCAGTTAATCATGATGTTTACTTCATTGTTTGACCTTCTTTACAACATTATGCATTCTCTTTGGTAGATAGACCAGACATAAAGCATCAGGAGATCTATAGGAAGATTATCTCCCAGGCTCAGAAGCCCGCATATTTTGATATCCCTGAGCCGGTGCCAACCACCACCCCATTACCTCTTGGCAAGAAGAGGGCAGCTTCTACGATGAAGGTTGCTGTGGGGTGGGCCAAGAAGGCCCGAAAGGCCTTAGCAAAGCAATCTTCTTCCACAGTCGATATTATCGAGATTCCCCGGCATCTTGTGCCATCATTTGAGGCGTTTGCCACTCAACAAGAGGCTACTCAGCAAACAGCTGAAGGTATCATTGCTTTCTCAGTGAATTGTAGGACTTTTTTCTTCTATCTTTGTGATGTCTTCATTATTGACTTGGCACATCTTCTATTCAGCAGTAGCCCAAGGAGAAGTCGCTGCCACTGCGACTACTGAAGAGACCAGAAGTGCAGCAGAGGACGTAGGAGGAGAACCTTCCGCTATTGCCCCAGAAGATGTTAGGCTGCCTTCACCCACGCCGGCTAGTGAGGTTGAAGGTGAGCTTGCTTTCTCAAATTTTTACTTCTCTTTTGATGACCCTTGGACTCTATTTTATGCATACTCCTACCCTGTAGTGGCTGGAGTGGTAAGCACTGAGACTGCGACACCGACTGTTGACATCTCTCTATCGCGGGAAGGGCACAAGACTGCCTTAAAGAAAGGTACTATCCCTTCGCGGCGCATAACAACTCGCTCAGCAACTCAAAAGGCAGCAGAAGTAGCAGGCCAACCTGAGCCCAGCATAGATATTTCTTCTAGCAGCTCTGATACTCCTTTTGATGAAGAGCTAGACTTCGGCTCTTCTGAAGGCGAGGGGGAAGCTTATGAAATGGCCGGTGAAGGGACGGAAACATCCCCTATATCATCGAGCGGCCCTTTGGTATTTAACCCTCCGAAGTTGCTGGCATCCTCGTTCGAGGGGATGTCATAGGAAGAATTTGCTGGAATTGACATGGAAGAGGAAATAACCCCTCCTTTTGTTGCTTCGACTGCGGAATTATCATCTTCCATGCAGGCATTTGAGGAGATGGACCCTGCAATCAAAGTAAGCTCTGCCCCTTCCTCCTTACTGGGCTGCATAATTTGCTTGCCTATTTTACCACTTTGATGCTTATTTCAATTTGTTCCAAGAGTCCGAGATCACCGACCCTATTTTGATACCAGCCTCCGATATTATCTCCTCGGAGGCCTTGGCTGCACTGCTTCTTGTGACCGTAGCTTCTGTAGGGGCGACCGCCGTGTTTCACCCTGTGCCAGTGAGGGTGCAATCAACAACTAATATATCATCATTGGAGCTGGACTCTTTGGGAGAAAGCTCTACTCTAGTGCGGGCTTCAGAGCTGCGGGCCGAAGCAGATCCGGCTAGAGGTTCTGCCTTTGTTCCGGCTGCTGTATTGACTGTTGCACCTGAACTTATAGTTCCATCTGTACGAACCACGGAATCAGAGTCTCTGCCATCTCTAGCAGAGTCAGGAAGCAGCTCTTGAGGATTCAGCTGTAGAGAAGATAGCAATTCAGGAGAAGATTACTGAAGTGTCCTGTTCACCTGCCCTGGTGACCATTCCATCTTCATCATCCAAGCCAGACATTGGCTTGTGGACAACCATTGATAGTGAAGTCACCTTCGAAGTGTCTCCAGCAGCTTCGCTTGGCTTCACATCATCAGAAGACTTTATCTGACAGAATTGGGAGATGTTGCACCGGGTAGTGGAGTCTCACCCGACATTGACTTATTTACAATTGAAAGAGGTGGCCGAGCGACTAACAGTTGGCTTGCAAGCATTGGGCTACCCCCTGGGGATATGCACTCAGCGGGCGCTGGTGTTGCTGAAATTTGTAAATCGTCGGGACTTTCTGGGATGCGTTGTGAATGACAGGCTGGCTTAAGCTGCAAAGATCTGATTGCCGGTCTGGGCTAGAAGAGCTAAATTCCAATCTTCAGGGGCACAGAACCCAGTTGGAGGCCTCATCTGCTCGTGCGCAGCCGGATGGATGAACTGCGAGCAGAATTAAGTGCTCTTGCCGTAATGAAGAATCAGAAAATTCTGAGTCTGAGCCGGACTATCCTGCAGGGACACCATACCCAACATGTGTGACCAGGGTGAATCTTACTTGCAGGAGAATATTCCCTAATGCCTGTGTGCAAGGATGCAGCAGGTAATAAGGGAAATGTGAATGATAGCAAGGGATAAAATGGTGTGCAGATAAGGTAGGTAAAACAGCAACACTTAAGTGTGGGAGTGAAGTAACTCGAATAGCAAATGATGAAGTAAGCACATCGTCCTGTGAATGAGGATAGAAGATATGGAACAAGCCCACAAGATATTCAATCCACTACACAAAGATTTTAAGGTGGTTCGGTTGTTGACCCACAACCTATGTCCACCCCTCACCAAACCCGGTGATGCTTTCCGGATGACACAGAGCTTGATCCGTAGAGCAACACAACTTGCTTACATATCTGAGCAACACAGCTTGCTATCTGCTAACTAACAGCTTGAACCGTTGACTGACAGCTTGAACCGCTAACTGACAGCTTGTTATCCACCAAGAGGATCTGATCCTCTCTTCCTCTGAAATCACAGAGGGAACCCGGTCCCTATACAGGGGATCAGACGAGTAAGATGAATAGGTGATTGACGAACCGAAACAAAAAGTAAAGGAGTACTGCAAGTGCAGTGGAGGAATCAATAGTGACAATGTAAACACCAGCTAAAAGAATAGATCAAGACATGGGAGCTAGTGATTGCAGCTATAAGATTAGATCTAATGATCCCTTTCTTCAATCACTGGTAGACTGCAAGATTATCTTCTCTCCCAAGGTTGCTCTCTCTTCTTCTCTCTTCTTCACTCACAGCACTAGACTAAGTCAAGCAAGTGCTGGGGCTGCTCTCACGCTTCTTAGGAATATTCTTGGTAGATGGTCTAGGGCGTGGCACTTTGTGGATAGCAGCAGCAGCTTCTTCAATTGAGGAAGCTTGGTATTTATACAAACACCAGTTGAAAAGCCTGGGAAAATTACGCCCCAAAAAGTCTTCTGTTGGACCAGTGGATTAGTGAAAATTTCCCTCCAAAACTCCCCTTGAAGCATGCGCCAGGAGGTGAGAGCTAGAAAGACTTCTAGTGCAAATGCCATGTGTAATGGTGGTAATCAACAAGAGGAAGGTAATTCGTAAAAATCGATAGAACTGACAGAATCGGATCCGAGTCCGAACCACTATGGATCCACTAAAACACGGGGGTTACAGGATGCCTGCATCTCATGCTAAGGTCCCGCCACCTTTTAATATATTACAGGGTATGTCATCATTTCTCTGCTTGGATGCATAAAGTTCAGCCACGGTCACCTCTCTCTCGACAACATGGAATCTTTCTCTGAACTTGCATTGCATATCTGGTCAATCAGTAATAGATCCAGTCGGCAAGTTCAAGTACCATTCAAAAGCGAGTCCTGTTAGCAAGGACCTGGAGAACTTCAACAAGTAGCACTCCTCAGTCGCTAGATTGCCCATTACATTGATGTAATAGGCTATATCTTCCTTTAGCGATCCTTGTCTGTTGAACTTGTCAAACTTTGGGGGCTTATTAATGCCGAGGGATAACCTTTTAGCAACATGATGGATAGGGTAAGGTACCTTGTACACATCAAGCAAGGCATAATCATCACAGCCTATGTCAGCCAGCTTCATCTCGATCATCTTCTCTACCATCAGTTTATTTACCACTACCAGGTCCACCGAATCTGGGTAGAAATGCACTTGCTGCATCTGCGGTGCCGTCAACACTGTTGCCTAAGGTGTAGTGGCAGTCCCCTGGTATTGAGGAGCCGAATGTTGCATCGGGGCCATGCCTCCAGTGTTACTAGGTATCAGCTAAGAGGCCACCATCTGTGGTGAAGCTTCGAACACATCGACGCCTTGTCGTGATGTTTCAGGGGGGACTTCAGCTTGCTTTGAGGCCGAAGCGTGCATACTTAGCTCGCTCAACTATCTTTTCAGCATTTCAACTTCTTGCTAATACCTCTGAAGCAGCATCAGCAGAGCTAGGTCATGCATGGAGGGGCTGGGAACATGGCTTCCCCCTTCCAATGGAATATCCAGAGAGAGTATTGGCCGTTTGCTGTCATCTTCAGCGGTGACCACGTTCGCAGTCACGACCATGGTGGCCATCTTTGTAATTGTTTCGCCAGTGAGGGTCTGCAACGCCTCAGCTGCGGCCTTCCTTCTTCTTGTGAGAGGACCAAGCCTCTCGGCGAGCTTGGAGATTTTGCCCTGATCTTTGGGCAGAGCATCATAGCGTGTCACAGCCCGAGAAATCAAACCAAACTGGATAAATCGATTTCTCTGAGCTTAGGACATTTTTATCAATTTCATTAAACTCTAAAGACCCACCCTAACACATTAGCTGAGACACGCCATTGCATATCGCAGTCTCGCAGCCCCTGGCCCCTTGCCCTCGCATGCTCCCAACCAACATGCAGCTGTAGCCTCTCCCTTCTCCTCCTCGGTGGCCGCCATCCACCTCTAGTCTAAGGAGGCAAGGATCACTGCCACTAGACACCGTCCAAGGATGTCATCCCTCTCTGGCAGCCCGTAGCCTGCAGCCATAGGCCTACCTCTCCCCTCTCATCCTTGCCGGCTGCCTTCCACCTTGAAGGAAGCAACAATTGTTGTCGTCAGATGCAGACCCTCGCTGCCTACTACCGGATCCTCTCCCTTATCTCTTCCTTTGATGCATTGATCTCTGTCTGCGTGCATTCGCTTCTTGCGTTACTCCACACGAAGGATCGATGCATTTCACCATTGCGGACGTAATCTGTGTCATATTTCATTGCGATCGAGGATGTTGTCTAGATAGCTTTGCATGGGTTGATCTATTTGGGGAGCTCTGACACTATCCAGATCAAGGAAATTCTCTGATGATTTAATCTCCTTCTTTGATGCTCTAGATTGATTCGCATTTTCTAGATCTCGTCGGATTGTAGGTTTTTCTCCTAGCTCAATGCTTCGAGTTTGATTAATCCACAGTCAAATCTCCAAATTAACGAGATGTCCAATGATCATCCCTGTCTTCTTTTCATTTGAATTTTAATCCCATTTTCTTTGCTCTGTCATCTTAACGACTTGTCTACTGTGTCTTTCAATTGAATTTTACATCTCTATCTGCTTATTGGCCATCTTGGGTGCACTAGGTCAATGTTCACGAGTTGGAAGACACAAGTTGTGCATGCACTATTTATAAGTCCTTCGTTAGAGTAGTTAATTAATTTATTTAATTTGCAAAACGAGCATCTATAAAATAGGCTCATGAAAAATGATGACTAAGTTAAATATCATATTAAATTATTTTTTTGGGTACGAAACTTCCTCTTGTTTTCGTCACTCAGATTCCTTCTCCTACCCTTTTATGTTGGGGATAAAAGCAAACTAAACAAACCAATGATGGCCAAGTATCGTTATGAAATGCAGATGCCAAATGACAAACACACATGGACATACATCATGCATAACATATATAAACCTAGCTAGCTACTTTTCCCCCTTTGGCAGCATCAAAAGAGGGAATGGGATACAAAAGTAGTGGACGAAAAGAGACACTAGGGGATGTAAGATAGGCTATAGAGCAGGGTGATCCGGAGTCCCGTCATCATCATCATCACCAGAAGCATCATCGTCATCCTTGGAGGCATCATCATCATCATCAGCAGCAGCAGCAAGAGGAGGTGGAGGTGAAGGAAGACGGCTCTCAAAGGAGTGCAAAAGTAGATCTTGATGCGCCAATTGATGATCAATGCGGAGAAGTGTGTGGTTGGTAGTCCGAAAGACCTGGTGAGTATCCTCGTAGCTAGAGGTGAGAGAGGCCATGTGGGTGGAAAGGGTGTCCAAGGCGTGGGAGACAGGTATCCATTCGACCAGTCATTGTGTCCATAAATGTATCAAGCCAGCCAATGGATATGTCAAGTCGGCCAAGGGATATGTCAAGTCGACTCCTAAAGTCAGAAAGCTACCCCCCAAAGGTATACATATGAGTTTCTAATCCTAAAAGACGCCTATCAAAAATCTCATAGTCTGCCCAGGAGGGATGGCCATCACCCTGAGTAGAAGACTCCCCATAATAAAATTGTGGAGGCGGTGGCATATCCAGATCTACATGTGGAGAAGGAGGTGGCTACTCCTCGAGCTGAACTGGAGGTGGGGCTGGCCCTTGAGCTTCCTGCTGGCCTTCCTCTGCTTCTTCATTATTATCAGACTCTTCTCCATACATTCTCACATCTCTTTTGAGCTCTCCATCAGGACCCCAATAGTACCCAAAATCTGTGAACATCTTGTGTTTGTTATAGATATCACTCTGTCGCACTTCAATAAATACCTCATCAGCCAATTGGATTCTAGCATAAATGAATACTCCTATCAGTTGGGATGCATACAGTAGAGATCTTCTCCTTTGTGTACAACATGATCCAATTAAATCTATCATAAGATGACCCATATTGATAGTTTCCCTAGTCATCACATGATAAAATAGAAATCTATGTACTTCTGTGACCTCATTACGACTTCCTCCTTTTGGGTAGATGAGTGTAGTAAACATGTAATGCAAAAGGGATCATGGGGATGGGGCAAACCACTACATGCACTACCCTCGCGCAGGAGGGGGGAACGAGGGGAGGGGAAACCAAACTACAATCGTACGCCTAGCTCGGATGTCCAATCGAGGTGCTGCCATCACCTAGACGAAGCTTGGGGGATACCGAGGGATGCCTGAAAGTCTGACATCGAGCCAATGTCACTGGAAGGTGGAGGAGGTCGCAGCCGATGGCCTGTGCAGTTCTACCTGTAGGACTGGATGGCGCGATCGTGGTGCATCGACAGGTACTCTCGTTGTAGAACTCCAAAAGCGACGGGACAAACTCGTGGGCGTAGCAGACAGGGAGTACCACAAACCCTCAAAAGATGGCGGCCATCAGATCAGCTTGCCAGTCGTGGTCGTCCAGATGGTCGGCATCTGGTTCCTGGGTGAATAGCAGGATAGGTTGACGACGGCCGTGGTGGAACTTCCAGTGCCGAAGTCGGAATGGAACTAAACCACCTGGGTTGGTTTCTTGTCGTCAAGGAGCACAACTTTTCAGAAGACTGCTCGGCCTGAAACTGAGTGGAGGAGGGAGTATTGGGGTTGACTAGGTGGCAGTCTGTCCTGGGCAAACAGAGAGTTCTGGGTCTGGCGCGACTGAGGGAAAATGGACGCCCCGGACGGAGGCATTGTCAAAAGGAGGCAGGATCACCTCTGGTTCATCCGCGCTTCGAAGAATAAGAACTCTCATGAAGGGAGTTCTGGCCGATTAGCACAGGGGAAGCCAGCGTTGGCATTGCCAAGTGGCACTCAGAAACAGATGTGGTCCGGGTGCAGTTGGACGGAAACGCCTGTAGCGGTTGATGCTGTTGACGAATGGAGGCAGGACCACTTCAGGAGCGTGGCCGACTCGAAGGTGGACGACTTTTATGAAGACATCTCGAGCTGAATCTCACTGTGGACACCGCTAGAAGGCCTGCCAACCGAGTCTCTGCTCCAGGCTTGTAGCAGAGTGCAGCAAAATAAAGCTTCTTAATCCACGAGGAGAGGAAGCGACGACAGAGCGGCTTCGGGAACTGCTGTGGGTGCACTAAGCAGAGGGGTGGCGAATGTGGGTTGCATAGGGAGAGGGAGCAGGGGCGTGGGGGCTGGTGAGGGTGGCTAGGGTTAGGTATGGGCCTCCGGTCCTAGCTTCTAGTATTTGAACCCCAATCTCTAGTCCCCGTACCTAGTTTCTAGCCTCCATTTTTCAGTTCCCAGCCCCAATACCCAGTCTGCAGTCCCAATCTCTAGTATTCGGATCCTAGTCTCTAGTCCCAGTATCTAGTTTCTGACCTCCAAGTTCCCAGTCTCCGGCTTCGATCCCTAGTCTCCAGTTCCAATAGCCAGTATCCAAATCCCAATCTCCATATCCAACACCCAGTTTCTAGCCTCTAGTTCCCAGTTTCCAGTCCCAGTACCCAGTCTCCAGTCCCAGTATTTAGTCCCGAAATTCAATTTTTAGTTTCCAACTTCTGGACTCTGACTGCTAGTTTCCAATGATAGACCATCTCCAATCTAAGTATCTAGGTTTCGAGCCCCACACTTCTAGTTGCCGACAATAGGCCAGTACGCCTTACTCAGGTAGACCTCCAGTATCCAGTTCCCAGTCTCTAGCAACAGGCCACTACGCCTCGCAGGCAGATCAACAATAACAACCACATGAACAAATCAAGATACCTTACAGACTAGCACACCACAATGGTCGGCCAGTGACAATACCTTCAGAGGCACCTCAATGATCAACTGATCGTGACTCCCAGGCAATATACCTCAGTGATTAGTGGAGTTGGGTTCCTAGTCGATACACCTTGGCGGTCAATCGATGCACTAACAGGTACCATCCACCACCCTACGATGGTTATATGTCTAACATCATTTGTGGTTGTTGTACTCTTTAAGGGCTAGAAAATCTTAACTGTGGCTATTATGTCGTGATGGTTAGCCGACAACATCAACATTTGGCCATACACCGCAAGGGTCGGCTGAATATGATTCTAAGCCAACACGCCTCTCTGGGGGCGAATCCAACAACTTCAGGCCAAACGTCTCACTGAGGCAGGTCTCCAGCAACTTTAGGCTAAGACATCTCGCCGAGGTAGGTCTCCAGTAACTTCAGACCAAGATGCCTCACCGAGGCAGGTCTCCAGCAACTTTAGACCAAGACGCCTCGCCGAGGCAGGTCTCTAGCAACTTGAGACCAAGATGCCTCACCGAGGCAGGTCTCCAGCAACTTTAGACCAATACACCTCAACGAGGCAGATCTCCAGCAACTTCAGACCACCCCCCGCGAGGGGCATAGTGCATGTAATTTACCAATTTCAAGTTGAAGCTTCCTCGACGCGGCGTGCGGGTAAGCCCACGCTTCCTCTCTCACCCTCGTCTCCGACCGGGGTCGGCGTCTTCACGCTGATGAGGTGAACTTCTTGCCCCCCTCTCATTTCTGGTTTATCTTGCTTAATTAGTATCACTTCTTAGCTCCGTTGGACGGTGAGAGAGTGCCTGGCCCCAAATTCTCATCGAATTGAGTGCCACCGTGAAGCAAGTTGTGAGAGAGGCCTTGCATCCCACGCCCTCGGCGTGTTGGCCGCCCATTGAAGTGGGCATCCCAGGCCCTTTGGGGTCCATCCTAAGCTATCCAAACCCCCAAAACAGCGAGGTCCCACCTCAGACCCTTCCCACCATCGTCGGATTGCCTACGGGCACTAGTGTGCACTACGCGGGTGAGCTCGCTTGTGTAGATTCGCCGAGTCCGTTACGTTGCTTGCGATTCTAGGTCCTAGGCTCTAGTACCAACTGCCCCTTAGGGTGAGTTCTCAACAGTGAAGAGGTATATCAAAAGACGTCGTCAGAAGGGTCAGTTAGGTCAGCCTGGAAAGTAGCCTTTCTAGCGTCGAGGAAGCCTTCAGGCTCATCCTTCGCCTCGTACTGCTTGCTGTCCTTGAGTTCACGCTTGGGCAACCATTTGGGCTCATCGCCCATTCCCCTAGGTCATGTCACGTCAAAATGGTATCAGAGCAAGTTCACAACTTGTCTCTACAAGTTGGTCCTTGGGCACATTTGCATTTAGAGTCACTCGATGCATCACCCTTGTCCACCATGACCACCTCATACTTGGCATATTCATCTGCCTTAGACCCATTAGAGGCCTTTATGTTTGACGGATCCCGCCTTGTATATATCTAGAGTGGGAGAGCTCCATAGATCGACACTTTACAAGGTTCACCCTGTCAGGGCCTATACAAGTCAACTATGCCAAGAGTTTGCTCTGGCACCAAGTTAGGAATGAATGGCAGAACATAGTGAGTTTAAGAGAGGTTAGAAGGCAAGAGCCCATCGACTCTTGGAATGAGATGAGGGTAGAACATGGGAAGATCTATGCTCCCCAACGTCCCCCTTCCTACTCGGAGAGCCATAGCCCGAGGAGCATGAGCCGCACAAGTGTTGGGCGCTAGAATTGGTAACAAAATGGAAAACAATGCAATTCCAAGGCCCATTAAGCCCTTAACTGAAATGGACCAGCCCGGGAGGGAGGCCTTCCACAAAATAAGCCCGAATATTGCCTGAAAATGATCCCGACACACAACGAACAACTCGAGACATCAACAAATAAGAGCAAGAGGAATGATCTGACTTATTGGTAAAAATGGGTGTCAACAATTGGTCGGCCGATTGGAAGAGAATGTACACTCACATCTCCCATGTTTTTAAAGGTATTCTTCGTGATCTCTCGATGTTTCTTATTGTTATATTCTTTTGAGGTATCTCCTCTGGCGACCACACTCCATTAGCATCCACACATGCCCACTTTTCTTTCTCTTTTCTCCTTATTTTGCCATCTCCATATGTCTATATTTCTATATTCTTTTAATCTAAGTGGATTTTCCATAATCTACACTCCAGCCATACCTAAAGCTAAGGCCGCTCGTGACACTCATGAGGCTTGACGTGGCCTAATTGGTGCGGAAACGTCTCTCGGAGACACCAAACTCCAGCCTCGCCACTAGTTGGTGATCCGCTCAATCTCCTAGCTGATCTGGGAGAATTTCCCTTTCAGAAGTCCAATGTCAAGGTGAACGGGAGGTAGGTCCTCTCGTAGCAGTCGCTCCTCCTCTACCTTTCTCAAGGCCTGTGCCTTCTGGCAAAACATGCTACTATGCTCGAACCACCAACGAGCATAATGAACATTAAAATGCCCCTGGCGGGCTAGCTCCGGAACCAGTGAGGTGGCTGGTCCACCCCTGTTGTTGAACTCCCACCATGTTGTGGCTACCATATGGGCATCCTCGCTCCTATATACCCAGCCAGACAAAGGAAACTCTAGACTTGGTAGAATAGTCTGGTCATACCCAAAGTTTCTCACGAAACAATGGGGATAATACATCTCTAGAGCTATCGTGGTCGCACAATGCACAAGTAACATGATCAGTTGGGTGCTAAACACCCACTCAGCATTGACAAAGCCGAGCGGCACCCGGAACCTTGGCAAAGGGTGCTGTGGGATCTAGAGGGGGGTGAATAGATCAATCACCCAATAAAACTTTACTACAGCAGCTACAATTGCAGAATTAAACACGGGGTTCTCTTCTCACTCTAATCGCGGTGGCCGCTCATGATCGTGGAGCCATGGGGCCGGGTGCTCTCGGACCTCACCGGCAGAGCAAGATATGATACTAAAGGAACAAACAGTACCGGGGAGGGTTTAACGAATACCTGATCGGTGTGAAGACACCGATCCCGAGCCGGAGACGAGGGCGAGCGGGGAAGCGTGGGACTCCCCGCACGCTCCGCCGATAGAGCTTCCCCTGTTATAACTTTAATTACAACACTACACCTCATGCAGGAGGGAGGGGGGACGCGGGGTGGGGAAATTATGGTTACAACCAACGATTGCCTCCACGCAGGGAGGGGCGGTCAGCCGGCCAGGCGGGGAGGGGAATGGGTGCGCAGTATGCTATCTGCCCGCGCTGTGTTCTGCAGAACAGCAAGTCGTTGCAGAGGACGCCGACGGCTCTTCCGGTCGCTGTCGAAGGCCGGACCACTCGGGAAGTCTTCCGAGGATGGGTCTGAAGCTCTGGAACACCTGGTGAGTCGTTGGGATGTTGCTCCGAGCTGCGATCTGAGCGAACAAGACGAATAGCGTAGTTCTGTTCTGAGTAGACCTCGCCAGACAGGGAGCGGCTTCTTCAATCACCACGAGCTCCACACGTCGGTGTTGATGGCGGGGCTGGTGCCGAATCGTTCGCAGCTAGGCCTTCTTCGTGCTGTAGCAAGAACAGGTCCGTTCGACGTCGTATGGACCTGGTTTTGGTTGATTGGAAACCGAGCAAACAACATGACTCTGCAGGATTCAACGGATAGACGCAGTGAACCCGGGGAACTACCAGCTCCTCCGCTCGCAGAAGGGGGCGGGGCCAGGGTAGAAATGATCGTAGATGGGTCTGCTATGCGTCGTAGAAGGGAGGGCCCTGTTCGAGGCCGGAGGTTGTAGCAATGATCAGAAGAGCAGAGGGTGGTCCAACCTGAATAGGGGGGCGAGCAGTCTGCGCGCATTGGGGAAGACGATCGTTTCGGGGTGCTCCGGTGGCCAAATAGATCCCTTCTTTCTGGTGCTGGAAGAGAACTCGCTGGGGAACACCTCAGTTGAAGGGCATGCCCAGAAGCCTGGTGTGGAGGTCGTGGGGGCCTCTGCAACATGTCTATGGTCGCCTGCCGGAGTTAATAATTTAATTCTAAGACTATCCCTCCTAAATGATCCTAAATTAACCTATTCCACGTGTAGGATATTCCAATGGCAGCGGAACATGCAGAATGGAGGAACATGCAGCGTACAGTTCAAGGACTAACTCGGGCCTTGCAACAAGTGGCTCAAGGAGGAGCGGCGCACCAAGGAGCCGGAGATCTTCACCAAAACTTTCGTGGCATGAATCCCCCACGATTTAGTGGCTCGACCGATCTTGACGAAGCCGAGCATTGGCTAAAAAAGATGGAGAGAATATTTGAAGTAATGCAGTGTAGTGATCAAGAACGTGTCCTTTTAATGGCCTTCTAGCTTGAACGAGATGCAAGAACATGGTGGGATGGAGTAAAGGCTACTCTAGGAGACCAGCAAGTAACATGGAAGGAGTTCAAGGAACTCTTTAACAACAAATACTTTTCTGATAGAGTACAAAAAAAGAAGGCAGTGGAGTTTGCTACTCTGAAGCAACGAAATCTTTCTGTAGCTGAGTATGAAGCTTAGTTTTCTCGATTATCTGGTTATGCAACTCACCTGGTATCCACTGAGAAGATGAAGGTCAAGCGCTTTCTTAATGGGCTGAAGTTGTAATATATCAACCAGTTGGCCCCAATGGAAATCCAGACCTATGCTGAAATGGTGAGGAAAGCTCAAGTCTTGGAAGACACCTTAGAGATGACAAAGAAAATTCGTGGAAAGAATTCTAAGGAGCAAACTACGGGTTCTAGGAGTTTTAAACCCAACAATGGCAAGAAAAGGCCCAATGGTGGGTCTAGTTCATGGAAGGGCAAGATGCCGAAGAATGAAGTAAAGAAGTCCGGACCGATAGTACCATTCAAAGGCCTGTGCAAGTATTGTGACCGTCCAAGTCACAAGATGGAAGAGTGCTGGCGCAAGTTGGGCACCTATCTACGCTGCGGTAGTAGGGACCATCATATTCCAGAGTGTCCCCTCTTGTCAGATCAAGCTATATCGACTAAGCCGCAAGGAAATAAGAAGCAGCAGGGCAAGCTTCAAGCCCTATAAGAAGATGATGCAGGAACCACCGAGGAGGGTGGACTCGTTGAAGGTACTCTTATTACACATGATAAGCTGGCATTTGTTCTATTTGATACCGGAGCAACTCCAGGAACTAAACTATTACATGTTTATAACAATTATATAGTCCAGAACTACAAGTCCAAAGTAAGTACAGTCAATAGAAAAGAAAAGGTACAAGTACATGGGGTATACCCCGACTCTGGCGAACTGGCATCTACTCCTGACTACTGGCACTGTGACCCACCTTTGACGCACTATACGGAAGCCTCACCTCACTTGAAAATAACAGGGGTGAGCCTTGTCTCCTAGGCTCAGTAGTGGTCCTGCGGATCCCCACATCACACAATGGAAAATAATAGTGCGATAACTAGAGTAAGTGCAATAAGTAAACAACAGAAAAGGCGGGGAACTACGAGTAAGGAACGCTACACAGGACCACTACACCTGTCACTAAAACCAAGCCTCGTCCACAGATTGGGGTACCCGAGCCGCCCATACGACAAACCACAATGATGAAAAACCCATGTCGAAACCACCTAAGTGACGTGAGTACTAACCCACTAACCAAGAGACCGTAAGCATCCTCCGATGACTTATACACTACCTCAAGTGTCTCCCTACACACCCTGCGGTGAAAATTGAGACACAGTACACAGTACCAATGAACAAGGATTAGCTGGGGTAGTGCTCGTCAGCACGCGTCCACTGCCCCCGACTACGTGTGCACACACAGACCATCTGCTCTAGGTCAGGTCCTCTAGTCGATTTTCCCCCCAGTCGAACTCAAGTTGCAAAGGCAAGGGACCCTCAGGCAACTGACCTACAAACCTCTACAGGTGGGTTGGCATGCAAGCTTGCCCAGGTCAGCTACGTCTAGTGCGTAGAATCACCAAGGGTGAGAACCTACCAAACTATAGAAGTCATCGGAGTACCACTGGCCCGCACCAAACTGCCACGAGGCGGCTCACCAACACAAGAGCCAAGGACTACCAGCCTAACAGCTAAACTGTGACTGCTAGTGCATGCGGCGAAGATTGGACCCCTTAAACACGCCAGAGATCGAAAATGGGACGAAATGGGGCTGAAGTCACTGGGAGGCCATGGTATTGGCTGTAACGCCCGTGTCTTAGTAGATCCTTAGTGGTCCGGGTCTAGAATTTATCCCGTGATTTTAGGCTACTTTTACAGATTTTTAGGTTATTTTTGGGCATTTAATTGAATTAGTTAAGGAGGCACCTTCTAATCGTTGTAGTTGGAAGGTGGCGTTGATTGCCTGTTCAATGACCTCGAGCGATAGTTCCTGGTTGGCTGGGATGCTGAGGCTGGCATTCGGGGATGTAGGCGCAGTTTTATGCCTGAACCGCGGTGGCTGTGGGAATTTACCATGAACTGGCTGACTTGTAATAGTGCCCGAGGATGTGTGCGCGGTTTGATGCCTTAACTGCGGTGGCAAGGGCTTCTCTTGTTCAGCTGATGTACTGGTACTGGCGTCTGAGGACGTATGTGTGGTTTGATGCCTTAGCCGATGTGGCAAGGGCTTCTACTAAGAAGTGGCCCGAGGTGCATGACTAGCATCATGCTTCCTGGCCTGACCCCTGTGGTCTGACTGAGGGCAGGGTCGGGTGATACCCGACGATGTTTTGGGGCCTTGCCACCCTTGTTGGTCGTCTTGATCTTGCGCGTCGGACGGCCTTTGTGATGGCAGACTTGACTTGTGAACTATTGGGAGGACTTGGTCCTATCGAACCGAAACCTCACCCAGCTTCTATTTTTCGTTCCTATCCTCGAGCATCAGAGACAGAAGTGAAATCGGGGGAGGGTAAGAATAGCTTGAGGAGCCGATCATAGCCTCACCCACTAGGATATCCTCTCGGCCAAGAAGGACTCGGAGGAGTCTAGCAGTGTCTTCTCTGGAAAAGGGCAGAGACTCAAACTCCTGCCAGGGTCGCCATTGTGCGACCGGAGCAGCAAGGGCCAGTTGACCGGCTTGTGGTGTCAGGGAATCAGGAGAGACCAGAGGAGTAGGAGGATGAATGACATTGGCCGAGAAGGTACTTGGCCCCATCTCTTGGTTGGTGTCTTGCTCCCTGTGCCTTTGCAGTTGCTCGAGAGCTTCCCGATTATCGGTCCCGAACTCGAGCCATTCTGGAGTGTGCGGGTAAGGCAGCCCATGCCCATTTTCCCAGGGAGGATCCTACTACTCTGGCACATTTTTAGCAATGCTCAGAGTTTCTTTGACAGCTTGCCACAACCGAACGAGTCTCATAGAATTCCCCTCAGCATCGATCTGCTCCAACTGGATCTGATCTGGGATGAGGTACTGGACTTCCTCACAGGACACGATTGCATGGCAGATTCGCACATAGAAGGGATAGCATCTCGAAAGCTTCATATTCAGAAACGGGCATATTAGCTTTAGTGTCTCTTACCTGAGATGTTCCCTCGTAGATTACCTGAATTTTATCCAACATTTCCTTAACTGTAGTGCAGGAAGACACTCTGAAAAAATCGATGGGATGTAGTGCATATTGTATGGCATTTATCACATTCCAATTCAGGGTTGACATTCGAATTTACTCCTTGGTCCAGACATCTTCATTTTCAGGAAGCTCGAAAGGACCTCGGCTGACCACCTTCCAAATTTCGTAATCCTTAGCTCTTAAGAAGACGTTCATGCTATTCTTCCAGTATGCGTAGTCAGTTCCATTAAAGTATGGTGGTTTGCTCATAGAATGACCCTCACCTGTTAGACCTCTTCCATCCATTTTAACTAGATCTCTCCGCGATGTTAAGCCCTATAAGGAGAACTAGACTCTGATACCAAGTGTTGAGTCGGATGACTAACAGATCTAGAGGGGGGGTGAATAGATCAACCCCAAATTCTAGCCAATTTAAGGCACTTAAGATGTAGAATTAAAATGCTAAGGCAAATGCCAACAATTCAACGAGATTTCACTCAAGACCAAGAAATAGTCAACCAGATGAATCTGTACTTGGTGGAAGTTTGAATAAAGCTCTCCTCACACAAGGTTAAGTTTTTCAGATAGGCATAGCCTATCCTTCTGACTAAACCTTTTGATATACATCACTGGTTGAAAGTTCAAATTGAAATGAATTATATCAGGAATTCAGAAATCTGTTCTAAGCATTCAACAAGTTGCAGTATAAAGAAGAAGTAAAAGCACAGACATAAGCACACGCACTGCAAGGAGATTTTTAAGGTGGTTCGATCTCAATCTAGAGATCTACCTCCACCCCTTACTCAATTGAGTAAGGCTCCGCTGACAAACAACTTGAAATCCGCTGATCCACAGCTTCGGGGAATAAATCCCTACAAACCGTTGATCCACAGCTTTGGAAAATAGATCCCAGACCGCTGAGCCTCACAGCTTGCTCTGCTGAGTCTCACAGCTTGCTCTACTGAGCCTCACAGCTTGCTCCCAAGGAACACTTCCTTGCCACTGACACACAACTTAAGAAATTATAGTAAAATAGAAAATGACGTGAATAAAATCAGAAAGAGGGCTCAGAGCGGAGACTCCAGGCTGTCTCTGAGCCAGATGGAGGCCGATGTAGCTCGAGTAGTGCTTCGTGTATGGTACCGACGACTCACCGATTCGTGCATCTCGCTCGCTCTGGTGTCCGCACCACACGTTCTCTGACTGAGTAAACAGAGGAGGGCGGCCAAGTCTTTGGCCTCCTTGAAGGGGAGGGCAGCCAGGTCTTTGGCCACCCAGCAAAGGAGGGTGGCCATCACCCTAGCCACCCATGACTAGGGGCGACCAAGTCTTCGGCCGCTCAGACCATGCTCCTTGGGCCCCTTAAGTGGACGAGGCCCAATAGCTTTAAGGCTACGAGCTGGGCTTTCAAACTCAAAACATTGGGAAAATAAGTATCACATTTAAGCGTCATTCACACGAATGTCCATTGGGGATCTGCTGGATGTCTGAAATTAGGCATCTACAGGTGTCATGGGTTTTTAGGATACAACCTACTCGGTGGCCTTGAGGGAATCTAATACTTCGCGTAGACTTACGGAGGTCTCTATGATGAAATCACCAGTCCGAACGAAGGAATATCCCATAGAGGGTTCAAACATCACTGAGAATTAGTGTGTAATTGATAGATAACAAAACAAGAACTCCATCTACGGATGTGAGATGAGAGTGCCAAATAACCCATGGTATGGGTTGAAAATCTGAGTCACAGGGAAAATAGCGCCTGCTCAGAAGTCACTTTTCAAAAATAGCGACCTTCTGAGAGGTCATTTAATCATAATTATTCCAGAGAATTTTTCCCAGAAATCAACGTTTATAATTTTAAATAGTGACTGGGGGCAGTGGCATTTATTCTTGAATAATGCCCTGTCCTCGGTCATAAATTCATAATTTTTCAGCAGTTTCTCTATTTACTGGATTTTCTATAATATGGCGCCACTGTATAGGGCGCTAAATCTTTTATAACGATAGGGATACTGTCGCCAATTCCTTAATTTCAGTATATTTTTGGATTTAACAATATTGCACCTTTGTAATGGGGCGCTCTTTCTTGAATAGCAACGTGGAGACAGTCGTTGTTCCTTACGGATCAATTTTAACATGAATAGTAGCACCTTGCTAATTAAATGAAATTTTACCAAAGTGAAGACATGGATATTAAGAGAAAGAAGCAGGCTATAAAAGTTGAGATGCATTAGAAAGCAGGCTATAAGAGCCACGGGACAGTTGAAGAAGTGGGCCAGGAAGTCAAAGGGTAGTAGGAGAGCAGGCTTTGAAAGCCAAAGGATAGAGGGAGAGTATACTACAAGCACCGAGGGATATTTGGAACGCAGGCTATTCAAGCCAAGGAATAATTGAGAAGCAGGCTATAAAAGCCATAGAGTAATTGGGCAGCGGGCCGTAAAGGCCAAGGACCATTGGGAAGTAGGCTGTAGTAGCCAAAGGTTATCAAGGCAGTAGGCTGCAAGAGCCAAAAGCCACCCGACAATCGGCTATAAAAGCCAAATGATATGTTGAGAAACGAGATATAAAAGCTAAAGGATATTGAGAAGCTGACTACGAAAGTCGTAGGGAAAGATAGAGAAATTGGGAAGTGGGCCGCAAGGGATGAGGAACATGGGAAGGTAGGCTGTAGTAGCCAAGGGTTATTGAGTCAATAGGCTACAAAAGCCGACCGATATTGGGAAGCTGGCTGTACGAGCCGAAGCACGGTGGGAAAGCAAGCTTTGGCCGAAGGCTTGAGCTACCGCGTTGACTTGGTTGTTGCGACGGGACAGGTGGATTGGTTTTTACAGTGGAGCTTGGTTGGGATGGCTACGCTGGGGGACCAAATAGCCAGAATATTTAATAGTGGGCTTCAGTCGAAGTGGCTAAGCTAAGAGACAAGATATCTAGAATATTTGGAACATTAGGCTTTGGCCGAAATGGCTAAGCTGAGAGATAGGATATCTTGAATATTTGGAACAGTAGGCTTTGGCTAAAATGGCTAAGCTGAGAGATAGAATATCTTGAATATGTATAAGCAGGTAGTGGCCAAGGTGGCTAAACCGCACAGTGGGGGTAGTTGACATGTGTAAGAGCCGATTTTGGCCGGGGGGCCAAGCTGTAGGATAAAGCATCTGACCTCTACAAGAGGTCGAGATCAAAAGTAGGATAGCATGAAGGTTAACCCGACGAGGCGTCGAGGTCGCTAAATCGGGCAGAGAGGTGTGGTCTAAGCCAAAGGTAGGGCGAGCGGCTAGTGGGACCTGAAGTGGTCGCCCGCCAGAAGTACAGACATGCGATATCCCCTTGACGGGCGCACCACCCTTTTAATTCGGCTTTTCAGACTTCAAATTATCCTTGAATTTGTCTGACGATTAACATTGAATCCCCAAACACTTGCAGCATGTCGATCTCCATGTGAAGAGCAACCTGGAGACCTATAATTAGAGCTTCATTATTTGTGCAGGCTTTGTTAATTGAGCAAGAAGTATGCAGCACTTCTCCTTCAGGGGATTTGAGGACGACACCTGCCCCTGCTCTAATTCTTGCTTGCCCGAATGAGGATGTTTCTGTTCTCGACGCACCGTTGAAGTATAGTTGCCAGGTGGCTTGCTGGATCTGATCGACCTCCAAAGTTTCATCTTCGGGGAGCTCCATGATTAATGGAGAAATGTCAGGCATCAGGTGCACTACAAAGAAATCTGTAATGGCCTGGCCTTTGATGGCCTTTTACGGCACATAAGAAATATCAAACTCCATGAGAATGATGGCCCATTTACCCAGTCACCCTTTCAGGACCGGCTGAGAGAGTACATATTTGATCGGATCGGCCTTGGATATCAGCTTGATTTCATGTGACAACATGTAGTGCCTCATTTTCTTGGCTGCAAAGGCCAGTGCAAGGCAAACCTTTTCAATTTGTGTATATTTTGCTTCGACCCCGACCAATCTTCGGCTGAGGTAGTACAGAGCTTTTTCTTTTCCTTCTTCATTGCTCTGGGCCAGCATTGCCCCCAGAGAGTATTCGGTGGCAGTTACGTACAGGATCAGCGGCCGCCCCTTGACAGGTGCCCCCAGGACTAGCGGGGTATTCAGGTATTCTTTAAGTTGATTGAAAGCTTTCTGGCATTCTTCGTTCCAATGGAATGGGGTATCCTTCATCATTAAATTGTGGAACGGCTAACACAACCTAGACAAGTTGGAGATGAACCTACGAATGTAGGCTAGCCGGCCTAGCAATGATTGTAATTCTGTCAGCTTTCTTGGAGGAGGCAGCTCTTGAATAGCCTTGATTTTTGCGGGGTCTATTTCAATTTCCCTATATCTGACGATGAAACCTAGGAACTTTTCGTTGCAGATGTCAAAAGCACACTTCATCGGGTTCATTTTCAGTTCATGCAGTCGCAGCTTTTCAAATATAATTCTGAGGTCTGCCAGGTGATCCTCCCTCTTCTTTGTTTTGATGACTAAGTCGATCGCTTCCCTCGCGTGGGACGTATCCGAGCTTGCCTAGAGTCCTAGGTCGTCTCGCGGGTCCGTCCCGCATCAGTGCATGATTAGACTATCTGTACTTTGGCACTGGTGTTTTAGAGTCTGTGTCTCGAGATCCTCCACTAGTTGTAGCCTTACGGCACGTTTTGGCGTGTCAGCCTTTACCGTGGGGTACTTCTTGGTTTATGATTTTTAAGTTAGTTTCTATGGGCCCCCTTGCTTTGCGGTAACGTCCTACTGGGGGGAAAACTAGGTAGAGGCCTGGCTCAGGGCAATGAGCCAGTGTGTGCACATGTGGTCAAGGGCTTGGACTGACGCTGACGGGTGCCACCCTGTCTAGTCACTCGCGACTATAGTTCTGTTCCCATTCTCAGCGTGTAATAGTCTCTATCGTGCTTCTTCAGGCGGCAGCGTAGATGAGACGCTTGTAGGCGTAGCACAAGACGTCATGGGATGCAGCTAGCTGTTCTTCTAGTGAGGGAAGTACTCCAGTTACATGACATGTGACTTTCGCGTGACTCTCATGTTTCTCGAGCATCATGACCTTGCCGGGTTAGCCCTTTTGTGGCTTTTCCTAAGGTCAGTGTCGTGCCATGAGCACGACGTTCTAGTCGTGTTGGGTCTGTGTCTGTCTAGGTCTTTCCTAGGATTTTGTTTATTTTGTTGGTCTTTCTGTGTCAATGGATCAGCAACTCCTGACTTCGTCTGTTCAGAGTTCGCCCTTTTGTTACTGTTAGGAGTGGCTTCGGGTGCTGAGGTTAGTTCGGCAGCCGGTGTTCTTCCGGTACGGCTTATTCCCCTCTTCCTTACCTACTCCCTACTCCAGCTTCCTTTTCTTTTACAGCTTTCTAGTGTAGTTTTCCCACTTTACTACACCTGTTGTTTTCTGTCCCGTGTTACTACCTTATTTCCCGTGGGGATCCGCGTGACCCCTACTGAGCCAATGACACGAGGCTCACCCCAACTTTTCAAGTGGGTGGCGTCGTTCTGCTTCTGCGATTCCTAGAGTGGCGTGTCCATAGCTGCCAGCTGGTACCTACATTGGGCTTCCCCCGATCTCAGTGTACGCCTTTCCTTTCTGTTGATTATACTTATCTTTCTGTCAGATTGGACTCTGGTATATAATCTTCCAATACCCACGATACGAGGAGTCCAACCTCGGGCCTCACACTCCAAGCGACCCTCTCCTGATCGACTCTCAGCTCCCTGCAGAGTGCTCGGTGGCGGAGAGGAGGGGGGAAGTGAGGAGGGTAAATCTGGTTTGGCCCAGGAACGACCCAATAACGACAGGCCCACGAAGGTTTGTTCACGATAAGCACTCCCAAGGGATGGACACATATGCTCGGTCCACCAAGGGTAAGCCCAGCCCAGAAGAGCATTGAATTCTACAACGCGTAAGTGCTACGGCCCAAGCACAGTTATCGTCGGAGGACTCTCCGGCAACTGACCATTGCCCCCACGACGTCGGCGTTGACCTAATAACGGGCGAGCACGCTCCATGAGTGCTGTAAGACTCGCCCCGGGACCAGCCAACGTCGGGGTAATCACCATCCAATGGGAAAATTTTGCCACTATAGTGGAGAAACGTTACTCTAATATGGATGCCCTTCCTTATCAATGGATGAGGCTCATTGCTCCAGGACAGCCCCCTATAAAAGGGAGATCAATAGAAGAGACAGACACGGTGGTTCATTCCACTATAACGTTACCCAAAAGAATAGAGCTACTAGTCCAGCTACACAGAGAGAAGAATGAAGCGACTGCCCACACTCTGAGAAGAGTTCCTCCCGGTAACCTTACCACCCAGCGAGCCCTCACCGAGTGAGCACTGAGACTGCGAGCACTTGTCTGGAAGACCTCTACGGCTCCTCAGCCTCCTACAGTGATATATCTCTCTCTCACCTGCTATTCTCTATGCTCTACTTTTCCGTTGCTAACTTAAGCATCGGAAGGTTGTTCTCTGAGGTAACATTCGGAACTCCTTCTGACGCCTCTTGAACTTTTGGTATGTATAAATTTTCACGGACGTGAGACGACTTCCCTAACAAATAAATAGAGAAGGTGGTACGTGACATAAAAATTATTTTTTAATCTTTACACTTATATATTTTTTTCTTTCAACGAAGCTCGGTCAAATGGACCCCAAGTTTCTTTGAGTACAAGTAAATTTGTCAGAGATTCTAAACATTAGAATTTTTTTCACGTGTTCCAAACTAAGGTCCATGTAAACTTTACTCTAGATTGTATACTTGATATTTGCACGGTTTCATGGATTTATATTGAAGGTCAATGTGCAGACTTGGAATATCACATTTTAATCTTTGTCATTTTTAATTTTCATTCTTTGGCATTGAAGGAACCTCTCCTCTTTGCCACTTGATTGTACACCTCTATTTCTCAATAAAATTCGGTCCACCATTTTCTTAAAAAAATTGCAAGTTGATCAAAAGCACAAGAAATGCCATCCTATGTTGTGGAGGTTACACATAGGTGGGATGAAACCAAGAAAATGAGGATGTGTTGAAATTATCTCAGAAGAAATTTTAGTTCTGCATGCAAAAGTATGCATGTCTCAACCTGGAGTAAAATTACCCAAAAATAATAACTTCAACAGCAAAATAATTGCTGTCTCCCCTTTATAATTGTACATTCATATTTTACACTTTAATGAATGTTGTGGTACCATCCACTTCCAAAGAACAGCAAAATAATTGCAACACTGAACGACAAATTTAGTAAAGGATCATGAAACAAACAACAAGGCAAGTACTAAAACATTGATACTTTAGGAAGGACAACATAAATAAGAAGACTGATCGTAGAAGTAACTTACACGATGGTGATGGTGAAGTTGGGGAAGATGCCAATGTCGAAGAATTTGCTGATTTGCCACTTTTGCTGCTTCCCTTGTTATATTGTGGGCTCATGCTATGGACTGTTGAAGGCGATGAAGGAGATAAATTCCAGGCCATTTCAGGAGTAGGCCCCAGAGCTTTACGTGGTGAAGGGGCCATCTTGGCAGCTGGTCTTGGTCGCTTTTGTTGTGAAGGAGCAATTTCATGGGGTGATTGATCAGAAACAGGTGGATGGGACTGAGCAACTGGAGTGGCATATGGAGAAGATTTAGGGGAAAGGCATGGGCTATGTCTAGGAGCACGGGCAGTTGCTGGCACCGATGGTGAAGGTGAGGTTGAGTATTGAGGTGAAGGAGGTTCTGGCCTACCTTGAGGAGCAGCTGAATGCAATGGTGGGCTTCCAAATGGAGATGCTTCACAGTTCAAGCAAGAAGCAGCAAGGCCTGAATCAGGTGAGGGTGCAGGTGCATAAGGAGAGGTAGCCGGATATGTGGAACCAGGAGCAAGGCCAGAATATGGGAGTTTATTTGATGGGGATGGTGAAGGACTGATGAGGGAGATACATGGCGGACCACTCTTGGACAGTTATGTGACCGTGATTTTTGTAGGCCTGTAGGTTGTTGGGCATGACGAACTAGGTCCAGTCCGTCATGGCCGGTATAATGCCCTGATCCTAGTGCGTTATATGATGCGTAAAAATGTGGATTTTTCTGAGTTTCATACGTTTAGGTGACTTTAACAGACCAATCCTAGTACGTTATAGTCTCATGGCACACCAGTCGTGGTGCGCTATGATTCGTGTGGTTTTTATGGTTATTCGGGAGAGTATAACATGCATGAGGAGGTGCGTTATATTATGCATAACGCCCCAGTAGTGGCGCATTATAGTCTACATGTCTAAATCTTGGCAATTGAACGGGTGAGCATAACGGCCTAGGCCCCGACCCTGGTCCCTTACACTCTGCTGTTTTGGAAATTTTGGGAAAGTATGTTTAATTTTCGTTTAATGCATTCTATGCTACGTCTATGATATATTCATGCTATTTTATGATTAATGGCTTGCTCCTAGAACCCCAATGGACTGCTTGGACTTTTCATGTGATGGAACCACTAGACGTAGCCCTAAACTTCACGAATGGTCAACCCACCTGGGAGAGGTGGAGGGGCAGTCTAGTCAAACAGTTTAAGCTACTACCATTGGCCCTCAGCTCGACCGTAGCGCTCTACGGGGAGGAAAATCTAGCTGGAGGCCTGGCCCTTGGCGGGGGTTGGTGTGTGCACACGTGGTCAGAGGCGAGAGCTGACACTGACGAGTGTTACTCTGACTAGGTCTCAGTTGGTACGGTTTGATTACGCCTCTCGCTTGTCACGCTCAGACTCGCGAGTTGCTTGAGATGTAGTGTAAGTCGTCAGGGAGCGCATCTGGTCTCTCTCTTCTGGTGGAGTTTCCTTGTTCTTTCTCCTGTCACTGGAATGATTGAGTTTATTCTATTAGTAGATGTAATTTTTATCGCTAGTTCCTATTGCTAGCAGTTGCTCTTGTTATTTATTTAGTTGTATATTCATGTTGGCGCCTCGTTAGCCAGTTTACTTGGCTAGATAGACATTTCTGTTCTAGTCTAGTAGCACGTTGAATTAGTGCATCTGCTTGGTTAATTGTTTAAATGCATGCTCTAATTACATTTTAATTGCCTGCTTGCTTGTTTAAGTGGGTCCGCACCTACGTGCGCAGAAAAGCTACGACTAGTGGGGGCTCACAAAACGTGAACACTAAAAACTACGCACGCACCCATCGCTAGTAACGTAAAGTAACATGTGGACCGAGACCACCAGACTTTGGACAACCCACTAGACCTAATAACCCAACGGCCCTTGAGTCACAAGACTTAGGTAAAGACCATCACACGTAACGACACAATGCCATCAATCTGGCCTAATCTCTAGTCTGAAACCACGGTAACACGAAACTTTCGGACACCCTACAACACGAACGCAGAACCCACAATGTCCAAGGCATCCACGAGGTCGAAAGTCAACCACTAGGTCACAACCGGGTCGACTAGAACGGACACGGTGAGCATAAAGAATCACCTAGTGGTCCTCTCTCGACCGTTAGGGAGCCTAGCGGTCTCCCCCTGGACCACTAATGCTAGCCTAGCGGTCCAGCTAGGACCGCTACGCCTTAGAACTCACAAACCCCTAGTGGTCACTCCCAGACCGCCAGATTAGTCGCAAGGCCGCTACCCGACTGACCTCAAATGACTCTAAACCGAAAAAATGGTCACCCCCAGACTGCATGACGCTACCTAGTTCCACCCAACCGCTAAGCTCACCTGGCGGTCCATCACGAGACTGCAAGGCTCGAACCGACATACAAGGGAGCCGAGCGATCTTCACACGACCACTTCACGCCCTAGCGATCGCTGGAAGGACCGCTAAGACGTCTGGAACCTAAAAACTGTGAAAATAGCGAAAAAGTACATTCCACGCCTCGTTCACATCCATGTGAAGGAGAAAATAATGGGAAACTAGTCCCCAACCTCTTTAACACCGAGAGGACCCATTTAAACCCCAAAAATGTGATCAAAATGCTAGATCAGGCGCACACCCCAAAATATACTCTTTTCTCCCAAATGCTCAAATAAGTATGCTCGGCTCACCACGGCCTACCAAAATCACGGGAACAGAAGTACAAGGGTTAAGGATCCGTCCCCCTACCTCCACCGAAGATTTCACGTGCCGTGGATGCCGATCCACTGTGAAAATGTCACTAGAAACCCCACCGGTGTCCACACGCTCGCGAACCGGCTCGCCACGCGCCATCGCCTTGTCCCTCATCCGATCCCCGCCGTCCCTCGCCCCACGAATCTCGCCGCCTAGCCCCTGTCCACCTCTGTCGGCCGCCGAAGAAGAGAGGGAGAGAAAGGGAGAGCGTGAGAAGAGAGAGATGAGGAAGAGAGAATGAGAGAAAGAAAGAGGGGTGGGGGGTTTATATAGAAAAATTTAAAAATTTTAAAAAAATATGAAAAAAATTACCTCCGCGATCCTCGGAAAGAGCACAACACACTGGTCACATCTCAAAGTCAGAGAACGCCACGGTTCACCCTACATAGTGATCCGAAGGCTCATCAGAGAAAAATACACATAAATATCTGAAAAAAAAATTCGGGGCATTACACCGTGGTCCTCATCTTGTGTAGCATGTGTGAAGTGCTACGCCGCTGTCCATGCGGCATGTTCGCAGCCCCCATGACCTCTGCCTTGACCACTACTATACTCTCTGCCACCAGTACTAGTATCCCTACGACGACTCTGTTGACCACCTTGAGAATCGCCACGACTATGGGTTGAAGACCCTGTCGGTGTACTGTCATCATCGGAGTCTTGACTCCCACTGATGCGGGGCTTAATATAGGTCTCGGGAGTGTTATCATCTGCATTGGGATCTAATGTCTCCAAGTCTATAATATCTATCAGATTTAGCCCCCCCTAGCTCACATTTAATCCTCGAGGGATGTGAGCCCGGGGTTTTATGGCGACGGTACAAAAAAAGGGTCCTCCCTGGTTCAGACCACCCCCCGCGCAACCCCCTGGCCTTCGGCCCTCGCCTCCCTCGCCATCTCCTACTGCCCTCTTTGTCCCGACCTCCCCTTCCCTTGATGGGACCCCTCTTGGACCCGGTTCTCTATTTTTTTGCATGTCCCCCTCCGCCTTCCCCGTCCAGCCCCTCACTGTCGTCCGGGCTTCTCCTCTGGTCGCGGGTGCCACCTCGTCGATCCCAGCGTCTATCTCCCCTTCGGTGGAAGCCCAGCCTTCGTCGGCCCTCCTGGTCGAGCGCCTTCGTCCGCCCTCCCTGGACGTTGGCCCCGTTGAGGCCGTTGCTCCCTCCCTACTGCCGTTCTCATCGAAGCACCCCCGAGCTCCCACTTGCTATTTCGCCCTCGTCTTCTGGGTGGGTGGCCCACCCCTGGCACATTCCCATCTGCAGCCGAGGCTCCAATCCTTCGGTCGTGCCCCTCGACCGTCTTGGCTGTGGCCATCCCCTCCATCGCTTGTCTCCCAGAGTCCCTGTGCCTGCCGTTGCTGCCCAGGGCTCTTCATCAGCAGTGGCCGGAGCTCCAATGTTCCGGAGGTAGGGGGCCCCCCTTCCCCCTTCCTCCTCTCCTGCTCATGTTGCCGGTGTCCCAACCATCTCGGCGTGCCCCCCCACTGACGTGGTGCCCCTTGCTGACCCACCGTCGATTGCTGTCTTCCCCACCGCTGATCCTAGGCTTCTCCCTCCCCCAGCTCCTCTATCGTCTGGTGTGGATGTGTTGCCACCCCCCGCCAGTCCTCCAGGTGGCCTGCCACGTTGAACGTCGGTGGCGTCCTCTTGCCTCGTGGTGCGCCTCCCGTTTCAAGCTTGCCTGTACAGACGTGGAGGCTCGCCAGCGTTCTTCTCCTACAGATGGCCCTTGCCATCCTCATCTCCAGCCCCGTTCGATGGTTCGTTAGCTGCTGCTGGTGTCGTGGTGCTCCCCTCCCTCCACTGGCGTTGATCGGGCTGCACCGGTTGCTCTCTGCGGCACCCCCGTGTAGTGTGGCTTTGACCGGGCTGTACCGATTGCTCTTTGGCGCGATCCTTACCCACCCGAAGCTCCCTCCGCCGATCAAGCTCTGCCTCCTCCATCCATGTTGCGCTGCCCCTTCATTTAGGCTGTTTTGGTTTGTTTGGGCCTGGCCCACTTGTTGTATTGGGCCTCTTGTCCTCTTTGACAGGTTGTCCCACTCCCTCACCCCTCTTTCTCCATTGCTCCCCCCCTTTTTCTGTTGGGCTTTGCCCCTCTGTTGTAATTGGGCTCCTCCCTCCCCTTGAAGGATGCCTCCGCCCTGACCTTCGTGGTCCCATGTATCCGCTTTCCTCTTCCTTCCTTTATACTTATTGATGGGGTCATCACCATCCGATCCCGTACTCAGGGCCCATTTCCTCACCCCAGGGACATCCATCATGGTCTAGTTATTTATCTTTAAGTCCTATGTAATTTTTATTTGAGTCATTTTGATGTAATTTTTCTTTATTTGAGACTCACTGGGCGGTCAAAAGAAAGCCGCTCGGTGAGATGAACGGTCTAGATGGAAGCCGTTCAAAGAGGGATGAATGGTCAAGAACGAAGCATTCAAGGGGGATGAACGATTGGGGGCCAACCGCTCAAAAGAACTAACCCCTAGACACTAAAAGAGATGTACGGTTATGGCTGAGCCGCCCAAAGCCTAGAGCAGTTAAGGAGTAGCCGCTCAAGCCAACCGACCTACTATAGTGTTGGTCAGAACGGTTTTGACCAAACTGCCTATCTGAACCGACACAAAACTATTGACCAAAGGTCAACTGGGACAAGCAGGTAAGACCTGGCCGCTCAACCCAATGGGAAAGATGAATGGCTGAGGACCACATGCTCACGAAGGGATGGGCGGACCACTCCTGACCGCGCAAGCCCCAGAGTGGTCTATCGAGTGACCACTCAACCTGAGACCGAGACACGATAAACGGTCCGAAACCAGCCGCCCATGCGCCTTAAGCAGTTGCCGTTGAACCGCGAAGGCGTTACGACGAGTAAAACATGGGATCGGCCCGATCATGGCCTTTCCACACCCCGTTTGTTCCGAAACCAAGGGGATACAACGGTGATAGTCATACATAACACATAGACTCTAACGGGAGTCAGATCGGCTGAGAAAGAGCGAGAAATAGGCAATTCTACGGAATTGACCCAAATGGAGTAATCGGACTTCCCGGGCTCCCAATGGTCCCGAATGACCGCCTATCGACACGAAATCAGTGACTATAGAATGCTAACGTTCTAGGGAGTCCATTGACACAAAATGATCATAGAACCGTCACCGTTTTTCCACGAAGTCTACGAACACCGAAAAACTACAACGAGCCCAAACTTGCTCATTCTAGCACCGAATGACTTGAAACTGCAGGGAAAATGTGCAGCAATGGTAGGTGATCCCTCTCCTTACCTCCACCGAAGAAACCATGTGCCGAAGTGACTAATCCACGCCGAAAACCATCCGGAACATGAATGATGCCTGCTCAAAATCCACCAAGGGATCGCGCCACGCCACGCTCAAATTGCTGCTCTATCCCACGTCCCGATCACTCCATCGCGTCCTTGCCTCGGCCAGCTCCGCAACGGTGTGCACCCCGCGTCGAGAGACCCAGAGACTGGGTTTGTCAACTGTAAGGGTAAATTCCAAAGCACATAAAGAATGTCTAAGTTGTTGAATTTATAAATGAAAGGAAGGTTCCCTTTTTTTCCGAAAGTGGGTAGTACCACAATTGTATTAGGGATGTACAAGTATGATCAAGCAGCTCCCAAAAAATCCCTATACAAAGAGGTCACACCAAGACGGTGCAGACTTCACTTGCCCCCCAACAAAACAAAAAGAGGGGAGTTGAGGGAATTCACATTACAAAACAACTCAACCCATTCCCTCACTCTAGCACAAATAAAAAAAACAAGAGGCTCCTCATCTCTAGCTTCTCCTCTAAAAATCCTATTGTTCTGTTCACCCCACAAGGACCAAAGAGTGGCCTTCAGAACCAGCCAACCGCATCTCCTCTAAGGGGCGAAGACCTACCCCAAGTGCCGATGAAATGACACACCTCCAAATGACGTGCAATAAGGCAACCGGTCCTTGAAGCCAACACATCACACACTTCCTGCGAGTATGAGCAACCTACAAATAGGTGGTCCAAGTTCTCATCATCCTGCCCACACAAGCAGCAGGTCAACTAGATGCTGGAGAAGAAATGAACCAGCCAGTTGCGAGTAGGGAGCCTTCCGTGGGAAATCCTCCAAATGAGGATCTTCAACTTCAGTGAGCTCCTCGGCTTCCAAATGTGCAAGGCAAGATTGTGACGCATCCCTCCAACCGAGATAAAGGTGTAGGCAGACCGAACCGAAAAAGACCCCATCGTAATCCACCTCCAAATCCACGCATCCTCCCTAAGGGAATGCGGGCAAAGTCAAGGAGGCAAAGGAGTTCCTGGAACAACTCCATCTTTGCTGGCCTAAGATCCCTCCAGAGACTCCGCGTCCAAGTGCCCCCTGAAAGTTGAGGGTCAAAAACATAGTCCACAATTCCCAAAGGGTCAACAATGATAGCAAAGAGATTGGGGAAAGACACCTCCAAAGAGAGCTCACCGCATCAACTGTCCCTCTAGAAAAGGCACATGTTGCTTTTCCCTAGTCAGACCCTATGTAGTCTGAGACGTGAGGTGACCGAGGCGACTAGGGGATCGCCTCATGCTTCAAACGCTTAGGCGATGGCCTAGGCGTTTGAGGAGTTTGAGGCGGGATTTTATATTAACAAGGAGAAAGGAATTGCTGAACGGAAACAGAAATAAAAGAGGGATGGGAATCTGAACAAAAATAGAAATAACAAGGGGAAAGGGGAACCACTGCGGGAAATTACTCTCTACGGGTTTTAGCAGAAATGATAGAAATGAACATAATGGGGAACCATTGTGGGAAATGACTCTCCACTGATTTTAGTAGAAATGACAGAAATGAACATAATGGGGAACCATTGTGGGAAATGACTCTCCGAAGATTTTAGTAGAAATGACAGAAATGAACATAATGGGGAACCGTTGCGGGAAATGACTCTCCATGTGTTTTAACAAAAAATATAAAGGGGGATGTGAACAAAATAAAAATAAGAGCGTGTGTGTGGATTGTATGATCGCTAGGGGTTGAGAACCCTGAATTGAAAGAAAAGTGATTGCCTGGGGCTGAGGGCCCAAAAAATGAGAGGAGAGTGATCGCGTTTATCTCAGAAGTGGGAGATCATGTGGATTCCTTCTTCCTCTTCCTTCGATCGGCCGATGAAGAGGGTTCTCCTAGGGTTACCCTTGCAAAAGATAGACAAACACGAGTGGATCAGATCAAGAGCATTGTAGTATCAGTCCCTTGCAACAAAAGTAATGAAATCATGAGTGAACACACACCTAGTTAGTGTTGTTTTAAATCCCTTTTGAATGCAAAGGGGACGGGAAATGGTATGATGAATGAAACAATGCGTAGAGATGCACTGACAGAAGGCTCTCTTAAGAAGAGAGATACGACACAAACGTAAGGATGTGATGATGCATGCAACTAAAACAAAAGGGAATAAGGAGAAGAAGGGATTATTGAGGCGCCAATGACGTGCTTCGGAGGGAGCCTTGGCAATGTGAGGATGGCATGGAAGCATGGCGGGACGAATCGGCCATCTTGGTGAGCACGTAGGTACTCAGAAATCTGGTAGAACCACCCCTTAGGAACCCACGAGCTCAAGAGCGGATTTGGCAGAGTATCCCCTCCTCCTTTGAAGATCTTGAAGCCCTTATTTCGATGGAGGGGGTCCTCTATTTATAGGCAATATTTTGAAGAACGTGTCTGGGGTCTGGGATGCATTCATGTGGGCGCGTCCCTCTAACCATACACGTACTCTATTTAAATATTAATTTTAAGGCTCTTGGTTAATATAATCTGGGGGGGTTAAAAGATCTCTTTTGTAACCCCTTTAGAGTGAGTAGGGATCAAAGAATATGTGATTGTTGGGGATGAAGTGAAAATTTCAACATTGAGTAGAGAGTTTATCACTCATCTCTAACCAATCACCCAGATAAACACAAAGAACAACAGATGAGAAAAAGGGATTTAAATTAAAAAAATTGAATCAATGGAATGGGTCAATCCAACTAAAAAGAACAAGAATCTGAAAAGAATGGGCTAAAAAATATTTCCCCCCTTTTTTCCCCAATGAAATTTACATCCTCTACTTTTGATTGTTATTGTTATTATCCCCTCCCAAATCCTAGTTTTGTTAAACATATTGGAGCTGTGCCTATGTCCTCCCCATCTATGTACAGTGCCACTGAGAGAATGTTGCTGCCATGGCGGTTCATCTCTTGGAGAGCCGATCCACTAGTCTGTCCAGGGCCGTCCGCATCCACAGCTGCTGGCAGGACTCCCTTGCTTCCGCCACCGTCACCTGCAAGCCCACGACAGGTTGAGGAATCAGGAATCCATGCCCGGAAACCGAGTGCAGGAGCCAAAGATCACTCTTTTTTAACTTTCCAAGAATTATAGGGCCGTCAACATACCCATCTGCGCTTGCGGTTGCTCATCTCCGGCCAGTGGAGGAGCTCCTCCGTCACGTTCAAGGGGAACATGATGCCCACCTTGCTCGAGTCCTGCGTCTTGCTCTGGTACCACCACTTGCCCAGTTCTTCCTGCAAGGCGATTCCTTTTCTTGTGAGATGCTGCGGCCGTTTGAGGCAGAAGATCGAGAACCAGGGGTGTGTGTGTGTGTGTGTGTGTGTGTGTGAGAGAGAGAGAGAGAGAGAGAGAGACCTCGACGTTCCCCTGCACGCCCGCTTCCTCCATGGCCTCCCGGGAAGCCGCTTCTTCTATGGATTCGTCGCTCTCCCAACCTCCCTGTAAACAAGCCACTGAGATCAACATGGATTGGAGAGGACGCCAAAGATTTGATTAATTTTTTTTTTGAGAAAGCAAAATCCAACTTGTAGGAGGATGCTGGCACGCCACATTCAAAGCATTACATTTTAGTTTTGTTGTTCTTCGGGTATTGTGTTATTCAGATGGGGCATCCTGGTTTCTTACATTGGTAGCAAATAAAAGTATCAGACTTCTTAAGTTGAATAGATTTGAAGTTGGGATTTCTACTTACCTGAGGCTTCTTCTTCTTCTTCTGGAACCTACCTCTTCTTCTTAGGAAATTCTTGAACTGTCTAGTGAGCATAGCATGGTCTATCAGTGATGTCTCTGGGAAGTCATCTTCATCCTCTTCATTTGAGTCTTATGTGTTCTTAGATATCTTGATCCCAACAATCTTCTTGGGTTTGATATCTTCCTCACTTCTCTTGAGGTTCAGCTCATATGTCATGAGCGAGCCTATCAGTCCATCAATAGTCAGTGTAGATAGGTCCTTTGAATCCTCAATGATCGTGGCCTTAGTGCGCCACGCTGGGGTGAGAGATCTGAGAATCTTCCTAACAAGTTTAGTTTGAGCATATTCTTTACCTAGAAATTTCAAGTTGTTTGTTAGCTAAGCGAATCTTGCATACATTTCAGATATAGATTCTTCTAGCTTCATTCTGAACATCTCATATTCAGAAGGTAACAAGTTGGCCTTGGTGGCCCTTATTTCAGATGTCCCCTCATAGATTAACTCAAGTCTATCCCACATTTTTTTTACTGATTTGCAAGTGGAGACTCATGAGTATTCTGTGGGGTGGATAGCGCATTGCATGATATTCATGGCACTCCAATTAGGGGTGAATTTTTTGACCTGATCTGGGGTCCAGGTGTCATCTACCTCGAGTAAGACGAAAGGACCTTTATGTTGTGTCTCTTATGCTTTGATGATGATGTGCTATTTTAATGATAACAACATAATTGTTGATTGTTATTTGTGTTATTGATGAGATGATGATTCCTTTTCTTGCAAGATGATATGATCAACTATGCAAATCTATTAATAAATGTAATCACTCAACCAATAAGCATGTGCAACATACACCTATGCAACCATCATGATATCCCAGCATGGGCAAGCAATCTCTATCAAAACTAAACTAAGCAACTCATGAACACACATGCCGGAGCGTGGAGCAAAGAAGAAAAGAAAACACACCGCAAGGGGTAGAGCAAGCAAGTAAAGGAAAGACATGAAAGGAGAGAGAGCTATTGCCCAAACTAAGAAAGAACGTGATCGCCACTAAGGTAAAATAACAGAGTCTCATCCGCCAAGGTCACCTCTACCAATACGTGACTGAGTGGTCAGAAGATCGCGGAATCCCTCCAGAAGAAATCGACAACCACCCTCGTGGGGTCCACATCAATGTAATTTTGGGAGGATCCGTCTCAGGAGGGGACAGGAGCTGAGGAAGAAAGCATCATGCCGAACGAGCCTCTCGGGCTTTCGAGCCCCCTAAGGCTTCATTGGCGAGCGATCAGTAGGCCTTAGTAGTCTTCACCGACCAGGACCAGGAAGTGGTAGCCACCCCACATGATGACGCTCTTGTAATCTCGGCTACTATAAACCATTGTAACGAAGATAGGATATTAGTGGACAATAGGAGCGCCCTAGATGTTTTGGCGTATGAATGCTTCTTGAAAATGGGTGAAAACCCATCCAGACTTCACTTGATTCAGATCCCCCTCTATGGGTTCAACGGCCAGGCAACTTATCCCGAGGGTGCCCTGAGCCTACCGGTTACTCTTCGTACCCCTCCCAAAATCATCACATTTCTGGTGAACTTTGTGGTGATAAAAGGGATGTCAACCTGTAATGCTATCTTTGGCTAAGGCATCATTGGCTAGATAAAGGCAGTACCCTTAACCTATCATCAAAAAATGAAGTTTCCCACTAAATACAGTATCGGGAAAGTCTGAGGTAACCAGACAATAGCGAAAAGGTGCTACATAATCTTGGTCAAAGCCGTAAGGCTGGAAGGGAAGAAGAAAGAAGTCGAGGAAGTCGAGGATAAACTGATGGCAGGAAAGCCTGGTGGAGAACTACTGTCGATCTTCCTTAGAGACGACCTGACTCTCAAAGTAAAAATAGGCGCAGATTTATCTCCCGATGTACAAGAGCAATACAAGAATTTCCTTTTCGAGTACATTCATGTCTTCGCATGGTCGGATGAGGATCTCCCCGGTATTCCCGGAGAGGTGGTGTTGCATAAACTCAACCTCGATCCATCAATGAGACCTGTCCAGCAGTGGAGAAGGAAGCATGCCCTAGAAAAATAGGTGATCATCAAAGAGTAGATTAATAAGGGAAAGAAATCCGGGCTATTTCATCTGGTCCTTTACCCGACGTGGCTCACAAATATCATCCTAGTACCAAAGGCTTTGGGCAAGTGACGGATATGCAGTTCAAATTCCCCTCTCCCTCCAAGCCAACCTGCGCCCTCTCTCTCACCCTCTCTTCCCCACCTCTAGCCGCAACCCTCTCTCCCTCTCCCTTATCTGCGACTCCAACACCCCCCATACCCCTCCATCACCCTCCAACCTCTCCCACAACCATTAGCTTCCAACCCCTTGCCATATCTCATCCCCTCTTGCTCTTTTCACCATCGGTCAACTTCAGGCCAAGCTATAGCTCGCAGGCAGCAAAGAAGCTTCTGGTTGCAGAGGCTGACTATTCATCATCGCGTGTCTCCTACTGGCATATCTTATACCAGTGGAAAAATCATCAAGTCATCTTTGCAGGCGAGGTGGTCTCACCTCCATCCGAGCTCCGACCTACCTCGGAGAGCCGTTCTTCTCTGATTGCACAGGATTGGTCTGGCCAGCATGCTGAAGTGAATTCCAAGAGATCCCACGGCCACATTCCTTGACTTCTGGAGGCCCCACTTGGCCGAGAGCTTCTACCACAAATCATATTTCACCACCAAAAAGTGGCATCCCGTTCAGAATCTGGAAGAGTGTTTTCCAAATTTTCTTCCCTAGGTTCTCTATTCTGTTAGCTCCTAAACTAAAAAGACACCTGTTCACTATTTGGGCTGCTCCAATCTGCTCTGGCCTCTGCCGGTGTTCCCAATGGCATCGTTTCGAAGAGGACTCGACGATGGCTCCAACGACTCTGGCCATGCTCAAATCAGAGTTCAGGAGCGCTCGCGGCGGCCTCTTCTTCCTATTGCTGAGGTATCTTTGAGGTCAGAACCAGAAATCAGGGGCCCCGTTCGCAGCCAGCCCTTGTCCAACACCGGCAGCCAGAGAATTCAAAAAAATTCAGACGTCATCCTGAGTCAACTACGATGATTTTCCAACTAGTATCATCATCGGCAAAATTTGGGAGTGGCCACAGCAGTGACAACTCCGACCATCTGTCTGCTATTCCAGAGAGCGGGTAGAACCGACGTCGCCCACCCGTTCGGTCTCATTTAGGCTTTTCCGTTCCCCGCCTGGCTGGCTTACCGCCCCTCACTAGGTGGAGGAAGTTTTGGTTGTAATTTGATTCTCCCTACCCCTAATCCACCCCCTCTGCGAGGGCGTAGTGCATGTATTAGCAGGTTCCAGTTTCGTGTCGATTGGTCATCATTTGGGGCCGGTAGGAGTCCGGGAACCCCGGTGACTCGATTTGGGTCGATTCTTCGGAATTGCCCGGATCTCGCGATTTAGAGTGTTTCGCAGCTTGCATGTGGTGTTTTTGGAATCCTTGGAGGATTTCCCACCATTTGGATGTATTTCCCCTACGCTACGACGTGTATGGGGTGTGGAACGGGCTGATTTGGCCGTTTCTCTATTTTAACCGTCGGATGGGCATAACGGTCCTACCAGAGGCCGTTATATGCATAACGGTCCCCTGATACACCGTTATGCATTGTTCATGGTTTTTGTCTTCGAAGGACTTGGAGCATAACGGACCAGGCCTAGTCCGTTATGTGGGGCATAACACCCCTGTCCAGGTGCGTCATGGTCGGGCGATTTTCGAGGCTGGCCGCCATGTCAGATCCCTCGACGACCGTGCCTACCTCGAAGATAGTGTCAGTCGGTTTGCATGACGGATTTCTCCCCATACGTTATGGTTAATATAATGCCCAAGTGCAGATCCGTTATGATTTGTTGATCGATGCGTTGGCTGGGTATGGCGGTTGATATAACGTGCCTCACCCTGCGCGTTTTGTGTCTATAACGGATTGGGTGTGGTCCGTTATATGCCCTTGGTCTGTGGTTAGTGTGCCTTTGTGTCGGTTGGGTATAACGCACCTACCCTTATGCGTTATACTAGTATGACGTGCCTATTGTAGTCTATTATACTTCGTTTCATTCGTGTTTGGGTCTGTTGGACATAATGCCCCTCCCGGGGTGCGTTATGTTGATGTAACGCCCCTATGCTGGTGCGTTATATCAACTGTTTGCAGTGTTCGGTCTAGTTGGCATAACTCCCCTCCTCTGGTGCGTTATGTGGGTATAGCGCCCCTATGTTGGTGCATTATAGTCCTATTGCCGTATTGACTATTTGCTTGTTCTGTGTTGTGTGTCCGTTTGTCTTAGGTCCTTGTTTAAGGCAGTGTCTGTCTGTCGGTGGTTGTCTTGATCGGTCGGTTTAGATGACTGGTTGTGGTTTTTTCCTAGACTACGATAGTACCCTAACGACTGAATCTAGAAGCTACCATTGTTCATGTCTCTGGTTGCGTAGCGGCTATCTCTTGACTGTCCGAGAGGTCGAGAGACGGGAGAGAAATGAGAGAGAGAAGGGAGGGTGAGAAATGAGAGGGGAGAGAGAGGGTTGAGCGTTTAAATAGAAAAATCTGATTTTTCATAAAAATATCAAAAATTAGAAAATCACATTTTCACGATTCTCGAAATGCACCGATCGCAACGGTACCACTCACGCCTGGGTGAACGACCCGGTTCACCCGAAGTGGAGTTCGGCAGGGTTTTCCGAAACCCGTATGCGAAAATCAGAAAAATACGTGGAAAAGGCCTCGGAACGCCTCCAGGCCTCCGAAACAACTCCGGATCGCGCCGATCCGAACACGAAAGATGTCCAAAACGTAATTTCAGACACAACGGAGTTAGACACTCCAAGAAAATAGATCTGGGACCCAAAAATAAGGATTCAAAATATCCAATAAAGATCTGGGGCATCACACGACCTCCCCGTTGGCTAGTTCCACGCACACGGAGGAGGATCGCTCCTCTCAGGCATCCACATCCTGAGTTTCTGTCTTCGACAGACTAGGGATGCCGCCTAAGCCTGATAGGCAGCTGCCCAAGAA
The DNA here is from genome assembly GCA_024336825.1 of Amorphophallus titanum. Lineage (NCBI taxonomy): Eukaryota > Viridiplantae > Streptophyta > Magnoliopsida > Alismatales > Araceae > Amorphophallus > Amorphophallus titanum. The sequence continues at coordinate 27,197,955 of JANBPO010006859.1, forward strand.
AAAAGTGGGTGGTTCAGGTAACTGATCACACTGTTAAGGTGTTCACCTGTTACACCACCTCTGACGACAAATAGCTTGAGGACACCTCGGGTGACCCCAACCAGCCTCTTCAATACTCAAGGAGGTCAAGGTCCGGGTCCCATGGCCTGGCGCAAACACAGCAGGCGCCAACAGCTGGGGCGTCTCAGCCCGAACTGGCACGGCATGAAGAGTGCCAGGAGGATGTCCACAATGTCGATGGGGATAGCCACCCCCGGCATGAGGAAGATCTGGGAGAAGAGACACAGACTTTCACGTTGGAAGAGCTCCGACGTGAGAATCAAGAACTCAAGAATCTCTTATAGGCGCTATTACGTGAAAAGGAGGTTCCTGTCCCACCTTAGGCGGCACCCACTGGAGCGGAACAGCAGCCGTCTCCCATTCTGGCCGCGGCTAATACCTCCGTCACAGCTACGAAATTGCCACTGCTGGTGGACTTTGAAGTCCCGCAGCATGAAGCCAATGCGCGGTCATCTGCTACTCCAGCTGTAAAAAGCCTCTTGGTGCAGAAGCAGATGATTGAGCGTATCATGAAAGCGAACTCAAAGAGATAGTCTATTACGCTGGGACTTTGTGTCTTTAATTTTTGGACCCATAGGCACGCATACAACCGGGCTCATGATGTCCCGCGGGGCTTTGCCACTCTTGCCATGCCTTTATTTCATAATTTTACTTTGATTTTCATTGAACTTTGATTCATTTGAACAGCCCTTTTTGGCCAGATATTGTAATGAAGGCTCACTTTTCGAGGGTCAAGACTAACCATATTTGAGACCTCTCTAGTATTGGGGAGCACCTAGGTTGTTCATCTTATCTATCAATCTCTTGGCCCTGCACTCGGCCGAGTAGAGAAGAGAAAAAATCTTTGTGCATACCCAAATTATGGCCGAAGCAGCAACGGTGTGCCTCAGAGGAAATCGGCTATGGCTTGTCGTGTAGTGTGTGAAAAACCCATGCTTAAAAGGAACACCCTCAACAATCGGGGAAAAAAATTAGGACTCCCAGCGCAGAGCCATCACCAGCCTAAGAGTGCTGCAGAAGCAAACTCATTTAACCAAATTTAACCTAACTAATCCACCCAACCACGTCGAAGAACCAATGTTAGAAAGAAGTGCATGAGATGAAAGTAATGAGAATAACATCATGTTCTTTGCACAAAATAACGATGCCTTACACATCCATAGCGTGAAAGTAGCATCCTGAAGCGAGAGCTTGGTCATCTAGCTTTGAGGAGTGCAAGTAGCTTGCTTGACAGGACAAAGATGAAATGATAGCAAAGATTCCTCTACACGGAGAAGCGGTTGACACCAAATTAGATGAAGAGGGATAAAAAGGAAGAGAGACGAGGGCTAGAACTCCCTCGTTAAGGCATAGAGGCCCTGATAACAAGGAACCAAATACAGAGTAAAACCAGATCAACTGAAATCAAGGCAGGCTAAAGCCTCAAAAATAGCATGAAAAAGGGCAAAGACTCCGAAAGGGTGAAGAGGAGAGAATGAAAAGAGAAGAAGAAGAATCATCCGACACAGTTAGAGAAGAGGAATGATAATCACTGGACGGGGTTGGGAAGGAGAATTAGAATCACCTGACATGATCGGGGAAGAAGAACGATAGACACCCGACAGGGTCGAGGAAAGAGAATGAGGACCACCCGACAGGGTCAGGGAAGAAGAACGAGAATCACCTGACAGGAAGGAGAATAAGGACCACTCGACAGAGTCGGGGAAAGAGAATCATAGACACCCGACAAGGTCGGGGAAGGAGAACGAGAATCACACGATAGGGTTGGGGAAGGAGAATAAGGACGACCCGATGGAGTCGGGAAAGAGAATCATAGACACCCGACAAGGCCGGGGAAGGAGAACGAGAATCACCCGACAGGGTCAGGGAAGGAAAATTAGAGCCCGGAGATACCAGAGGAGAAGAATTAGAAGATGTCGTAGGATCAGGATAATGAGAGGGCATAGGCCGAGGCCTAGAATAACGAGAATGTGAAAAACCCGAAGACCCCGAATGAGAAGAAGAAAAGCGGGGGTTGACAGACCCGGGAGGATAGGAGAGAATCGTAGAGACGGAGTTAGAAGACAGAAGATACACCACCTAGGGGTGGGAACCGAGCAGACGAAATGATGAGTGAAAAGGAGAAGAAGGAGAAGTGGACCCCTGAGTGCACAAATGACGGCCCTTAAACTTATGCCGCCGTCTCTTCTTAGTGTAGATTTCTTGAAAATGGGCCCTCCTAACATGGACTCGGACCCTTGGGCCTCTTCTCTTGTAATATCTTCTCAAATAACGGGCCCACTTGGCAGATGACCTAGCTCGGTCAATAACATGCAGTCTCGTTGGGGCGATTACCCCTAGACATCTAGTGCTAACAATATGTGGACATTCTCGAACAGTGAACTCCTTAGATGGATGAGTATCAGAAAACCATGGAGTTTTGTCACTTTGCACTAGCAGCATGATATTTGGCAACTCCATTTGGCAATCTGACATGAAGCATAACTCCCTTGCTAGTAGAGAAGGACGAAGCTGAGAGAGAGTAATGCGTGGCATTGACGTGGCTAGCGTACCAATAAAGTGAGGGAGATCACATAAAGAGTACAGAATGTCCTTGAAAAGTCCTGAGAATACAACCAATTGCCCCTTGAATATGGAATTCATCAAACTCTTGACAGCCATATGAGTTAGCACCATGTGGGTAGAGAACCCCTCTCGGCCAGGGAACTGAATAACAATGGAGCGAGGGGTAATAATAGCATCGATAGTGAATCCACCGACGGGCAATGAGATTGCTACCGGCCTCACTTGAGAAGAAACTGGCACCAGTGCATGAGAGCTCTTCTTGGCAGTCGTCTTCATTAAAAGTGCTAGCTCATCATCCCCAAAATAGCCAAGAACCAAGACCCGGATTGGCATGTGGCAGATATAATTTTGAACTTTGAAACGTAAAATCGGCATTGAACCATCCTAACTCGGCTCATGGTCTCCATAGGGACCAGACCCAAGGGGCACCAAAGACAGCACACACCCACTCTGTGGGGTGGAAATAGGAGGCGAAGTGGAGGGCTTGGAAGATACGGGAGGAAGTGGAAGATGGATAGCGGCAATGATAGACTCGGGCCTAGACGGAGGTAAAGGCAAAGGCGAAGGTGGGTGTAAAGGCGTAGCTTGCTCAGGCTCGGGCGGAGGCGATAGAGGAGAGGGTGGAGATGGTGACGGCAATGGAGATGGAGTGGACAAAGGTAGTGGAGACAGAGGCAACGCGGGCAATGAGGATGATGAAGAGGGAGGTGATGGAGATGGTGCCGACAAAGAAGACAGTGATGATGAAGGCGAGGAGGCACACGGCGCCCACCGTCGCCATGCCGAGATGACACGTCGGGCGATATTAGGAGTGGAAGCGGGGGTGGCAACGGGAGTGAAGGAAAGGGTAGAGGTACCCACCTGAGCAGAGGCTTGGGTAGGTGGCAGTGATGGAGCCGGGGTAGGAGATGGCGATGGGGTAGGTGGAGACTTAGGTGAGGGAACGGGTGATGGACTAGGCGATGGAGCGGATGATGGAGAAGATGCAACACTAGATGAAGAGGAATCACAGGGGTGCCCCTGGTCTTGCAGTGATGGAGACAACTGCTTGGGCGACGCTTCTTGCTATTGCTTGCTGCGAAGATCTAAAATAACTTTATGCATGGCGGCCCAATCAATACTATTCTTATCGTCCAGATCATAAAGATAATCCCAGAACTCAGGGCAATCCTCGACCAAATGCCCCTGCTGGTGGTGAAATTCACAGAACTGAAGCACATTCCTGACCGCGGGTCGGCAAGGTGCAACCGAAGGGAGTTGCAATGCGTGAGTGGCCGTCAAAGCCCGGAAGATATCGATAAAAGACTCTGACGCTTACACTACAAGAAGCATATATAGCAGTGAAGAACATATAATTGGAATTATCATCCTTTATGGTCACAGTAATAAATTAAGGGTGTTGCTCAATTATTTCTAAGCATACACTAGAGTTATGGAAAAGTCAGAATTTCGAATGAATACCGTCATTACCGATAACTGAAGGAAGTTTGATGCATCGGGCCACACTATTTGCTCGACGTAAATCAATGCGGGGTTCAGATATCACTACAATACAGATGCAATGTGCTTTAATATGATGAGCTAGGCTTCTTACAGTAGCTTTATTCCCAATTCCTCTGACATTCTATATAAGAGCTGTATCAATCATGTTCACAGGGGGTATTTATATGGGCAGCCAAAACCTTAGTTTTAGCTCTAGTCAGATGGGCATCGCTTCTAAGATCTCCTGGCCAAACTGAAATGCCCTTTAATTCATTAGGCTGATCATAGTTTGATTTGCTCTTATTACTGTGACACATCATCCTGGAATTCTCTGAGTTTGATATTTTGGATACTTTATCCGAGCTACTTATGTGCACTGTCTCCGTTTCTATAGCAGTCTATATTGGTGGGGGATCAGATAGTACATTCGACTTAGCCAAGTTAATGCATTGGATTGAAGGAAGCTCCTTAGGAGGAGAAATCTCAACTGTATCGGCCTTAGATGTTGCCAGTCTCTTGTTATTTCGCTTGGTTTTGTCAGTGACAGACAATTGAGAGGTAGAGGCAATATCTTCTTTCTCTACTAAGGGAAGTGTTACGAGGGTAGGCTGCTGATCTTTCATAGACACAATTGTGATATCTTTAGGACCCCCTGAACTTAACTTGTCTTGACCTTGTTCCGTTCCAGATCTCTGGTCTTCACGCAAATACATCAGAGCGGCAAACCTGTTGGTGGTGTTGGTCTCAGCCTTGGAGCTAGGCGGTTGAGGAGAAATAGGTCTGTATCCTAGCGAATGGATCTTTGAGGACAAGGAAGGTTACCAGTCTCCAAATGAGGATGCCGATTGTTGATCTTGCTTTGTTTCATTTTACAGTCTTCTTCTTTGTGACCGAGCTTGTGGCATATAGAGCATAGATGTGGAACACAGTGATAATTAACCCTCTACCAGAAGCCCTCCCCATCTGTATCTATCCATGTCATATGCATGAACCAACATTTGTGTTGTCTTTATATGTGTTTTTGCTTGGTTCAGTCTTAGATTTTTCATAAGGGTACCAGCTTGTTCATATACATGCAGTAGAGAATCTAGAAAGCCATGCAACCTTTCATCTGATCTATACTTATCCTTGACAAATTTTTCCCATTGACTGTTTACATTTTGTTCTACATGGACCATTCTAGCATCAAGTCTCTCTACAACCATATTTAAATGCATGAAGGAAGCATTCATGATTCTGAACTGATTCATCAATAGATTTACCAGTGAGGGATGCACTTCAGCAGCATGTTGGGAAGAACTTGGTCATGTTGAACCTGAAGCCTGAAACTCTGGTGGGGCTTGAGGTTCCTCAGGAGATAAGGGTGGCTGAATACCCAATGCCATCATAGGTCCTTGATAAGGTCCATGATATGTGGTAGGACCTAGATAGTCTTCTTGTGGCATGTCAGCCTCAACATGTGGCTGTTGTGGTTCTTCCAACCCTTGTTCCTCCTAATGCTCCTCAACAGGTGGCTGCTCATCAAGTGGCTGCTCATCATGCGACTACCGTTCCTGTAGCTCTTCTTGCTCATGCATTTCTATTTCTTAATTTTGCTGCTCTGGTTGCATCACAAACTACTGTTGCTGCTGCTCTATCTGTTCAATTAACTGATCAATGTGTTGATCAAGCTGCAGCATAACTTGTTCGTCTGACAAAAACTATTGTTCTAACTCATGAAGTTCTTGTTCTTGCTGTACATCTCTTTCGAGCTCTTCTCTTTCTTCTTCATACTGATCAGGTGGCTGCTCTTCCTGTAGCTCTGGATGAGGCTCTTCCTGCAATTCTAGATGAGATTCTTCCTGAAGCTCTGGAATGGGTTCTTCCTAAACTTGTTCTGCCTCACGTTCTAGTTGTACTTGCAGGTTCTCATCATGCATTATCACTACACCAACCTGCTGCTCTATATGTTCTGCCACTTCCTGCTCATCTAATATTGGCTGTTGCTCCCCCTGATTTTGTGGATCCTACTGAATCTGTTCCACTTGTTCCACATCTTGTTGATGTTGTTGTTGTTCTAACTCAGGCTGCATTTCTTGTTCTATTTCTTGTTGTTGTTGCTGGTCAAATTCTGGTTGTTGCCGGGGTGCCCATTCTCTGGGTTGACCAGTCAACAGAAATAGGTGCCCTCACTGGGAGGCGCCCATTCCTTTTTGTTTATTTTTTTTCTTCTGTTACCCTTGTTTCCACAGATCAAGCATTATTGCATAGGGTCGTTGGTTCATAATTACAATTAAGTTCAGGCATAACTAAAACATTACAAGTTCCATGAATTTTACATGAGTCAATAGTAAAGATTTATGGCATGGAATATATATGAAAGATTGCATAAAGTGGAGAGGATTACATTAAGTCCATGATCGTGCTTATAGATTAATGTCAGAGTCATACTACAGGCTTTTAAATCATGGGTTACATTTAACATGTTGGACAGGAAAATGGTGCCTTACTGTGTGGTCATCCATTAATGGATGACTCTGTGGGAGGGTGCCCATTGTAGAAAATGGTGCCAGCCCACAAGGTCTTCCATTAATTAGTATCCACAGATGGAAGCTAATTTTCAAGTAGGCAAACCGTAAGAAGTTAACACATGTACGATGAGGAAATGGTGGCCAAGTGCAGAGTCACCTATTATTGGACGACAAGGGTCTCGGTCGCCCATTAATGGGTGCCTAGTGCACTGGTCGCCATTTACCTGTGTAGGAGAAAACTTAAAAACAACAGATGCCTGTAGGGTTTTTGAAAATCAAGAGGATACTACTCATGCTTGCAGCTAGAACTTTACTATGGGTTTGGCTTAATCTTGAGAACACCTACCTTTGTTTGGTGGAAAGAGACGAACAGGAGGCAGGGAAGCAAAGGGAGAAGAAGCGTAGCCACAGCAACTGCAACCGCACCAGCAAGGCAGAGAACCCACAGTACCAGGCTCTTAAATAGGAAGAGGAGCAATAGCAGTAGTAACAAAATGACGGCAACCGCAGCTCTCAAATAGGAAGAAGAAAGAGCAATAGAGGATGCAGAGGGATGTAGGGGACAATGATGGCACAACGACTCTCTTCAAATTCAGCGGTAGCAGTAGCCTTTGCCTGTTCGACGGGAAGGTTTATTTATAGAGGAAGAGAAAAACCTAAGGGGGGTTAAGTGCCATCGAGAGAAAGATTTTAAACCTTGACATACGTTTCTCCAACCCTTCCAAAATGCCAGTCACCTGCCATGCTTTGGTTTTCTGTTTGTCGCCGGAGGTGGCGTAACAGGTGAACACTTTGACAGAATCATCAGTCACCTGAACCACCCGCTTTTTCTCGGGCAGTTGCCTATCAAGCTTAGGCGGCATCCCTAGTCTGTCAAAGACAGACACTCTGGGCGTGGAGGCTTGAGGGGAGCGATCCTCCTCCGTGCGCGTGGAACTAGCCCACGGGGAGGTCGACCGCACCTTCTTGCCGGTTCCTCGACGCTTCTGCCCTCGTAGGGGCTGGGTTGCAAACCCCAGAGAGACCGAGGCTTCAGTGCTCGGCGGACTCCGCATCCGCTGAAGTTCTGACATGCGGAAGGACTCCTCCGCCCACGCGCGCCTTATAATCCGGGCCTCCTCCTTGGTGACCCATATTTTCTTCAAAGGGAGCTGGCGCTCCTCCACCGAGTTGCCCCCATTCCTTGACCGGGCAGTTCGTGGCTTGGGCCGTTGCAGAGGGCCCTGGGTTGCCACCAGTACGGCAGACTTTTTCTTCTTTGCTCCGTCCTCCCAAACTTGCCGGAGCAGCTCAAAGCGGTTGGAGGTAGGGATGGTCAGGACATAACGATCCCGTGGCAGGATCGGCTCGCCTCCATCGAGCCGAATGCGAATATCTCCGATGCCAGAGCGAGAGACAGCCGCTACGGGCTTTGCACCCTTGCGACTACGGCGTCACCCCCATTGAGCAAGGGCGGCGGTGGTGGCGCCCGCCGTAGGCATGGCGTCATTCTGGCGGCGGCGGCGTTGCCCCCGTTGAGCAGGGGCAGCCCCTCTGAGGGTGGCCACAGTGGTGTTGGGGCCGTTACGGCGACGGCGCTGCTCCCGTTGAGCAGGAGCCGCACCGATGGTAACCTGGTTGACCGAGAAAACTCGGTCGTTTCTTGAGGCGGAGGGCCTGACGCCCTCAGGAGCTAACTTGTTGGCCGAGCGAACTCAACCAATTGTCTAAGCCAAGGGCCCGGCACCCCCGACGGTTGGTGTGTTGGCCGGGTGAACCTGGCCAGCTGCTGAGGTGGAGGACCTGACATCCTCGATAGTTGGTTTGCGGACCAGACTGACCCGGCAAGCTGCTGGGGCCGAGGGCCTAACACACCCGACTGTTGTCTTCTTGACCAGGCGAACCCGGCTAGCGAAAGCGGAGTTCTAAACATTACCAAATAACCCTCCATTGGTTCCTAGACTTAAATGAATATTTTTAACACACGTTGGGAAGGGTACTTGGGTCTTAAGGTCACCCCCTATATATATTAACTTATTCTCTGAATTTGAGAAGAACCCTAATGTGCTAACATTGTTCTATCTTGTAGGAAAAGAAAAGGGAGAACGAAGGAGGAGCCAAGGAAAGAGCAAGGGTTTTGATCTACATCCGTCCATCTTTGGAGCACATGGTAGAAGGAAAAGAGGAGCAGCCCGAAGAGAGGATCGAGGAGATGCCAAAAATGACGCCGTCCAACTTCCATCCAACCTAGGCTTCAAGGAACTTCTTAAACCGGCTTGTGAAGCTCAAAGGGGAAAACATTTCATATCTTTTACTCTTTTGCTTGTGTTTGTTTTCGTGATCTACATCCTACTTTGAGCATAGATTTTTACTTGGCCGTTCATTGTATATCCTTTCATTTTATTGAACTATAAATACTATTGTGTGTGAGTGGAGCTCCATCTTTGAGTGTGTGGATTCATTGTGGGGCAAGTTTCCCCGAGTTTGTGTGTGAAGACAGAGCTGTGTCTTTGTGTGGCTTTGTGTCCAAGGTGCGTTCCCTGACCGTGCATGTGTGTGTGCTACGGTGGCCGCAGATTGGGGTAAGGCCCCGTGCGCGTGCATTACTGTGGAAGCAGCGTGTGTGGTGTTGGGATTTGTCCCCGTTCTGCTACTAATCATAGCATGTAGTGAAGCCTCACCAGGTTTAGTGAGGTGTGGACGTAGGGTGCCCGTCGTGGTCCCGAACCACCTAAAAGTCTTTGTGTCCATTGTGAATGCTTGTGTGATTGTCTATTTCTTCTATCTCCGTTCACAGGTCAATCTATAGATTTTTATTCACTGCTCTGCTAGACATTGCTACCTCTGCTATTTGTATTTGGCCGTAGTTAACTCATTCTTTGCATTGTATATCCGTGTGAGATCGGAAAGATTGAGAGAACATTTGTATCTCACTTGAGTTTAGGCTAATTAGCGTAGTTAATTTTAATTTCGTTGTGATTAGTTCAGATTATTTTTAAAATCTGCCATCTCGACTGGGGGACAATTCAACCTCCGTTCTTGTCCGCCATCTATTTTGGGGCCGACACCAAAGATTCTTCCTTTGTTGTTTCCTCCAAATGTAACATGTCCACCTTCTTTTTCCACCAGGAGATAGAATTTGGTTCTGTCCACAGTCATGTGTCTTGAACAGCCACTATCAAGGAACCACTGGTTATGCATGGCTGCAAGACACTATTGCACAAGGAATCAAACGATAGTGTTTAGAACCCAACAAAATTTGGGTCCCATCAAACTCTTCAATTCCTCAAAACATGATGCCATACACTTTGGAATCCACAATTTTTTTCATTTCTTGCTGTTATGTTTCTATTCTTATTGTCCATTTTCACATTCTTCTTTTGTTTTTCTGCTTTTGATTTTTGATGGATGTTTAAAGAGGGTTGATTTTGGATCTATTGTTTTTATTTTGAATGATACAGGGTGTGAGGATCCATGGGGTAATAAGTATGACGGCTTTTATAAGGATGAGTGTTGAAGGTTTGCCAACCAACTGATTGCCTTGACCTATAGGGAGTCTTGTATTGACCTACCCCTTGATTTTCCCAACCGAGCTCTCTTCCATGAAGCCTCTGCCTTGATTTGACCCATTGACTGCATCTAGTCATACTCTGAAACCTGGGGTTATAATGAATACTATTTGGCTGAAAGGTCATCTCCTTGTAATTGGTGCGTCGATGCATGGGTTGCCTTTTTTCATAATGCCTGGCCGTAGTTCTTGGCTGCACCGACGCAGGCTATGGGTAAGGTCTACCTGCCTGAGTTTCTTGAACAATTTTCTTGGGATTTTTAAAGGTGTTCTCCTTAACCTTTTCCTTTATTTTGTAACTTTGTTTTGGTTGGTTTTGACTGGGTTTTATGCTTGAAGTTGAAGCTTCAGTGGAGAATACAAAAGTGACAGTTTTTACTCCAACTTATTTTTTATTTGAGGGATTAAAACCCAACCCTTCCTTATTGAAGTTCATTTTTGTACCTAGCAACGCATCTAGGTTTTCCCTGTCATCTACAAATTTTTTCAGGGATTATTATTTATCTCTAAATTCTTTTTCAATTTTTCAATGTTTTCAAGAAGTTGAGAATTGACTTGCTTGACAGCTTCATATTTTTCATTGCATAGTTTGCTGTCATTTTCATAACATTGCATCTTCATCTTTGTTTCATCAATTTTATTTCTCACCTTGCACAAAGTTTGTCTCCCAATTTTCTTCTATATCCCCTCTAAGGTTAGATTGTATCCCGGGTATGGCCTTAGTAGGGGCACCGTTCCGTAGAGGCGGTTGGTTGTGTTGGGCCACCCTCAAATACATGCCCTGCTTAAGAGGACTCCTTAATGAGAGGGGGCAGAATGACGACCCCTGGCTAATAGTTTGATCCTATCTTTAGGTGCCGTAGATTATTGTCAAAAATCTAAAAAAAATAGATATTGTCAAAACTTCTAGAAATCAGATATGTCAAAAATCTAAAAAAATCAAGTATTATCGAAAACTAAAAAAAATCAGAAATATCAAAAATTAAAAAATATGCATCTTTTATTTTTACATATGTTTATTTTGAGAACAGATGTGCAATTTGTTTGCTAAGCGTAACTGTAGGTGTTCAAATTTTCTTGCTCTCTATCTTTTCGCTCTGCTCCTGTTCACCACTTTTGAGATATTCTCATCTCGTCGATCTTGTCTCCTGATCTGCCTTGAAGCTTTTTGTCCTATTCAACTCTCATTTGCTCATTTCATTATATCTCTATGAGAGGGAAATGCCTCACGATTTTGAAACCTGACAGTTCTGCTTCATCTGATCTTGGCCTTTGATTGAAGAGCGTATTTGTCATACACGTCTTTTGACCCACATGTTGTATGTTGTCATTGGTCTCACACGTGTTGTCTTTTGTCCCTCTGTGTTATCCCATGACTTGCCTTTGGTCTCACACGTATTGCCTTTTGTTCCCCGTGTAGTCATCACACGGGTTGTCTTTTGTCCCCAGTGTCATCATCACACGTGTTGTCTTTTGTCCCTCCATGGTATTTGTCCACTGTATTGTCACACATGTATGTTGTCCCTCCATGTCGTGCTATCCCACACATGTCGTTGTTGTCCCACCATGTTCTCATCCCACTGCGTGTGCTATCCCACCGCGTGTGTGTTGCCTTATCCCACCGTGTCTTAATCCCACGCACGCTTACTATTTGTTCTTGTGGTGTTTAAGTTGTTGTTATGTTAAGTTTAGTTCATTTTTATTATGCTTCATTCATCTTCGTTGTTATGTTATGTTCGTTTATTTTCATGTTGTTATTATTTTGTCTTATTATGATGAAAAATTCATGGGTCACCAGAAAGCCCAGAAATTTTTTGGATCTAACTCCAAAGGCGCACTTGGTTGGATTAAGCTTCATGTTGTACCTCTAGAGGGTGCCAAAAATTTCGGCCAGATCGGTGAAATGATCCTCGACTTTGGATGATTTGACGAGTATGTCATCAATCTCGATGTTCCACCCGATCTGGTTGACCAGCTTTTGATAAGTTGCCCCGGCGTTCTTTAGCCCGAACGACATTTGGGTGTAACAATATATGCCAAAGTTAGTAACAAAGGTAGTCTTCCCGATATCTTTGGGGTTCATCCAGATCTGGTGGTATTCGGAATAAGCATCCAAAAAATTGAGAAGTTCGTTACCCGAGGTTGAATCGACCAGTTGGTCGATGCTCAGCAACAGGTAGCAATCTTTTGGAGTAGCTTTATTGAGGTTGGTGAAGTCAATACACATCTGTCATTTGCTTGAAGCTTTTGGTACCAGGACAACATCAGCGAGCCACATCGGGTATAGGACCGGTCTAAATCCTGATTTTCTTTCCCTTATTGACTTGCTCTTTAATGATTACCTACCTTTCAGGGGCATGCTTTCTTTTTCATTGTTGAACTGGTTTCACCGTCGGGTCGAGGTTGAGGTGGTGCGTCACCGTCTCCGCAGGAATATCGGGGAGATCCTCGTCAGACCACGCAAAAACATAGAAGTACTCTAAAAGAAATTCTTTATATTGAGTTTGCATGTCGGGCGATAAATCCGCTCTAATCTTCACTTCGAGAGAGGGGTCATCTTTGAGGAAGACTAACAGTAGTTCCCCACCGGGTTTCCTTACTCTTGACTTGTCCTCGATGGCCCCAAGCTCCCTATTGTTGCCCTCAGGCCTTATGGCTTCCACTGAGATTACGTAGCACCTTCTACCTATTACCTGATTACCTCGGACTTCCCCTGTGCCATACTTAGTGGGAAACTTCATCTTGTGGTGATAGGTGGAGGGCGCTGCCTTGATTCGGCCGATAATACCTCGGCCAAAAATGGCATTATAGGCTGACATCTCTTTAATCACCATGAAGTTTGTCATGAATGTGATGATTTTGGGAGGGGTACTGAGGGCAAAAAGCGGGCTTAGGGTTCCCTCGGGGTAGGTTGCCTGGCCATTGAAGCCACAGAGGGGAGTTCGAATCGGGCAGAGCCTGGATGGGTCTTCACCCATCTTCAAGAAACATTCATACGCTAAAACATCGGGGACGCTGTCATTGTCTACTAATATCCTATCTACGTTACAATGATTTATAGTAGCTAAGATTACAAGGGCATTGTGGTGCGGGGTAACCACCCCTTCCAGGTCTTGGTCGGAAAAGACCAGGGCCTATTGGTCGCTTACCGAAGGAGTTTTATGAGGCTCGAAAGCTCGGTTGGCTCACTCGGCATGATGCTTTCTTCCTCGACTACTATCCCCTCATGAGGCTGATCCCCCTGAGATGACGTTAATGTGGATTCCTCAGGGGCGACTGTCGATTTCTTCTGGAGGGACTCCGCGATCCTCTTGTCGCTCGGTCACGTATTGGGAGAGGTGCCCTTGGTGGATGAGGCTCTTGATCTCATCCTTGAGTTGCTAGCAATCCCCAGTGTGATGGTCATAGTCGTTGTGGAACTGACAGTGCTTCCGACGACTGCAATGCCTTGGATCGACTTTCACTGGCTCAGGTCGATGAAGTAGGCCTGAGTCCTTGATTTCTTGGTATATCTCATAGACATGGGTAGATAAAGAAGTATAGCGCTCAAACTTGCGTGGGGGTTCCCTGCACTTGCCTTCTCGATTTCTCCTCTTCCCCTACCCAGAGGCTTGCTCCGACGGTCGCTTCTTCTCCCCCTCCCATCCCGAGCTCGTTGAGTCTCGGCAAGTATTGAAGACTTCCTCACACTCCGCATGGAGCAGAGCTAGAGTCACTAGGTCAGCGAGAGAGGAGGGGGGGAGCACCAGCTCTCTTTGAAAGCCTTCGTCGCGGGTTCCTCCTGTCAGTGCGGTGATGGTTGAGACTACATCCAAGCGGGGGATACGCAGGGCCTCCGCCTTGAAGCGATTGATATAGGCCCGCAACTTTTCCCCTTGAGCCTGCTTGAGCGCCAGTAGTCTCACCACCGATCTTGGAGGACCACTGCCGGTGAAGCTTTCTTTGAATAATCGCCCAAACTGTCGGAAGCTAGTAATTCTCCCGAGGGTGAGTGCTCGGAACCATGCTTGAGTGCCCTGGACCAAAGTTGTTACGAACGCTCGACATTTGATGGCTTCGGACGCTCCGTGAAGGGTCATCAGGGCGTTGAAGCTGTTGTAATGGTCGACCGGGTCGCCCTGGCCGTCATAAGATTTGAAGGTCGGTAGGGAAACTCTTGATGAGATCTTTGCCTCCAAGATGTCGTTGGAGAACGGGGATCGATCCTCGTCCTCCTTTGTAGAGCTCTATTGTAGGGCACGAAGGGGGCGCTCCTGCTCGGTGAAATGCCGCTCAAAGTCTCAGAGTCGGAGGGAGATCTCGGGCTGGCGTCGGGATGGTGCCGGGGGGCTCAGGGTGTTCCCTCGGCTTCTTCCATGTTGTTCTATGGCGGGGGCATCCATCTCTGTGCGTTCACGGGGTGGCCCGAATTTTCTCCCTAGCGGGTTGGAGGAAGCTTCTTGTTCTACGGGCGGGGGTTGCGAGGGTCCGCCTGGCCCGCTTTGGATGAGACGTTTGCCTTGGAGGATAAAACGTCCTCTGGTTGTTAACCGGGAGGCTTCTACGCAGGGAGGACTCACTCAGGACCGTTGGGACCTCTCCTCCCAGGCTTCCTGGGTCCTCATCAAATCAACGAGGATGTCCAGTTTGGCGTTGAGGGATCAGAGAGCATCCGGGTCCCTGGAAGCGGGTTGTCTCACTGCGGGCGGTGGAGGGAGGATATTAGCTTCATCATTGGAGAGGGGGCCCACCGAAGAGTGTGAGGGCACAAGTTCCCTATCCACGATTGCTGGTGCCTTCCCTTTTTCACCGGTGTTTCTCCGGCTACTGCTTCTCCGCACTATATTGGCTTTTCGCTCGTTTCCCACAAATGGTGCCAGATGAAGAAGCATGATCTCGTGCTGCAACCTAAGCCGTCTGATCTTCTATGGACACTTGATGGTGGCCACGCTAGTTCAAGATTCTGCAAGGCAAGAAACAGATCAGAGGAGCCCATGGTGATAACCCTGGGGAAAACCCTCCGATGCCTAAGTCAGCAAAATGGTAGAGCGTGGTGCAGAGAATAGAGAGAGTATGGGGCACGAGATTAGCCAAATGACCACGCTGACCGAGGCGCCGCTCGCCTCCGAGGTGCTCGGCGAGCCCAAGAAGCGGCGCAACCTGCTGAACATCGTAGCTGGGTTTTATAGCTATAGAATGTTGTTATGTGTGGGTGGTTGGCAGGAAAACAGGTTTTTGCGCGATTCCCGTCGATCCGGCTCGACCGGAAGGGAGCTCAGTTTCGAACTCCGCCCCTTCGATTTCCAGGTTGTGTGACGGTCCTTACAGTGACAGTCACACTATAACGGCCCTCAATGGGTGCGTTACGGACCCCGTGGCGGCCCAACATTGGACCGTCACACCCTTTGTAGTGGTCCACCCTTAGATTGTTATAGCCCTTTGACCTGATCATTTGACCATTGACCCTGTAGGGCGATTGGCCTGGCGGTCTATCGTGCAACTGCTAGAGCCTTGTAGCGCACCAACCATGGTGCATTAGAGGGTGTGAAAACTGTGAATTTTTATAACCCTCGGGTGTCTCTAGCGGCCGTTTAGTGGTGCGTCACAGCCCTGTAGCGCACCAAGGCTCGACCGCCAAAGACTGTGACGGGGCACTATTCGACCATCACATCCCTTAAGATTTCAAAGGTTGCATAATCATGTTCTTATGCATTTAATATTGCATACTCACCATGTTTAAAGTATTTTTATGAACTGTGGCACTTTTTAGATCCCAATAAACTTACTTTCTCTCTCCTTGTGACGGAACCACTAGTTGTAGCCCGACGACCTCTAGTGTCGACCCACCCGGGAGAGGTGGAGGGGTGTTCCCGTCGTACGATTTTTAAGCTAGTTACCGTGGGCCCCCAGCTGTTTACCGTAGCGTCTTACGGGAGGGAACTAGCTAGAGACCTGGCTCTAGGCAGGAGTCAGTGTGTGCACACGTGGTCGGAGGCCTGGACTGACACTGACGAGTGTTACTCTGACTAGTACTTGGTTTGGTACAGTTACGCCTCTCGCTTGTTATGTCTTTCTGACTTGCGAGTTGCTTGAGACGCAGTGTAAGTTGTCAGTGGATGCATCTGGTTTCTTCTTTCTGGTGGTCCTCCCTTCTTCCTATCACTTGGTTAGCTGAGATTTATTCTATTAGTAGATTTAGCTTCTGATGCTATTATTTACTTAAATTGGCATATTAGTTAGCTGTTATAAACTGTTTAGATAGGTTTTACAGCTCTGCTATACTTGTGTCTATATTATGCCAATGCATGTTTCCACGTGTGCACACACTGACTGACTGCGCTACGTCAGGCCCTCTAGCTGGTTCTTCCTCCCGGCCCGGACTCGAGCCGCCATAGTAGGAGGCCCACGGCAACCAGCCTAAAATCGTCTCTCTTGGGTAGCCTTGCCACCACTCCCTAGTTGGACCACACGCGTGTCGGAAGGCTACGACTAGTGGAGGGTCGCTGAAGGAGTAGGCTCTCTAGTCAATGAAAAACGGCGCCTGAACCAGACAAGTACAAGGATCGCTCCTCATACTGACACCGACTCACGGTGACATAAGCCGAGAACACCACTTCCCGGGACCCCACGTCACCCTAACACATAGCCCCCACATGATGCCCAGTATTAGTCAGACCACGGGTCAGCAAGTGGATCGAGGTCCACTCACTTGGGACTCGAATCAGCAAGAAAAGGACTACCAGTCAGACAATACACAGTAAACGGTCCACACTGGGCCATTCCTATGCACACGGTCATTTGGTGGACCACCTCAAAACTCAAACGGCTCTTCACAGATCGTTTGACTATCTGGCATGGTCACCCATGAACCGTCCCACAACAGCCATACACAATCTGCAACCCGTCTCGACCCTCTTCTCCACACTCGCGCTCCTCTATTGCTATTCCTGCCGGAGGTCACTCGTTTGCAGATGTGCTTAAATCGTCCATGAAGCCATCGGTTGTGAAGGGTTTCATCCATGCTCCAGTTTCTACTGATGGTGGTGAGCCCGCTGTGTTCTTCAGTGCGGAGGAGCTGTCTGCTTCCATGGAGCCATTGGCATTTTCTTTAGTTGCTCAAACGCTTCAGGGCAGACCAGCATTCCCAGATATTAGGGCACATCTAACTCATCGCTGCGGATTCAAGGAAGATTTTGTCATTAGCGCCCTAGACTCTCACCATCTGCTGCTACGGTTTCACAATCAGGAGGATTATCTCCAGCTCCCCTTAAAGGAAAGTCTCTATGTCCATGGTCGTCTCTTCAAGTTTTTTAAATGGACTTTGAATTTCTCCCCAAACGAAGATTCACGCATTCTTCCCATATGGATTGCATTTCCTGGTTTGCCAGTAAACTTCTTTGTTGAACCTATGTTACATTCCATTGTTGGAAACATTGGCAATGTATTGAAGATTCATAAGAGTCGACACTTTGTCTGGTTCGTCCAGAAAGAGTTTTCCGGATTGATTTCAAATTCCCCATTTTGAGATCCGATTGTCATGGTTCTTTACCCTATTACCCTTAGGGTTTCTACCTTTGTTTTGGTGATGGTTTAAAGGGTTTTAGCATGAGCTAATAGGTCCTCTTGGCCCAGTTAGGAGGCAATTGAGAGGGGGGTGAATTGATTGTCTGCCCTTTTCGACAAATTTAGACTTAGACAAATTTAACCAAAGAGATGAATGGTGAAGACTAAATCAGGCTTGAATAAAAAGATGAATGATTACCATGCAATCGCTCACAACTCCCAATGTTTGATGATGAACACTTGGATATCACAGTGTGAGAGGACAATCAAGGAATTCTCGTCTCACCGTATCAGGCTCGTTATATGAACATAGGGAAAATAAAGCAAACTCTCAAGCAGCGAATCACAAATAGATAGTGCAAGAGAAGTTTATAGGTGGTTCGGGACCTCACAGGCTCCCTACATACACCCCTCACCAATCGGTGAGGCTTCACTCGCTTTAACCCGAAGCACACGGAGTAAACACTCCAACAACACCAATACCAATGTCTCAACACGATCCAACAATGGACTACAACCAAACGGACGCTGCACAGCTCGTAGCTCCGCCCACGCTCACACCTATCCGCAGACGGTTCTCAACAAAAATATACTTAGAGTTCAAAAATACAATATATGATCAATAGACCCTCAAGAACCAGAAGCAAATGACCATGATGAAGCTAAACAAGATATGGAAGTAAATCCCCATGAGAAAGAACGAAGAGTAAGAGATATTCTCTATTGCTCAGAGTGGAGGGTTGCCGGATGCCGACGTTGAGGACGTCCATGCGTTCCTCTTCTCGATCCGAACCTTTCTTTATTCAGTAGGGATTTTAGAAAATGATTGGAGGTAGATGAATCCCTTGTATCTCCTTAGCTCCTCTCCTTCCTTCGGTTCATTCTTCTCCTACAAGGCAGAATCAAAACATTAGAAGCATATTCTCCACATACAAAGAGCAAATTCGTATGTGATATATATAGCCCCAAAAAGATGGGCAAAAGACCCTTTAACCCATGCCAAAACCCTTTGGAAACATCACTCATATGTATATCAAACCCCCCCCCCCCCTCCCCCCCCCCCCTGCCCACCCCCCCGCTTTTGCTTTCGTTTCCCGCCCACCCCTTGGGGTACTTGAACCCCCCCCCCCCCCCCAGCACCCTTGGCTTGGTCACAGAATTCACGGTCATTGGCCATACTCATGGCCCACACGGAAATCGCTTCCCGAAGAAACTAACACTATCCGGAGATAGCCTTCCGCACGTACACTAGTACACGGTGACTTGAACTAGCCCAACGAGGAAGTCCGAAACACACGGGGTCACCCGGACCCTCAAAATCACACGAGCATGCTAATCGAGGTATCATGATTCCTCCGGACACCAAAAAATACGAACTCGGTCCTCACGGGGTGTTCGGGACATCCACGGGGCAAAAGGTCGATCAATGAGTCTCAACTGGGTCGACCGATGGCCAAAACAGGCGAAAAGGGTTCAATTCAATCAACCTGCCCACTGGGCCGATCGACCTACAAAGGGGTCAATCGACCAGACCCCCAGGGTTGGTCGACCGGACCAAGACTAGGCACCCCCTGACCTGGGTCGGTCGACCGAACTAGGGCAGTTCGCCCTCCGTGGCGAACGCCGATCCGGTCGACTGAACAACCCATTTGGTCGACCGAATTCGGCGATGTAACTACGAAACCCCATCAGAGGGGCCATTTTTCACGCCCCAATCACCCCGGGTGATGGGAAAAACATGGGGGAATCGTTCCCCACCCTCTAAACTAACGAGAGGGCCCAAGCAAATCACAAAAATATGGTCGAATCAACAAATTCGTCGCTCACTCCAAAACCATGCATTTGTACCATGACGTGAAAGAAAACCACCCTCGGCCTCACCTCGGCCTACAAACGCGGAAAAATGGAATGTACGAGCTAGGGATCTATCCCTCTACCTCTCACGACGAAATCCCGTGCCGAGGATGCCGATTCCATGTGAAATCGGCACTCGAATCACCTCCGGCTTCACGAACTCACGTACGAGCTTCGCCGCGCCACCGGGCGTTCCTCGCTCCATCCTCGACCGCTCGCCGCCCACGTTGTCTCCGCCTCGCCCGCATCAAGCTTTGTCGGCCGCCAGAGAAGAGAGGGAGAGAAAGAGAGAAACGATTGGAGAGAGAGAGAGAATGTGAGAATGAGGGGCCGATCAAGCATGTAACAAGCACATCAAGTAGATGATTCCATGTAGGAATCGATAACTTGTAACCATAGAGAAAAAAGGAAATGAATCATGTGGATGAAATGTCGTAGACATCACGCTAGTCATGCACTTGGTGTAATGCCTCGCCATGTCATTACAACTCCCCGGGACACAAGTACTTTTTGGGTGCTCCTCCCAGGACTAGACCGGGCCCTAAATGATGCATTGGTATTGATTTGGTGGATCCACAATCCCAAGTTATGTCTAGACATTTACTGGACTCGGCCAGGAAAAGAAATGGAACATCAAGCGATAGATGAGAATAAAATAGGGTTCAAGCCATCAACAGCTCGGCCACCGAAGTACACAAGAAAGCACGAAAATCGAGCTCTACGAATTTCACAGTCACACCAAGGCCGCTTATGACATAAACGGTCTTACACTAGACCGTGGGAGAGAAACTGGTCCAAGGGAGGACCCAGTTCAGTGCCAAGAGATAAACGGTCCTAAATGGGCCGTGCGAAGATGGAACGGTTTGGAATGGGCTGCTTGTCAGAAACAGACAGTCCATAACTGGCTGTTCAGAACAAAGGTATTGAGGTACACGATGAACGGTACACGATCAGTATTGGACCGCTCTAAAACCAAATGGTCCACTCATCACCGTGTAACAAATGGGCCAAGCTAGGCTACAGGAATCAACCTAATTGGGCTTCTAGACCGCCCAAGGCATGATGGAACTGAACCAGGGTTCAGCCCACAGCTGCCAGGTCAGTCAAGGGGCTTTAGGTCGACTTAACATGGCTAGGTCGAAGAAATATCAAGGATAATCGACCAGTAAGATCTGGCACTTAGCCAGTACATAAACGGTCTCAATCGAGCCACTCAAGGAATCAAACGTTCAGACTCTGGCCGTGTAAGGACTCCGACGGTCCAATGAGGGCCGTGACTCTGAACAGGGACAAACATGTGATCCAATCGAGTTAACAGGTGTAGGATTTGAGGAACAACCTGCCCGACGTCCTAGTGGGAATCCCAGGCTCACGGGGACTGACAGAGGTCTCATAATGGAGGTCCTAGTCCGACGGAAGGAGTATCCGGTGGAGAGTCCCAACCATTACAAGAACTGAGGGCTCGTGAAACCTCGCCACTTGAGGTGACAGTCTAAGGAAGACTGCTACCTGGTTTCCGCTTTGGCCGGGTTTCAATTGTGTCGTTTTAGCCTCTGGTTGAGTCGGTTTTCAACCCCTTTGTTGGCCTTGGACTCGATGGATGCCTCGAGCATCCCGTGAGAGTCGTGCGCGTGCCAAGGGATCCTAGAGGAGTGATCTTACCTCAGTTAGCGTGCCCGTGCGACTTCAGGGTTGTAGGACCCAGTGTATGTCCTGGGCTTCCGTGTTCTACTAGTTTATGTTACTGTGAGTCAGTACTGGCACAGAGGGTCGTTCTTGCAACTCGTTGATGTTTTAGATGGTGGTTTTCGCGGATTAGTGAGCCTATACCTCTAGTGACCTATCCCACTAGTCGTAGCCGAACGACATGCGGGTGTCAGCCCACTTCGGAGTAGTGGCGGGGTTACCCAAGAGAGATGACTTTTAGGCTGGTTGTCGTGGAGCCCCTCGTCTTTTCAGCCTGCGTCCGGACTGGGGGGAAGAACCAACTAGAGGGCCTGAACTAGAGCGCATGGTCTGTGTGGGAACACGTGATTGTGGGCGTTGGACCCGTGCTGACGAGCGTGACCCCAACTAGTCCTTATTCGTGGTACTTAATGTGTGTCTCAATTTTCGCCTGGGGCGTGTAGGGTGACCCTGTGGCACGGTGTAGTCGTCAGTGGATGCATCTGGCCTTCCTTCTAATGGGTGGTGCTCCTGTCCTCTGGCAGGTAGTGACTCTGTTTTTCCCTTTGGGTCGTGGTTATTTTCGTTCGGCGTGACGCTTGGTTGGTGAGATTAGATGTAGTGAGGTTCTCTTGTTTATTTATTACTATTGCCGCACATCTATTATATATATTCGTTTACTCTCATCGCTTGTAGTTATCTTGCTGTAGTGTTTTCTCGTTGTGAGGTAGGGGCCTACGAGATCCCTACTGAGCTAATGAAATGAGGCTCACCCATGTATTTTTCAGGTGAGGCGAGGTTGTCGAGGAGCGCGTTCGAGGCTCTGCATGGTTCCAACAGTCAGGGTTAGTAGCCAGTTGCCAGAGTCGGGGCATGCCCCGTGTACTTGTACTTTTCTTTCTGTTGGCTGTACTTGTTATGGACTTGAGATATTCTGGACCATGTAATAGTTTAGGAAGCACATATTATATTACCCTAGGCTAGTGTGGACGTCAAAAAATGATGATAATGATCATACGGCATGCACGTCTTGACACTCGAGAGCGAGTCGAAGACAGAAATGCCGAATAAACCTCATGCCTCTCCCAATCAGGCCGAGAGCTCACTTGGTGGCCCGCCACCCAATAAGGAAACCCCTGAAGCAGAATATATGGCTGCGACTTCAAAAAGAACACATTCGGTGCTTAAAACGGTGCGGGAAGACCTTAAAATGGCACGCCTTAAACCGGCACGCCCCCTTGCTTTTGTTAATACGACGCCACCCCTTGCTTTCCCTTAAAATGACGTGCCCCCTTTGATGCCCCAAATACGGTGCGCTCCATTTTCCATTTGCCCATTTTGAAAGTTTTTTCTTGCATTTCACTAATACGGCGCGCCCCTTGTGGTTGTCTTAATACCGCGCACTGATTTCATATGGGTATAAAGTGGTGCGGGAGAATAGTGACCGTGCCGTTTTAACCCAAATGCCATCCCATCTACACTCCGACACTCTGTTTCGCGTCAGTATGAGCGCACAGAGAACATTCAATGCTGCGAGTGGTGTCTCCTCCTCCTGTTCGATAGCAAAGCAGGAGTGATGGCAACATCAGGCAGTGGCAGTGGCAGCATCAGCAGAAGATCTCCCGGAGAACTTGCGAATGTCCCGTCCTCGGACGAACGATAGTGTACGGCACCAACCACTGGATGCCACCGCAGTCGAACGAAGGGGTGAGAGTTCTTCCGTTCGAGAAAGAGAAGGCAACCCCTTCAATATATATATCATGCCTGCTTTCTGAATCAGCCCCTCGGTCAGCCATTGAGAGGAGAACCCTGTCCGAAGAGAAGAAGATGCTCGATTCCCCTGTGCTCGTGAGGTGAAGAAGAAGAGAGTGAGTGTAAGAGAGGAGAGGTAAGTCGGAGGGGGAAGAGACTATGCTCTCTCCCCCTCCCCCATCGATGTATTTCTTCTTTCCTCTCCGATGCACTCCACCCTTTGCCATGGGTCTTTTTTTTTCCCTTGGTCACGAGATGAACCTCCCCCTGTGCTGAACCTTCTTTCGTTATGTGGATGAATAAAAAGAAAGCCACTTTGCAACTTTAGTATTCTTTGTTCCAATCTCGGCTTCCTTCTCTCATTCTCCGATCATCTGGGAACCTTGAGGCTTGCTTCTCCATGGCATGACTCTCAAAGTGATCCACCGACGAATGGACATTCATGTCTCTTGCGACAAACATTCGTCCCACTTTGAAGATTCATCACATGTGAGCCGTGATCGCTCTTGTAGGCTAGTCCTCGAGTGTTCCATACTCACATTTGGGTAGTCGGACTGCTGTGAGGCCACTCCGAATTTTGAAGGTCACCCCAGAGTAATCTGTTTGGTGACTTTCTATTATCTCTGACAAACCTCGGTCAGGGGGAGATGCTACCCGATTTTCGTTAGGGGATTAAGAACATTCAAGATCAACGAACAAGACAATTAGCCTCAGAACAATACACAGGCAATCCTGTGAACTAACCACTTAAAGACTTTGCATAATAAACTCCTCCGAACAAAACACGTTAATCCCCATGCTAATCTGCCTTAATAAACAATTACAACGCTTAAACTCCCTCTATACCAACTTAATCCACCAAATGGATGAATAAACCAACCATCAAACTTGCTCACGGGTGAAAGAAAAAAAGGAAACACAGTAAAAAGCTTTGAAACAACCGCATAGAAGTTATTCCAGCACGGGTTAATACGGCGTGGTCACTGTTCCCCCACGCTGTTTTAACCCCCCTCACAAAAGCCCCCCATCTCCTTCTTCTAATGCTAAAATGGCGTGCCCCTATTCCTCCCTATATCCTAAAATGGCGCTCCCCCATCTCCATCTTGTTGCCCCTAAAACGGCGTGCAACTTGTTCACCCCAAATGTGGTGTGCTCTCCCTTATACATCCCATTCCAGCGCGCCCTTGGCCGCGCTAGTTTAGCCCCCTTTTGCCCATCCTATTACGGCGCGCTCCCTTTGTTCCTCTACCCAGTGCGCCTCCTTAATATAAAAAGGGGGTTAAATAATAATAAAAAAAGAGAAAAGCATCGAGGTCGATCCGCATGCGAGGGCACACGATGGCGAGTTCGGGCCTCACACTCAATAATTCACTCCCCCAGACTGGGTGCAAAGAGAAAAGCATCGATGCCCCATGGTATCAGACGTGGACCTCGGGGATCCCGATATGGCCATAGTCCACAAGCGTTTCGGGCCAATAGATCATTGATCCGACCCACTTCTACCGGGATTCAATCCCGCATCCACAATAAACTTGCCGTACTCACGGTAGACATTTGCATGATTTTATCGTCATCTTCTATGCTTCAAATGTGGACTCTCGTCCGAACAACGAATGGTCCATTAGTGACCAACATACATCAGGATCTAATCCCACAATTGCATTAAACTTGTCGTACTCACGACAGACATTCATACGGTTTTGTCACCGTCTTCTACGCTGTAAATACGGACCTCCGTCCGAACAAAGAAATGGTCCGTTAGTGACCGACATGCTTGCAACGTTTACGCCCTAACACGGGATTTGTTTAAACGCAATTTGAGATTTACTCTCACTTTCATTAATATGAATTTCAGGCCATTGGGTCCCTTTTCCTGGCAATCAATCAAGGGTTTTCCCCTCTCCGAGGGAATGTAATTAACGTCGTAGTCTTTATGGTGCGGCGGGTTCTCAGTCTCGACACGATACACATAATCATCTGATTAGTCAGAACGAGTGCACCACGGGCTTCTTCAAACCCGCATAAATCGTCACCTCGGTGATTGGCACGCCCTCGCACCAACAAACTGAATAAATGAACGAAAAGATGAATAAACAAATGAAAAGAGTGAAGAGTCCCGAAAAGTGCGTCCACAGCTGCCCCCTAGAGGAGTGGTCGCGACGGGTGTTATTATTACTGAAATATGTGAACCGCTGCTAGTTCCTCAAAACGCGGGCTGCTGCTAAAGCTATCGCTATCAATGCCCAAAGGGGCGAATATTTGCAAGCCCTAGAGGTGCGGAGGGGGACCCAAGCGCAGCACCAAAGGGCACTCGACGAGTGCCACGACAACATCTGCGCCTTAGAGAACCAAATAGAGAAGCTAAAGGGCTGGCTCGTCGAGGCTGAGTCTGATCTCACCGAAGCTAAGGCGATAAGGGCCGTAGAAACTAAGGAATTGGCCATTACTGAGGCTGAGGTAGCTTCTGTGTCAGCTGAGCTGGAACGCCTCAAAGGGCAGGAGAGCCGACTGCGTAACATGCCGAACTTCCCCTATGTCGGGATTCTTCCTCTTGAGGAACTTAGATCTATGTATATCTGTCCACTTAGACCTGTCCTTCGGCAATCTGTGTGGAGCATGAGTGATAAGTTTTCATAGATCAGGATTGATAGATCTAACAAACTTGTGCATGCTGCTAAGCCATGAATCGAAATTGGAGCCATTGAAAACCGGTGGATGTGCCATTAAAGAAAATCAACAAACAATTGAATGCAATGAACTAAGCACGCTTAGAAATGCACCAAAGAAGTTGCAGGATCTACTGCGGGTCGTTGGATCTGATGAAATAGAAACCCACTCTAATACCACTTGTTGGAATATATGAGTACAATGCTGAGATTCAAAGGGGGGGTGAATGAATCCCCTTTCAAAAACTTTACTTCGATTAAAACTATCTCTGAAGGATTGGTGTGAAATAACACAGAGACGACCTTCGAAATCTTCAATACATGATCTGTGAGCTAGTGGTGAATGATAATGATAATGATTATTCACACACACAATCAAACACTTCACATAGACGACCAATCAGGCAAACATAATATCGAGTGAATTATACTCAGCCGAATAAACAATAGGGCCTGTGAAGGAGGTAGAAGACAAGGTCAATCACATAAGGCAAACCATGGTGCACATGACTTTTTAGGTGGTTCAACCAGACACCAGTCAGCCTACATCCACCCGTCACTCCAAACCGGAGTGAGGCTTCCCTTGCCAAAGCAAGACGTAGACTCAGTCTGTAAACAATGGCTGTCAAATAGCTTGAAACTGAGGGAGACAAATCCCTCGACCTGATCTTGCTACCCACAAGATCAGCACCCACTGCTACCGCAGTGACTGGAGAGTCCAACTCTCCCTTCTCCTGCAACTACAGAAGGAACCATGAGCAACACCCAGTTGCCCACAACCAGAGGACAAGTCCTCTATTCCTCTGATGCACAGAGGGAACCCGTGAGTGACACCCAGTCACCCACAACCAAAGACCACAATCTCCATTCTTCTGCAAATACAGAAGGGACGAGAACAGCAACCCATTGCTCACCAAAACCCAGAGGATTATATCCTCTCTTCCTCTGAATCCACAGGGGGAAACCTGGAGATTAGATCTCCCTTCTTCTGATCACTCAGAAGGAAACCAATCTCCAAACAGAGAGTCGGAAGAACAAGAGCTGGGAGTACGTGCCCGAACTGGTGCGCGAGGCGAAGGAGCCCCTGGTCGCCAAGCGCTACGGCGACTCCTTCGGGAAAAGGAGGAGAGAGAGAGGGGGCGAGGTAAGAGAGAGAGAGAGAGAGAGAGAGAGAGAGAGAGAGAGAGAGAGAGAGGCGTTTCCCTCTCGATCTGGTGGTGACATAATGAGGGGAAAAGGAGGAGAGAGAGAGGGGGCGAGGTAAGAGAGAGAGAGAGAGAGTGCAGAGAGGAGGATGCCAGAGGCTTCTTCCTCTCCGACGGTGACGAAAAAAGAGGGAGAGAGAGTGTGTGCAAGGAGGGGAGATGTCATAAGCGTCTCCCCTTTCGACCGTGATAGGAAGAGAGAGAGAGAAAGAGAGAGGAGGACGTGCGAGAGAGAGGAGACAGAGTGAGAGAGAGAGAGTGCGAGGAGGGGGGATGCCAAAGTCCTACTCTTTCCGGCGGTGACAAGAAGAGAGGGAGAGAGAGAGAGAAGAAGACAGAGAGAGCGACAAAGAAAGTCGTTCCAAGTGAGAATGACTATTCCATGAAGTTACTCTCACTTTGAGTTATGTTTTACTTAAAAAAAAAATTTAAACTCGTTCTCACTCGGGGAGAGTTGTATCCTCTACACCCTCTCCCCCTTCGATGAACCCCTCTTTGGTCTCTAACCCCCCTCCCTCCGGCGGACCGCCCTCCTCCCTCGTTCCCCTCCCCCCACCTTTGGTTCTCCCCTCCCCGTCATTGTGTCCTCCGGCCCCACACTCATGCCATTGTCCTCCCCCACCCTCACCCATGCATGGAACCCACTCACTCCCCTCTCGT
Source organism: Amorphophallus titanum (assembly GCA_024336825.1). Taxonomy (NCBI): domain Eukaryota; kingdom Viridiplantae; phylum Streptophyta; class Magnoliopsida; order Alismatales; family Araceae; genus Amorphophallus; species Amorphophallus titanum. The sequence continues at coordinate 27,225,463 of JANBPO010006859.1, forward strand.
GCACCCTGGGTGTCCCCTCCTATCTGATGCGGGACGGACAGCGGACTCGACACCAACTTGATGCAAACTTGAGACCAAGAGACATGAGCTCGCGGACGTCCCTAAGTGAGGGAAGCGTGCGGATGTGCGCAGTTGAGAAACCGGTAATGAGTCTCGGGTATCAGCTTTTTCGCGTGCTCGGATCGAGTTACGGGACGGATTCCACTCACTCACTCGCAGCGGTGACTAAATTGATCGAGTTAGAATTCTAACACACTCATGCAACGGCATATAGAAATATATACGAGTAAAGTAAATTGTCGAGAGAGGGAGCAGACACCAATTGAGTAAATTTTACTCTATAGTCGGCAACTGACACACCTCCTTGAGTCAGATTTAAAATTTTCACTTCTTTCTTGTCCTTCACATGCTGAGGGACAAATTTTACATGGAAGACATCAAGAAATTTATTCCAGCCGATCTCAATCTCTTTCTCTCTGAAAGTGGTTCTAAGTGCAGACCTCCACCGCTCGTCCGCACGGTCCTTAAGTATAAATGTAGCTAATATCACATTATCTTATTCTGCACATCTAATGGCTGTGAAAATCTTTTTAATTTTTCTTACCCAATTTTTCACAATCTCTGGCTGACTCTCCCCCTTAAAAGAAGGAGGACTCATATGTTTGAATTTCTCCATCAAGGTAGCACCTGCGGCCCTATTCGGTTGTTCTTACATACGGGTTTGTAATTGGGCTTGCATCATCGCCTGAGTTTGGGCCTATAACTACATAGTCTACACTAACCCTTGAAAAGCTTGTGTGAACCCTCCTAAGTCTGACACACCCTGAGTAGACAACACACCCTGCCCACTGGGAGCAAGTTCACCATGTATTGCTTCTCTGACAACTCCTTGTGATGTTCCATTTGAGGGCGCAGACTCCTCAGGAGAAATATTAACCTCAACCCTATCACTCTCTGCCATCTCCTGCGAGGGAGAACTAACCTGAATTAGTATGATTCTAGGTTTGACATCAAATTCTAAAATAAATTTCTAAGATCTTGTGGTATGGTGTATAAATTAGATGGCTGCAAATGATTTCAAGCCTCACAATCTTGCTCTGATACCACTGTCTGTGGCGCCCCCTTCCAGTGATACCATATCGTGTCCGGTCTGGGGACGTCACAGTGTAAATACGTGTTGGGACTTCTCTAGTTTGATTAGCTGTATGTGTACTACTTTGTGCTGATGGGTTTTGATGATTGGCAATAGGTTTGTGAATGTTTTGATGATGGGGATCAATGCTGTTTGACTTCATCGATTGCATAGTTGACTTTGTCAATCTTACCTTGATATGATGGTGTATATATTTTGATGCATTGTATATGTCAGATGTTCGTATATGAATATTGTCTGCATGTTTACACTTAGCTTAGTCTGGTTGAAAACTTGACTCCGTGCATATTTCCAGTCCATGCATATTATTCTCTAATTCCTCTTTTTTTTGAATCTATAATCTCTTTTTCAAAGTTTAGATTTCCCATTTTACTGTTCACCCATGTTTTCTCTCTTTGTTCTTTACATGTTTTCTCCATGCTCTATTCTTTTTCTTCCTCTCCTCTTTTCATCAAAGTTCTTCCTTTGAAAAAGCTCTACAACTTATTCTTCTTTGTCCTCCTCTGATTCTACTTGGTTTTCGCGTTATCCTCCCATTTCTAAAGCTCTATCTTCCCATTTTACTGTTCACCTACACGCATCCCCTCTGTTCTTCACACGTTTTCTCCCTCTTCTGCTCTTTTTCTCTCTCTGATCTCTTCACCAAAGTTCTTCCTATTTCCAACCTCTTCAACTTCTTATTCCCTATTTTCCTCTAATTCTTCTTTTTTTTAAAGTTATTTTAATTTTATTCTTTTGTGCTAATTCATTTGGTGTTTGTTTGTCTTTTCTGCAAGGGTAACCAAAGAAGCCCTCTTCTTCGGTCGATCGAAGGAAGAGGAAGAAGGAATCCACATCATCTCCCACAAGACACGATCACTTTGTTCCATTTTTGAGGTCTTTGACCCCTAGCGATCACACCCCTCACACACATGCACTCAGCGTGATTTCCATTTCCTTTTGTTAAAAACCCATGGCGAATAACTTCTCGCAGTGGTTCTCCTATTCCACCCCCATTATTCTCATTGCTGTTAAAATCCACGGTGAGTAACTTCCCGCAGTGGTTCCCTTCCCCATTTTATTGCTGCTCATTTAATTTCTACATCATCCCCTTCCCCTATTTTAATTTCAGTTACATCCCCTTATCCTTTCATTTTTGTCAAATCCCACGGAGAGTAACTTCTCATGGCAAATTTATTCACGTTATTTATATTTTCGTTATTTTCATTTATGTCAAATCCCACGGAGAATAACTTCTCGCGGAGGTTTCATTCACGCTATTTTTATTTATGCTATTTCTATTTCAGTTAAAAATCCGCGGTGAGTAACTTCTCGCAGTGGTTCTCCTGTTCCACCCCCATTATTCTCATTGCTGTTAAAATCCACGGTGAGTAACTTCCCGCAGCGGTTCCCTTCCCCATTTTATTGCTGCTTATTTAATTTCTACATCATCCCCTTCCCCTAGTTTAATTTCAGCATCTCTCTCTCCCCCTCTATCACCCCCATTTTTGCCTTCTCCTTTGTGAACCACGGACGCAGCGGCACCCCATCGTCGGAGCTGCCATCACCATCCCGCCCCTGCTGCCGGCCACAGTTCCACTGCGCCGGCCAATCGTCGTCGGCCTGACGGTCGTCACCCGTCCGCGGCTGCGCCCGCTACGGCGCATAACTGTGCTGCCAGACGCCGCATCGACCCCCGTCGGCGCCCTGCGAATGGCCTGCCGCCCTGGTCGCCGTCGCTAGGGAGCTCCGAGACCACCGCACGCCCAGCGCACCCACCGGTCAGCAGCCGTCGGCCTGTCATCGTCGCCGTCCGCGGTTACCCCCTGGTGGGCCCGACCGCACCATTTCGCCTCCAGTCAGCTCCTTACCTGTCACCTCTCCATCTCACGCTGCCCCCTCAATTCACTCCCTCTCCCTCTTAACGCACACATAAACCTACATCCCCATCCCCACGGTGACCCTGCATGCCCTCTGCAACCACCGCAGACGACTCCGCTCAGGCACCAGCTCTCGGCCGGGCACCTCCCAACCCTTCGACGACCATCGCCACGGCAAGCCCCTCGCCTCCCAGCCGCGACGGTGCTGGCGTCCCACGCCACCGGCCTCCTGCCATTGCGCTCTCTCTCCCTTCCCTGCCCACGTGCCTGCTGACCTCTCTTGGCCTCCCGCCTGCACCTACCATGCCAGTGTGCGTGTGAAGGAGACGCCCGCCGTCCACTGCTTGGCCCACGCGTGAAGACCCCACATGCCACGCCGCTAGCTGCCGACGTGCGAAGCCCGCGTTCGAAGGAGGCTGCGCTCGCGAGAAGGCTGGCCGCCCTGTGTGAATCTCGCCTGCTGACCGAAGCCACGCGCTCGCGTCGTGTGCGCCCGCGAGCCTCCCACTCCTTCTCGTCCTTCTTTCTAGGCACCTTGGGGCGCCTCAGGGTGACGCTCGCCGTCGACTCCGTGGACCTCGCCAGCCTGGAGGTCGTGCTTCGCGTGCGCCGATGCTCACCAACGGCGTGAGACACGCGACATCTCGCATTAACCGCCGCAAAGCCCACCTCCCGCCGTGGGATGGATAGGAAGGGAGGTTAAAGGTTGACAAAAGGGAGATTTGAAGAAAAAAAAGGCATATACAATGGTATATCAAAAGGGTTAGTTGGAAGGATAGGTTATGCCTACTTGGAAAACTAACCCTTCCGTGAGGAGATTCTTGAATTGAACCTCCGCCTAGTACCATAATGTGTTGGCTGATCACATCTATTGGAATTTGATGTGCATGATGTTTAGTCTTTATTAGATCTACTAGTTGTTATTTCAGATTGATTTAAAAGTTTTGTTCACGATAAATTCTTTTCTTTCCACATTTTAATTACTGCTGTGTGAGAGTGAATTTGGGGTTGATCTATTCACACCCCCTCTAGATCACCTGCTCATCCATTCCCTCATCATGGCGAGGGTGGTTTGTCACGTGGCGGTCATGAACGTCTCTTGCCAGAGTTTTTATGATTTCACCTGTCGATGTTTGAAGGCCAGCCGAATCCTGATGCGACGAGGTCGTGGATCGATGCAACAGAACGAGTGTTCTGGTCTTGGGAGTGTGCCAAGGATGAGAAGGTTCTGCTACTGAATTAGCAGTTGCTGGGTTTTGCCTTTTCATGGTGGGCCGCCAAGTGGGAATCAGTGTCTATTCTGTCTCTTGGTTTGAGTGCTTCCCCTTCGAGGTCGAGGTTCGGTGAGATGTCTAGGTTGTGCAAAAGGATCAGGTCTGGCAGGAGGCGCTGGGAGCAGGAGGAGTGGGTGCCTGCTATGGCTTTTCAGCATCCAGTGGTTCGACCACTGTGGCTTGGTTTGGGTGAGCAACTAGGACAATGACTGATATGTGGCAGGTTTCTCGGGGGGTAGGTCGTGTACCGTGGGTGAAACTGAGCTGGAGTGTTTTTGATGTAGTCGGATCGGTCATGTTGCTCGCGAGTGCCCTTGGCAATCGCCTTGGTTCCAGCCATCGTTGTAGCGTTCCACTAGCCTGGCGAGTCAGGTCCCCGGCTTGCGCGAGGCACTTGACCTGGCGGAGTTGTCCTCCTCACTCCATGCAAGGTGCACGTGAATTTTGGTCATCGTGTGTCTTGCTTGTGTTTAATTCCGCTATTTTTGTGTTATGATTGCGCTTCCTTGTGCTTGTGTCTTTCCCGAGGTGTGTTTGGGAGTCCCCAGAAGAGTTGTATGTGAGGGTGTTGTGGTTGTCCCTCGTCATCTCTTGGTGCATAAGCATTGTCAGTCTCCCTTCTACAGGTATTCTACGTGATCTTTTGTTTCTTCCATGTTTGAGAAGTTTCCTCCTCTGGCGATCACGATCCTTTGAGCACCACATGCTCCTTTCCACTTTAATTCGATTTTTTATGTTGTAGTGCTTGTGTTAAATTTACACTTTCACAAACACCCCTAGTGACGAGTTCACAACCTCATGATGAGGTCTCGCCATTTCTTAATGAAGTCGAGAGCGCTCTCACCTTTCTTCTATCGGAGAGAGCAGAGCTCGGCTAAGGAGACATTTTGCTCGGTCGTTTGGAAACAGTCGAGGAACTTCTTCTGGAGATCCGCCCAATCAATGACTGAGTTGGGCTTTAAGCAAGAATACCATTGGAAGGTCATTCCCGTAAGTGAGGTGACGAAATAACGGAGGAGGTAAGACTCATCCAACGCGAGCTCGCCCATGGCCGTAATGCAGTAGGCCAAGTGTTCGTGTGGAGATCCCTGACCGTCAAATTTTTGCAGCTTTGGCGGCTTGGCATACTCCAGAGGAAGCTTCTTGAGCTAGTGATGCAGCGGGTAGGGGACACTGTAGAGGTCCACAATCGTAATTCCTTCTCCAAATTAGGCGAGCTTGGTCTCAATGATCTGCGCGATCATCTGGCGCTGTGCCATGAGATTTTCTGGCGCCGGCGTGTTGGATGGCCGTGGTAGAGCTTTGGCCAAGGGCATGCTGAACCCAGTTACTGTAGGGGTTCAGACGACTGCAGCTGAGGTGTTGGCGCCATTTTTCCCACCTGGCGGGGCCAGCGTCTCCATCGAAGGCCCGATAGGCGGTTGAGGGTGGAGGTCATGTTCTTGCAATAGGTCTTGTAGGAGGGCCTTTGTCACGCCCCGAGCCTTTATTTACAGCGAAAGACTCACTCGGGAGAAACGCGAATAGCTGGCATGGTAAGCCTCTCGCAAGTAAGAAATAACCAGAGCGCAGAACAATCACACATAAGATGTAGTTGCACAAGTATTTACTTAAATTCAACTTCTATTCCATTGATAATCAAAATATTCAAATTACAATCACTAATTCATCCTTTAACATATTTGCTAGACTCAATAAATCAGAAAATTACAAAGACTCAATCTAGACAAGATGACTCCTATGTCTTCACTCTCATCTAATATGCTCAGATGAAAGATATATTTGACAAAATCAAATTTTATGAGAATATATATATATATATAAATCTCATAAAAAAAGACCTTTTGTGTAAACGAAATTAATCACGGTCCTTGACATGCATTAGACTCTCTCTCTCTCTCTCTTTCACACACACACGCTCTCTCTCTCTCTCTCTCTCACACATAGACGCGCACTCGCGGGGGCACGGATGCACGCCTAAACTTTTCAGGGCTACCAGTTTGATATTGAGGTGAGATATCTCAACCGATGAGCGAGAATGGTGGGCCCCACCTACGTTTCTCACACCTATTCCCACCTAACCAGGGTGGGGTGAGTTCTCACTCAGGGGCACGAACAACCCACCCCACCCCGTTAACAAACGGGTCCTTCAACACTCCAACTTGCGATTATGACTTGTATGCTTTAGGGCTGTGTGTGTGTCTTGTCGGACATTGACACTCTAACTTGGGATCAAGATGCCTTGACACTCCAACTTGGGATCAAGACCCAAAATTGTGAGGTGTCAATCTCTCTATCTCTCTGTTTGGACACTCTTTCGGACATTGACACTCCAACTGGGGATCGATCAAGACCCAAAATTGTGAGGTCTCTCTCCCTCCTTCTCTCCCTCCCCCTCTCTCTCTCACTCACACACACGCGCGCGCGCACACCCCGCCCTTAATTATGTCTTTTTCCCACTCTCTCTTTAAGAAAAAATGACGAAGGGGAAGAGAAAGAGATCGTGAGATGGTGGACGGGTGAGCCGCGTGCTTGACTCCGTGGTTTATGGTCACAGAACCAGATGGCAACTCTGAAGTTTAAGATAACATGCATGGGTGGAAAAAATTGGATACAACGCGTCATCTTTCGGAAAGCAACTTCCGCAAACAACCATCCAGATTCAAAAAGTTGGGACTACTTCTCTTCGTGACTCTCTTAATTAGACATCACATGCATGCAACTTCACGTAGGCCAACACAACACCGTGACGTAGATGCCCTAAAATCATGCGGTTCATCATTGAACTTGGCCCTCCCACCAATTTGGTGCAATGATTAATTATGTCAACATATATATAGGTGGAATTACCACCATATATATATATATCTATATCAATTAGAAACCTCAGCCAAACATTTATGACTAAGTACACATATGCACGGACTCAGTTTGGTCTCATAGCAATCATGTGAACGAACATAAACATCATAAGAGCAATAATGCATGGACTTGAATAGCCTAAGACAAATGTGCACAGACTATGAAATAGAACTGGCATGGGCATTGAATTCACTAGGGAGAGAATGCACGAACTCAGCATCACACAAACATGAAATGTGCATGGACCTTGTTTATGTTTGCACAGACTTCAATTGTGCGAGATGCAGACACTTGCACAGACTTTGTTGTTCAACCCCAAAACATGCACAAACTCTAAATTGAGACATCCTCAGACCTAGCCTCTAAAAGGTTGAGAAGTGCACAGAGTTTAGACGTGCTTAAATAGAATTTGCATGAAGGAAATGCCTAGACTTACCTTTTTCACATAAAGCCAACATATGCACGGATGCAAAGAATATGCATAGACTTTGCTTCAGACCTAAAGCAAATACACACGGATGTAAATAATATGCACGGACTTCATATGCAATAGACCTATCGTGCATGGACTCATTTTGCCACAGGTCAATAATGCATTGAGCAGATTTTGCCTAAGGTAAAAATTTGCACGGACTTTATGAAAGTGTGCACAGACTCATAAGACTCTGAGAAGGGATATGCACAGGCTCAATTTGTGCATATACAAGACTCAAGGCTTTGCACGGACTTGAATATTGCATGAACCTTGGTTCAGTGCAAAGGCAGAAAATGCACAGACTTGAAGTTGCAAAGAGTAAAACATGCAAGGACTTGTGTTTTTCAACACGACCAACACATGCACAGACTTATGTTTTCAACAAAAGCTACAACATGCACGAATGTAAACCTTGCACGGACTTTCTTTATGCCTAATGTAGATATGCATGGACTTTGCGCAGCAAGCACGAGCTTACAGAGATCTGCATGGACTTATGAGACTTTGTACAAACGTAAATGCAACCTTATGAACATATGCATTGACTTAATGCGTAGCGAACATGAATATGGACAGACTATGCTAAGCAAATAAACTAAGTGTGCATAGACTAACCGTAGAATGAACATGCTTGTCATATTCAAAATGTAATATGAAAATATAGAAGACAATCTTTATGCATTTTGATTTTAACATGATTCATAGATTGTCCCCCATACCTGGGATTAACCAGCGGGAGCAAGTTTAAGCGGCAGCCTTCCCCGATAACCGACAGCCAAGGGATTTAACCAGCACCCCCCTCTTCCCGTGTTGGCTTTTCTGGCAGAGCTCCTTCCCCTATTTAACCGGCAAGCTAGCAGGCTCTACAGAGCCCTTTTAACCAAGAGGAGAAGGGGTGTGGGCGATTCCAGAGGTGTCGGGTCGTGGGGTTCTCTTCGATTCTGTGCTTGGTCGTTCTTGCTGCTATCTCTATGAGCATAAGGATTCTCCTCCCTAAGAAGGCAGGTGGTCGCACGTTCTGCCATGGGAGGAGGGTCCAGGCACTGTCATTGGGGGAGTACAGCGTTCACCGGTATACAAGCGACGTCCGCTAGCTTTCAATTCTGAACATTACTTTTGCTGTGGTCGTTGGTCTTCTGGCATTGTTGCTGGGTTCAAGCCTGCTCATATCAAGGAACAATTGTTCTGTTTCGTTGTTTTGGGGCTGGGGGTCCCGTATGGTGGCACAACCTTCTTTTTGAGATGGGAAGCATGTGTGATGCTCCATCAGGGTGGCCTTGCTGCCCAAAATCTTGGTCTAGAAATGCTAGAGTCGAGGTAGGAAGTGACTTCGGACATGGAGAGAAAGTGAATGAAGCCTTCAAGGCATGGATGTGATCCTCCCTCCCTCTTCCATTTAACGGCAGGCACTCTCTCCCTCCTACAGCAGCCATAACCGGCAAGCCAGGGCTTCCTTCTCTTCTTTAAACGGTGGCAGCCAGCCTCCTTCGAAGCTCCTCAACTGGTGGCCTGTTCAGGCACTTAACAGGCAGCCCCGAAGGGCGTTTAACCAGTGGACCGCTGGGGTGCTTAACCAGTGGCATGGCTGGAATTTAATCGGTAAGGGCTCGGCCCCACTAACTAGTGGTTCACTCTTTAACCAATAGGAGCAAACATAAATGGTAGCATGAGAGCATAACCGGCAGCTCACTCCTTATCCAGTGGGGCCTCTCCATAACCGGTGGTAAAAGCGTGAACGGTAGCACCAGCAAACCTTGTCCAGCAATACCATGGAGCTGTGGACGCCAGGTCCCCTGCAGGCATTTAATGCCCCAACAGAGCCTTACAGGCCCAAAATAGAAGCTTCTGCACATGCAACCCAAAGGCATCATCGGCGGACTCTCCCCACTTCCGACAAGGATCTGCTTTTAACCGACAAGCTCACTCTTTATTCGACAAGCTCTATAGAAAGCTGCATGCTGCATGCTATGGAGCTTAGGCAGCCCAAAATGGCAATTGCGGCACCAATCTTCGAACGGCAACCCGAAGAGGTGGCCGGTGGCATCCTTCCCATATCTAGCAAAGAGCTGACTTTAACTTTGAGACTACAATACGCCATGTTATCCAGCAGGCACTACGCGTCACGTTCGAGACCCTGGCCTTCGAACGTGATGAAGAGAATAGCTTCATGTCTGCTCTTATAAATAGGGCCACAATGCAAAGAAGACGGGGCTCTCTCGGGCTTCTAGGTGCTCCATCCTCTGGACTCTAGTTGTTGAGGGATTTTGGTTGCTCGGACGATCCCTGCTTGTGTGAAGAAAGAGCTCGTAGAAGAGAAGAGAAGAAGAAAAGTAAGAAGAGTGAGGAGGAAGGGTGAAGGAGAGGTGAGGTTGGAGGGGGGAAGAGCCCATGCTCTGTTCTCCCCCACTGCATTTTGGCTTCGCACCCTTTGTTCTCATTTTCTTCCTCTATGATGTATTAGCCCCCTGTATTTACCTTTTATAAGGAATGAAAGAAAAGTTCGCAAGTTGTTTTTGTTCATGTATGCATTTCCTCCGTGTTCGCGTTCACTACTGTCTTGCATCCTTCTCTATGGTTTCTATCGTATGCTCTTGAGTGCATGATAAGCTCCTTTAGTGGATCTAGTTTTTGGTCCCTCGAGTAGTCCAAAGGTGTTCGTAGTAAGAACACCGTGGCGAGCTCCTCTAGGAAGAGGCGCAGGGCTTACCCAGACCTATGGGTAGGGCTCTGAGGCCAGCCCCTTGGAGGATGCCTCCCCGAAGCTCTCCCTCACTTCTTTTGGGTATGTGCTATCAATCCTCTTTCCTCATCTGTGAAAGGTCTGGTGTGGGGAGGCCAGCACCTAGGTTCCTCCAGGCCATGGCTGAGGTCTGGATGCCGCTGATGCTAGCCCCTGTGCTACATAATACACAGCCCTCCTGCTAGTCACTCCTTTCCCCATGGGGTGGCGTGGAAGTTCTCCCTTTCTGTTTGAGATTTGCTCAGTGAAGCCAACAATGCCTATGAAGTCCTTAATCGGTAGGTCCTTTCCTATGGCCTTAACTGGTGGGCTCCCCATTTAACCGACCGCTGTTTTTTAGCAGAGCTCACATCCACATCTCAGTGGATTTTTAGACTCTAAGGGTTATCCTGCCGTCTTGGGGTCTTAGAATGATTTATGTTCTAGCTCTGCTCATCTGCCTTGGAGTATATTATATGGTGAATTCATGGGTGTTGCTGCTCTCGTGTGCACCCATTTTATTTTGGGGCCTTCTCAGATTTTATGTGGATGAGTACCCACTTAACACCCCCTGATCATCCCGGGTCCGGGAGAGGTGTTGTCAAAATTCCGTCAGGAATTCAGCCAATAAAAGAAGTAAAGGATTGAATACTTTTGACCAAAAAGACATGGACGAATTAAAAATGCGTGAACAAAAGGACTGCTATGAATGAACCAATTTTAGAACTGTTGAAGAATAACAATGAGCACAAAAATGTTGAAGAGCATTTTAGAACAAAAAAAAAACCTTGCTGCCCCAATCTGTAGGACTGAACAATCTATGTACCTCATGAACCAAAACTGAATATCATACATGCATTCATGGCATCATATATGCATAAGCCCTGCCTAAAACTCCCTGTTGATTCTCATGAGTAACAGAAAAAATTCTTTGCATTCATTGCAAATCTGAGCATGGCATATTCCTTACATACATATAAGTTCTGCCTCCGGCATGAACATCAACAACACTTAATGCATGCATCAAATTGTCCAAGGACCCCTACTGGTCTCTCATGAACAAAGGGGAATACCTTGTAGTCACTGCCAACCTTAGCATCATATGCATACTCTTCCATTCGCACCTTAGGATCCACATCCCTTGTGAATATTAATCAATCCCTTGCACATCGTATTTCCATGTGTGCCCGCGTGCTGTGATCTCGTGGTATATAAAATGGTGATGTACGGAAGGTCGGGTTACGCCTGGTTAGAAATCATCACTATGCGTGAGTGAAATACTCCGCCACAAACCAGGGGTCACCTCTCACGTACGTAATTAGATTCCCGCTTGCCATGGACAACTTATATATAACAAGGAGGTAGAGAGTAGCATTTAAGATGTTATCTTTGGCATTCTTATTTTTGTAACTTAACCTAATGGTGCTTCAAACTCTCTTCTTTGTGAAGTACTCTCTTTTTTGTATTAGCACAATGGTTTTATGATCAATGGATGCTTCAAACCCTTTTTTATATGAAGGTTTGAATGGTTTTCTGGTTTTATGATTTTATGATATGTGAAATGTCTATGAAATGGATCTAAACAAGTTTGAATGGTATTGTGAATGAACTGTGCATGTATGTGAAGGTATTCCGAAGAGCATCAGAGGTATTGTGAACGAACTGTACATGTATGTGAAGGTATTGTGAATGTACATGAGGTATTGTGAATGACCACCGAAGAGCATCAATGATTCCTAAAACCAAACGGAGGAAAGGCCTAAAGAATTATCCTCAACAAGATATTGAACATGGTCGACCCCCTTCTCTGTATGGGTCAACCCCTGTGCATCTGTCTGGGCTAGACAACAAGATATTGTGAATGTATGTGAGGTATTGTGAATCACCTACATCTATGAATGCCCACCGAAGATATTGTGAATAAGCTGTGCATGACAGATGGTTATGAGGCTCTGTGACACATTCTGTGAAATGGTTCAACAAGAAATAGTTTTGAACAGTTCGACAGGTCTGGAGTGTTTGGTGATGTTGGGGTTGAACATTATTAAGAATTGGCGGCTAACTTTTCTAATGAAGTTATATGATATGGAGCATTGATGGTGACTTTAGGCCTGCAAATTTATGTAAGCAGCAATCTTACTATTTTATTGACCACATGCTTCATTCTTTTTCAGAGATACTTTGGGAATGAAGTTGCATGAATTCCTGAGGATGATGTTTGGATGAACCAAAAGGGAAGGATTCCACATATTCTTGTAATTCAAATCTGGTGTATGGCTTCTTTCGGTCTGGAGAGCTCAATGTTGTAGCCGTAACTGCTAGTTAGCAATTTAATAGCTAAGTCGGAAATTGTTCTGTTAACTCTGTAAAATAGCTAAGTTGGCAATTTAACACCCATCTCAAAATAGCTAATCACATTACATTAGTCAACTCCCAACTCAAAATACATTACAGAGTACATGTATTAAGTGCAAGTTAATGGGCACATATGAACCAGCCTACATCCCTCCCAGTCCCCCTCTGCTTGCAGGAACCTCCGCTGCCGCAGCAATAGTACATAGATGACTCCGATGGCCCCCCGCCCACAACAAAGAGGACTCTCGACCTGATCCTGCACACTCATCCCCTGCTTCCTCTTGAACTCACCCTCTGTCGCCGCCTTCCATGAGCAGTGGTGTTCCCTCTGAGATAAACTCGACACCTCCTCTCCTCCCTCTTTGATGCAACCTGCTGCCTTACTCGCCACATTACCCCCTCTTCGATCTCCTCTAGGCTCTCCTCGCCACTCTCTGCTCCCTCTCCAATTGTTGCCACGGCCCTCCCTCACGTACAACAAGCTCCTCCTGCAGAGCAACTTGGACAGTGCCCCCTCATCTCTTTCCCTTTGATTCCACAATCTTGAGCTCCTCCTCCACTCTGGCCTCCTCCAGCACCTCCCGCCACCATTTGAGACGTCAGCCACCAATGCAATTGTCAAGAGAAAGAGTGTGTGTGAGAGAGTGAGAGAGAGAGAGAGAGAGAGAGAGAATATGTTAACTTGAGAGTAAATTAGACATTTGGTCATTTTCTCTCTTAACTTATACGTTATCTTCGTTAAATCAACGGAGGTTAAGACAAGAGTATAACCGTAACAATACGAAATACATCAGGGATATACTTCATAATATAATAAAAATATATAGATAAATATAAATAAAATACTTTATAGAGATATAATTGTAGAAATCCCTTCTTTCATCCTTATAAGCCTCACCAGATATAATCTGAATGAGTAATATGTGCTGTACACCCTGATGTAGAGTAAATCCCAATACAGAATGCGACAGTAAATGAGACACGGCACTCATATGATCTGTCAAAAATACAGCTCCATCTGTTGAACTGAAAAATAGAATATAAAACAAAATTTATGTCGATGAACGGGATTGGTTTATTAACAGATCTCATGGATCTGTTGACTGGATCCCACCCGCTGCTGCATCACGTCACGTGACCCAATGAAAGATCGAGGCACATTCTAACTATTACTTGTTATATGTAGATATCAAAATGTGCAACAAATATTACTTTGACTTAAATTAGAAGTGCCTTTTAACTTGAACTTTTTTCGGTCACAACGATGTTGAGGGAGAAGATAAAAAAACACAAGCTCTGGAAGAAATAGTGACTACCAAAGGGTACAGGAATTCCCTGATCTGCGCCTCCCTCACAGGCGCTAATTCTTTTGGCCTCAGCCCTCTAATGCCATCAAATAAAATAAACACCCAAATGGCCAGAGATGGCGCCTCTACGTAATGTCACTGTTAAAGAAAAAGTGGCCCTCGAACTGTCGCTTATCATTAATGCTCTTCTCTCTCTTGCCTTTCAGAGCATTTTTTTTAAGATTCAAAAATCCAAACAATGCCTTTGTAAGCTGTCATTTATTTAAAAATAATACCCTCCACAATGTCGCCTATCATTAATGACCTTCGAATGACAACCTCATAATTACCTGACAGCTTCGATTGCCCCAATACATGCAAAGAAACAATGCCTATTTGCGCAACTACTTTTCGTGATATAGCACTTTTATAGAAGTCGCCATTACTCAAAATCTCCAAAAAATGAGAATTTCGTTGAAATAACGCCCTCGCGCATGGTCGTTTAATATATGAAAGATGGTCTTTCCTAAGGCGCCCTATCTTTTGAAACTGCAAACATCATAACTTCTTGTTAAGCCTCCATCTCTCTACCTCCCCCCATTTCAATCTTTGCATCTCAATCTCCCCCCCTCCCCGTCTCCATTTTTTGCAACCCCCACTGGCGGTGACCTAACTCTTTCTCCCTTGGCCATGGAGTACGCCGGCGGTTTGGGCTCTGGGAATAGGCGGCGGGTGATGGCACCCGCCGTCGTCCTCCTTGACGACGAAGAACACGATGAAGGAGAGGCTCCTCCTCCCACGGCGGTAGATGCTCCGGTGGCGGAGCACGATGGCGATGGTGGTGAAGAAGATGAGGAAGAAGAAGGCGACAAGAACAAAGGGGAAGAGGAAGGAGGAGAAGAAGAAAGAGGAGAAGAAGGTGGCGCTCGGGATGAAGAACACGGCGATGGTGGTGACGGAGAACCGAGACCCGACGATGGCGAACCCGGCGGTGACAGTGCAGACGGAGGCGATGGAGTAGATGGCGGCGACGGAGCACCCCCCTCCTCCTCTTCGTCGGCCAATGTGGGGAGGGTTCATGGACCCTGCACCAAAGAAGGTAAGTGTATTTTTATTTTTTTTATTTTTATATATTTTTTAATGCCAACATCGAGGAGTACCCTTCTCGGATGGTGAAGCCTCCAGGTAAGGGCTTCAAGGCCTTGTATTGATGTTGGGTCAGATTAGCCCGCTTTTTTTTCTGATAGTACTCTTTTGTCTGCTCAGACTCGAGGTGAGTGGCTGATGAGGAGACATCACCAGCTGAGGTGGTAATTCTCGACGAGGAGGAGATGCCTGCTCCCGTCGGAACTCAAGCATCCAGGAGTTCTTCCCGTGCCCGGGACAAGGGCAAACAGCTTGCTCGGGATGGATCTTTTGAGCGTCGCGGGGTCAAGCGCAAGGACTTCGTGGAAAAGATGTTGCGGTCATCGATGAGGGTCTAGACTACTGAGAGTAAGAGGGTGAGAAAGGTGGTGGCTGCTCACCACATCGAAGAGGGCGCACAGTTGGCTCTCTCGACTGTCGAACCTGAGGGGGCCGTTGCGGTAGGAGGAGTCGCAGTTGAGGTGGATGCGCTCCAGGTAGGGGTGGCCGATGCTGGGGCACCTACGCAGGCTGACGGAGCGTAGGATGACGGAGCTCGATCCGAGCCGGTTGAGGCCGTGGGGTTACGAGGTGAGGCGACCCCATCCCAGTCGACCAAGGCTGTGGATGCACGAGGCGAGGTGGCCCGCTCCGAGCCAACCGGTGGGGCCCTAGAAGTGGGGGTACTCGGGGAGGATGCCCCAATCCTGGTTGTCCCAGAGAGGACCTTCCTTCCTGCAGTGGGAGCCTTCGTCGTCCGGGCCTCCATGTATCGCAGATGCCATTCGGCAACGTCGGAGGCGATTCAAGGAGACCTCGAACGTAGCTCCCCTTCCGTGATTCTGGAACGAGTCATGGAGGGTGGCCTTATCGTGGCCCAGCTGGGGGCCAAGATGACCGATTTATACGCTCGATTAGAGTCAGAGAGGGAATCTCTGGCCTGGGCCCACGGCATGTCCGATCGAAAGATTGAGGGCTTGACTGTCGACCTTGAGGACCTCCGGCAAGAGGCGGCTTCGCTCAAGGCGCAAGTAGAGTCGAGCTGAAAAGAGGCTCGAGAGGCGACCGAGTAGTTGACTCACGCTCGCTATATGGTGGGGCTGAAAGATAGGCTTCTGGATGCAGAGCGCAAAGTTCAGGCCGAGCGTGACGAGCAATGGAACCATTATGTCATAAGTTCTGTCTTTGTGCAGCTTTCCAAGTTTCTAACTGTAAAGCACCTAGAGAAGCTGACAGATGGACAACTGGAAGATCTCAAGGGTGCCTTGTGAACCATTATGTCAAATCTGTGGACAAACTGGTAGTAAATGGTAGATCTATTAAGCCATTTTCTGTAAACGCTGCTTCAGGGGACTCACTAGGATCTGAACCTGAAGCTTACGGTTCCAGGAACACCTGGACGTTGATAAGAACCTCCTCGGATGCTTTCTACAGATTTTCTCGTCCTCACACTGTTATTGGTACAGTTAAGTCATGATCTAGTGGGAATCCTCATCAATGATACAATAATTCCCTCGTTCTCTCATCCTTCATGCAGGCCTTCTACTGAACTTGACGTACTTGTATTATGTGTTTCCATACATGCGCCTGTGTCTTATCAAAGTCCTTTTCCCCTCCTTTTTTGGGCAGGCTTTGAGCATAATCTCAGTTTCTTTACTGGCTGTTGAGAAGCTATCTGATATCTCTCCGTTGTTTTTTACTGGCTTGTTGGAGGTAAGGGGTCAATGATGTGCTATGCATATTCGGTTTTGATGAAAATCAACTCACATCTTGTTGTCCTGCAGGCAGTGGTTGCTGCGCTCTTTATGAATATCTACATTGTAGGCCTTAATCAATTGTTCGACATAGAAATTGACAAGGTATCTTCATTCAGACACTTTCAGCATGCCAGTTAATGTATATAAAACCATTACCTGGATCGCCGGAAGCTTTAACCTTTCTGGACTCCCCACTATCACTTGTAAATTCCCTGTCTATGTTAGCTACTTATGTGGAAAATGATGAAAGCTTCATTATTGAACATGAGGGCAATAGCCAATATGTATACAGATGTGCAAGATGAATCCCAATATAAGTGGGTATAAGGCTTTCCCTAATACTAATGAGAATAGGAAGTATATTCACTAGTCCAAGTAGAACTAGTGATTAGGCTGCTTCACAGTACTAATGAGACTATGAAACATGCACACTAATCCAAGTAGATCTGGTATTTATGTCGTAATCTATAATAATATCTCTTCGTGTAAACTTTTCTCGTGTCACCTCCAAATTCATTCCTGTTATGGTTCTTTAGAAAATCATTGAAGCGTATTGGTTTTCATCGACAAACCCACCTCAATGAGTTTGTCCACTTCTTTGCATATCTGAGTGATGAGCTCTAGCCTCATGCCCCGTGGCAGTTGCTTCATCGGCTCAACCACAAGATTTATAGCTAGCTCATGCTGTGAAACTGCAGGGCTGAGTCCTGGCATCTCCTTATAGGTCTAGGCGAAACAGTCCCGACATTCTTGGAGTAGCTGAACATACAGCTTTTGTTCTTCAGCAGACAACTGGGCGCTGAGTAAGATTGTCCTAGGGTCATCCCCATCTCCCAGGATGACTATTATCAGCTCATCGACTGTAGCTTGGCCTCCGTCTTCTATTTTTGGGGGCGTAGGCTAGAAGTCAACAAAATCTAGGATATCATCTTCGAGCTCAAGCACTTCCAGCTCTTCATTCTGTTCCACCTGGGCCCCGTTAGGAGTTCTTGCCTCGGCTAGTGACGACTGCATGAATTGTTCTATCAGTAGATTTACTCCAATTGTGTTTTTAGGAGATAAGCTAGTAGCCTCAGCCCCTGCAAATGTACTTGCAATCTTGAAGGGCAGGTGGTTGTTTATTGCTGAGTTGGAGCAGCATTGCAACTGTGTAGCAGAAGACGAGAGTACCCAACTTCCTTGGATCACCATGTCTTCGGTGGAGATAGCCTTTCCTTTAGCAGCGTGAGTCTCCTGATCAGTTTTGGCAGAAGCTTCACTGATCGGCATGAGGGGTGCTGACATCATTATGAAAGGAGGGTCATAGGGGGAGGATAGCCCTGCCTCCTCAGCATCTTTGGCTTCGCTACTGTTGGCCGTGTCAAATTTGGCCTGGAGAGCTATCTCCTCAGGATAGACTTGCTCCCAGCACTGGCAGAGAGTTATGGCTTCTAATTTCGGGTCCATTGTTTGAACAGGCTCAATATGTTCAGCTTTCACCAGGTATTCATCAAAGGTTGCCCTCGATGAGCGATCTTCAGCTGGGTCGAAGGTGGAGATGGTATCCACTTCATAATGCCCACTGTAATAGTATTCTTCAAGAGTGAAGCCCAAACCCGGATGTTGAGAGACATGCCTCAACTCTCTATCTATGCTGGCAGGATACCAAAGTCTTTGGAATGCTTCTTTCTCCTTGCGGGGCTGGCCAGAGGGGATCGATGGGTTGAGAGAGGCGGGGGGCGTGGGTTAGTGTAGGACGGTGGTGAGGGCGACGGTGGCGAATGGGAGGTGGCAGAGGTGTTGGGGGTTCGACGGTGGGAGTGGGGAGGTGGTAGCGGAGGGTGCTGCTGGTGGTGCGGGCGTGGGGAGGTGAAGGTGGCCGGAGGCGTAGGCGGTGGGTCTACTGTGGTGGTGTGAAGGCGATGAGAGGGAGGTTGTGGGGGAGGTCAGTGGCGTGGTGGGTTTACAGGTGTGAAGGATGGGTGGGGGAGAGAGGGGCGTGGGTTCTCACTACAGGATGGTAGAGAAGGTGAGAGGGAGAAGAATGGGGTGGAGTCCCGGGTGTGGGAGCGAATGGGATGGAGATGGAAGAGGGAGTCGGCCGCGGGAGTCAGAGAGGGAGAGCGGGGGATGGGCGACGTGGGTTCGAGAGAGTCGAAGGGAGAGAATGAGAAGGAGGGAGAGTGAGGAGGTTGCGTGGGGAGGCCCTGGTGATGACGTGCATGCAGAGGGGGATGGGTTGTTGGCGGGGTGCACCGGCGATGCTCCGTGGGTGAGCGAGGGAGAGGGAGCGTCTGCCGTGGGGGGGTAGCGAGAGAGAGGGAGGTCGCGGGGGACGTCGGCAGTTATGTGGGAAGGAGGTCGCCGGCAACTGGGATGAGAGGGAGGGTAGCAGAGGGAGCGGCTATGGGAGCGTCGTGGAGAGAAGAGTGGAGAGACGAGAGAGAGGGAGAGGGGTGGCTACTAGCGTGGGTGGTCTCTGGGGCGTGGGCGGACACCGCAGGCATGGTAGGGGGGTGGCTCCCGAGGGGTTGGCAAGGGGAGCGACCGGCGTGGGGAGTGGTGGCGATGGTCGTCAGTGGCGAGGTTGGCGGTGCTCACGGGCGTGGTGAGGAGTGGTCGGCGGTGAGGGCGTGGGCTGCTGGGTTTAGAGAGAGGGGGAGAGAGTCACGCTGGATGGAGAGAGAGGGTGAGATGGGCACTACCGGTGGGTCTGGGAGGGAAGAAAGAGAGAGAGATGCGTGAGTGTGAGCCCCCTTCCTTTTGGAAAGAGGGAGAGAGAATATATACGAGGGGGTGGGTTGTCTAGGAAGTAAGAGAGAGAGAGTAAATATATTAAATGGGGGGGCAAGATCCTAAGATTAGCCAAGGACCAGACCCTGTACACCACACCACCTACACACTAATGGGCCTTGTACTTAAATCAAATGGGCCAAGGGAAAGGGCACGCATCACTAGGGTGCCAATTCCTCAAGTAGAGACTTTCCATGTAGGCGCTAGTTCTTTGGGGTGTAAACATATTCCCGTTAAAACAAGGATAGGGGAAGGGCACCCCTTGATAGGGCGCTACTTAATAAAGTGAAGATCCCTCGTGGAGGCGCCATTTCTTGAAGGGCGCCCCTCATTTGGGCACTATTTCCCTACAGAATGGAAAATAGAAACCCTGACTGTAGTCTTTTGTTCGAACTGGGAAGTCAGGGAGGGTATTGATCTAGAAAGGATTAATACGTAGGAAGTTTAAATACCAATGGGATGCTTACGTAGGAAGGTTTAATTTTATTAGAACTCTAATCCTCCAGCAAGTTTTCTCCCTTATAAATACCCCGACTCATCGATCGAACACCGGCTAGTGAATTATCTACCTCTGGTGTTCATCCTCTCTGCTACTACTTCTCCTCTGATTTGCGTGGAGAAGAGGTTCTGGTTCTTCTTCCTAGTTGATCTGCCAGAAAAGGAGTATCCTTGTTGCCACCTTACTCTGTGTCTGCCGGTCACGAAGAAGGCGGAACTGGGTAGTTGCTGCACTGCTGTTGCTTCTCCTTCCTCTGCTCCTGCAGCTGAACGTTGAGAAGCTAACTGCTTCTCTTGCCTATGCTTCTTCCTCTTCATTCTGCTGTTGTGAAGGAAGGACATCTTCTTCTTTTGCTCGTTGAAGGGCTGTAATCACAGCCGTTGCTTTAGATTTCTCTGTTGAAAATAGTGTACCGTTTCTGAGGTTATTTGGTTGATCATCCTTCAATCTTTTCTCTATTCGATCATCCATACCTCAAACCCAGGTAGGTGTTCTAAAGTATTAAGCCTAATTTAATTAATCCTAGATCATATGCATGCATGTAGGTCCTTTGGTATTAGATTCAGTCGCTTTACGTTTGGTTTTCTGAGGCACAGTAATAGAGCGACCCTGACTTGGGCGCCCTATTGATTTCACGATTGTATGAATAGTCGTTATCCTGTTAGGTAATTAATAAATACTCATGTTCAAAATTTAATAACTATGAATCATGATGAAATAACAACCAAAGTGAAAGGCTCGGGTGCACTGTAACGGAAATAAATGGCCTCCAACAGACCACACAAAAAGGTAGATGGTCCTGGGAGAACTATCTGGAAGCAAGGAGTAATAAAACAAACTGACAACATAGAGATAGCAACTGAAATGGACTAAGGGAAAGGAATAGAGGCGTACCTGGCAAAACGGTCTGCGGGGAGACCGTGCAAACTATAAGATGGTTCTGAAACAACCACAGAATGATCAGCAAAAACTAGAAGAGAATGGTGACGTACTTGAGCCCACAGAGAAGGACGGTCTATAATAGGCCATGGAAACCAAAGAATAGTTTGAAGTAGACTGTCAACTCTAACGGACTCGCAAGGTAATCAACACCAGGGTCAGAACAGGACGGCCAGTCATCCGGCCGCACTACTTCATGAATAGCGCAGAGTGAACCGTGTACACCTCCAGGAATAGAAATGCAAGATGACCAAGATGACGACCTGAAATCACTTGAAATACAAACCTAACAAAGACAGAAGCTGGTCAGCATAACACCAACACGATGGGCACTAGTTGTCCCACCATGATCGCCAGAAAATGGGGGTGTAGACATATTTTTCCTTCTTTGTATCCTTCCTAATCCCTCTACTATATCAATGCAAGAAATAAAAAATTGAAGGTAGAAGGGTAGGGGGGACGTAAGTGTGATCGTGATCGCCCAAGGTTCCAAAATGTAAAAGAGATACACCCGTACCTTGGAAAAGGGGGACACTCACCTGAAGACAACACTGCAGAGATGAACGGTTCTAGAAGAGCCGTCCTATGATGCACACGGTCATTCGATAGACTGCTCACTAGTGCTGAGAAGGAACGTGGGACGAAGAACAGTGGACAGTAGAATGGCTCGAAGGAAGCCGTGCAAAGGTTCAGAGCTGTTCATGGAGGACCGCCTTCCTCTTCAAACGGACAAAATTAAACCACTCTGTTCCGCCACCCACCAAGTTGTAGGATCTAAACCTCCACACCTTTCGGCCGGCCAGAAGGGATGGGCCTCATGCTAGGATGGTGCTGACCTGCAAAACAACGCGAAGAACACAAAAGAAACCCAAATCAGAACTGAAGAGTGCAGTAACTATAAGAAATAAGGGAAAACAAACACAATCTTCGCCTGAGGCAATTCTCGGTGTGGTGGTGTAAACGTGCACAACGACCCCCAAGCCTAGGAATATGCAGGAACTTCTGCAACATTAACACGTGGAACACGTCATGCATAGTAGCTAGCTTCGAGAGTAACTGCAATCGATAAGTAACTTCACCAATATGCTCGACAATGGGAAAAGGATCAATGTAGTAAAGACTCAACTTTTCGCACTTGTCAAAGTGCATTACACCCTTCATGGGAGAGACCCTCAGAAACACCCGATCTCCTACCTCAAAGCTGAGGGGCTACCTTCTCTAGTCGGCATAACTCTTCTATCGACTCTGCACTGTCAACATCTTCTATTGGACCAAATGCACCACCTTGACACACTGCAACACCAAATCTGGTCCTATCTGGACACTGTTGTACTGAACCAATCAAGTGGAGTCTGACATAGTCACCCGTACAATGCCTCATATGGAGCCATACCAATGCTTGAATGATAGTTATTATTATAGGCGAACTCCACTAACGTTACATGGTGGATCCAACTCCCTTGCCACTCTAGGCAACATGACCGTAGCATATCCTCCAAAGTCTGGATGGTCCTCTTAGACTGACCATCTGACTGAGGATGGTAAGCCAAGCTGAACACCAACTCCGTGCCCAGAGCTCTCTAGAAGCTCCTCCAAAATCACAAAGTGAAGCGAGGATCACAATCGGACACAATGGAGATGGGAACTCCATGCAACAAAACGATCCACTCCACATACAGCCAGGCCAACTTATGTATACTCCAACTGACTTTGATCAGCAACAATCGGGCCATCTTCGTCAGTCATCGACCAACAACCAAATACTGTCGTGCCCACTGGATGTCCTCGGCAACCCAACCACGAAATCAATGGTCACATGGTCCCACTTCCAGGCGGGGATCTCCAAGGCTGAAGTGTACCACCCGATCGCTAGTGCTCTGCCTTCACTTGTTGACAGGTCAAACACCTAGCCACAAATTCTGTAACATCTCTCTTCATTCCAGGCCACCAGAACTATCTCTTCAAATTTTGGTACATCTTCGCCAATCCTAAATGCACGGCATACCGGCTCCCATGAGCCTCCTACAACACACCGTACCTTACCTGCTCCTCAGCCGGGACATATAGCCTGCCTTTGAACCTCACAGCTCCATCCTCGCCAAACTCCACCTCGGCCATCGACGAAATTTGAGGTAGCTCAGGGTCTGCACGCTGAGCCTCTGCCACTTGGTGACGAATAGCTGGTGTGACTGTCAAGCTCGCGAGAACAACCAAACCTAGATCCTGTGGGACCTTGAGCCTAAAAGTCATGGCCGACACTTGCTCCCATAACCTCCACATCCGTAACAACATCTGACTGACTACCACCTTCCTACTCAAGGCATTATCCATGACATTCATCCTGCCAGGCTGATAAGGTAGCGTGAAATCATAATCTTTCATGTACTCCATCCACCTCTTCTACCTGAGGTTAAGATCCTTTTGGGTAAACACATACCTCAAACTCTGATGGTCAGTAAAAATCTCAAACTTCTCGCCATACAGATAATGTCTCCAGATCTTTAGAGCAAAGATCACTGTCGCCAACTCAAGATCATGCGTAGGATAGTTCTCCTTATGTGTCTTCAACTAACAAGATGCATATGCCACAACTCTGCCATGCTGCATCAGCACTATGTCCATACCTACCCCGGAAGCATCTGTACACACCACGAAACCTCTCGATCCTGAAGGTAACACCAGCACTAGAGTAGTCATGAGCAATCTATTCAGCAGCATAAAACTCTGCTCACACTCCTCCATCCAGACAAATGGCACATCCTTCTATGTAAGTTTGGTCAACGGGGCCCCAATATGAGCGAAATGCTGAATGAATCTCCTATAATAGTCTGCGAGCCCCAAAAAGCTTCGAATCTCTGTCACAGACCTCAGCCTCGACCACTAAACCACGGTCTCAACCTTAGCCGGATCCACGAAAATGCCATCACCAGAAACCACATGCCCTAAAAAGTGCACCTCTCGAAGCCAAAACTCACACTTGCTGAGCTTGGCATATAGATGGTGGTCCCACAAGGTCTGCAATCTCAAATGATGCGCGTCCTCCTCAGTAGATTGCGAATACACAAGGATGTCGTCCATGAATATGACCACAAACTGGTCCAAGTACGGATGGAACACCCTATGCATCAAATCCATGAACGCTGTCGGGGCATTGGTGAGCCCAAATGGCATAACTAAGAACTCATAATGCCTACACCTCGAGCTGAACGCAGTCTTCTCAATGTCAGACTCACAGATCCGTAGTTGATAATAACCCGACCGTAAATCAATCTGCGAAAACACCTGGGCCGACTGAAGCTGATAGAGCAAGTCATCAATCCGAGGCAATGGATACTTGTTCATAATAGTTGCCTGGTTCAGTTGCCGGTAGTCGATACACAACCTTACATTACAATCCTTCTTCTTCACGAACAACACGGGTGCACCCCAAGGGGAAAAGCTAGGATGAATATACCCCTTGGCAAGTAACTGATACAACTGCGCCTTCAACTCTCTCAACTCGCCTGGCGCCATGCTATAAGGGGCCTTCGACATAGGCGCCACACCAGGAACCACCTCAATCACAAAATCAATCTCCCGCTGTGGTGGCAACCCTAACAACTCCTTAGGAAAGACATCGGGGAACTCACACATGGCAGGAATGTCCTCCACTTCCTGACACTACCGATCAACTGGGACCACCGAAGCGAGAATACCCAAGCACCCCGCATCAAGCAATCTGCGGGCCTTAATGGCCAAAATAAGAAAATGGGGAGAGGAAGACTAGATACCTTGGAAGTAGAAGGTGGGTCCACGAGGATGTTGGAAGTAGACCATCTTCGAGCTGCAATCTACCACGACGCCATGGGCCTCAAGCCAGTCTATGCCCCAAATTACATCAAAATCTTGAAGCGACAATGCATAAAGCTTGGCCAACAAATTTTGCCCCGCGACCCCCATAGGCACCGCACCTTCTCCAGACAATACGGGGCGAGCATGAAATCACCGGTAGACAACTCTATTGCCAGGTCACAAGACATCTTGGTCACCGACTCCTAAACACTCTGAGCAAAATCCTCCGATATGAACGAATGGGACACACCAAAATCAAACAAAACATGAGCCGCACAACCCAAAATCAGAATAGTACCTTCCACCAACTGCGATGTCTCAACCTCTGCTTTGGTCATATGCGTGACTCTGCCTCAGGATCTATACCTCCTTATAGTAGCTGACTGCGATAATTGTGGAAACTGACCGCGCTGATGGTACTGCTACAGTTGTGGTGGTAGTTGTTGGACCGCCTATCAGTTGTGCATTCCAGTGAGGAGGTTGGTCGTGTTTTATTTTCCTTAGTTGTTAGTTCCTTCAGGCATGCATCGTTTAGTTTAATCATTCATTGTGATTGGTTCAAAGTTTTTCGGAAGATTCCTATCACTCGTTGGTCGAGAACGGGTGTCATTTACCTTAACGTCTGCTTTTCATTCTGCTTCGCTACATTTTCGCTCCATCTCTATGTTTCATTTCATTTTCGCTTCGCCTCCGCTCGCTCCCCTGCAAAGAGGATGTTAAGGAGGGACATCTGTTAACACCCGTTTTATGACCAATAAGTTGGATCATTTCCATATCCTTTTCTTATGATGTCCCGAGTTATTCACCAATCATTGGGCCGTTTTGGTCACTTTTGGGCTTATTTCATGGGTCGTTCTCCCTAGTTGGGCCTCGTTCCTTCTCTTCTTATCACTTTGGGCTTAGCGGGCCTTATCTCTTTTTTTGCCATGACCAACTTCCCTTGCGGTCTATCGCATGACTGTTAGGATTGGTTGGCAGTCTTTTGCTGGACCGCTAGGCATGCAGAGAGTCCTATTTCATTATCCTTTCTCGTGAGCCTTATCCTTTAAGCCCTTGCGGTCTATCACATGACCGTTAGGGAATCTTTGGCGGTCCTTTGTTAGACCGTTTAGGTACAGAGAGTCCCGTTAGGTCTCTTCGATCTTATCTCTTCTGGATGATGGAGCCTTGCAGTCTATGGATGGACCGTTTGTTCCTGCCTTGCAGTCTATCGCAAGACCGTTAGTGCAGACGGAGAGTCCTGCTCTGACTATTCTTTCTCTGCTTCGCCATGGACGAACTAGAGTCTTTGTTTTGATGATTTCTCTCTGAATAGTGATCCTCAGAACCTTCTGTTTGTTTCTATGGACTCTTGGGAGTATTATCTTCAAGAGTTTGCTAGGTTCAGGCCTATTTTCGTGCAAGTTTCTCTCCAACTCGACCAGAGGGTTTGGGGGTCTATAAATAGAACCCTTGGCTTCATGGATTGAAGAGGAGATTTCTGGAGCTTACGTCAAGGTGCTACTGCGTCCTGGAGCAAGTACCAACCAGGGAGAAGCCCTTTTTACATCCATAAGGTTTCTAGTCCAGGGAGTATTTGATTTTATTTGCTCGCGACCTGACTCGGTACCATGTCTAAATCGGGACGACTGATAAATAGTGAAACCCTGAGGGCTAGCCTACGAGGGGCACCCGTCTCGTGGCCACCACGAAGTCCATTAAGGACTGTGGATTTCGATCTATTTGGAGTTAATCCATGTTAATATCCACTCATTTGCCCGTAAGAAACTCGTTACTAATAAACGACCCCTATGTGGACAGAGTAGTATTACAGCTAGGCATTGGGGAATGTTCCCCTCTCCCCAATTACCAAACCTCCCTGAAGAGATGGTAATACGGCACAGATGCAGGACATATTCGATTAGCAGACTGATAGTGATATCAATAGATATATGTACATAGATATGCGTATAGGGATTAACAGATTAGCAAAGCAGTTACCAAGCTGACGCTCAGGTGACAGTGATGCAGAGAAGCCAAACACTAAGTCTATAGCGGCGCCCTCACCTCCTTCGGTCCATGATTGGGAACAGAAGGGTGACAAGAGGTCAGCCTCAGGATCTATTAAGGGGGTACACCCACAGAGATCTCTAACAATAAAATCCTCGATATTCGATTGGGAAGGAACCCTGGGGCGAGGGGAAGTTACTGTAGCCCATAGTGTGTCAGGGCGTGTCCGAAGTCGGGGGAGATGACCACGAAACCCATTTGCACAGTGAAACGATTACGTACGCAAATAGAAAGAGAATGAGACCGACGAGAGAAGATGACCACGACGCCTGGCATAATCACATTCATTAGCTCTTTGCACAGATCATTGGAGAGATGTGCACGTGTGCACATCTCCCTCTACGGCGTCGGCACTGTTGCACGGCACGGTATTAACAGCCACAGAAAGAAAACTTAGTTAGAGGGGAAGTGGGGGATAGCGAAGGAGGATAAATAACATCACACGTTTTATTAATTAACGTTCTCAAGCATCCCATTTATTCCAACCATAGGGAAAGGAAATACAGACTACATCTACGGACGCCGGCATTGTCGCTCGGCCGCCATTTACATTGATAGGGGGGAAGAAGTTACAGAGGAAAGAGATAGAGAGACACAGAGACGGTGAGAAGGGGGAGTAGGCTCATATCATCGCCTTCCCCTCCTCTCCTGTTTACATTACGACGGAAGGGAAAAACCAGACGAAGGGTGGGTGGGGTTGGGGGGTGGAATAGGTACTCAATGTACAAACGATATCATTTCAAAGATTCCACCCAAACACCTGAGTACAAATAAGTTTTTTGTAGTGGACAGAGACAAACATGGGACAGATACAAGTTCATGGAATGCAGACTCGGCTTGGGATTCGCCCAGGATCGGTCTGGGATCGGCTGATCCGGCCGATCCCGGGCATGGATCGGTTTAGGCTGGATCAGGATCGGATCGTTTTGCCCGAAATCTGATCGGATCCGACCCCAACCGATTCTGCGTTCCATGATAGAAACACAACACAGACATTACCTAGTTCCCACCAAAATACAAAATAAACATGTGCATACTCCAAAGAAAAGTTGTCATATGGAAATTCCTAAACAAAACATCATCCCTAATGTCTTAGGCAAGACCTAAGCAGTTGCCCAGAATTTGAACTTGCTTAGGGCCACTCTGGCAACTTGGATATCAGGATCATCTTTGGGTTTTCCTGGTTCGGCATCCTCTCCCCTCCAAGGTTGGCACTCAACAGGGATGAAAAGATGTGTTAAGTTAGATTCTGTGATACTCTCCTCAAATCTGAACACCGGCTATGTTCAAGGCCCATCATCTTAAGCTTGGGAAGCTTTGGGGCCTGACAGACCTGTATTAAATTTGTTTATTTTATGAAGAGGACGAGACCTTAGACCACCTATTCGTAGGCTGCACTTATTCTCAGGAAGTATAGGAGGATAGTGTGCCATTGGTCGCCACAGAGAGGTGCTTCACCTTATTGGGACTTGGGGCAGATGCTGGACCCTCAAAAGGGGACAGAGTTGTCAAGTGGATGATTCTCCATGCTACCTTGTGGTCTTTGTAGGGGGAACAAAACAACAGGACCTTCACAAGCGAAGCTAAGGCAGGGGAGTCAGTAGTTTTGTTTATTTGTGCTAGGGTGAGAGAATGGGCGGATCTCCTTTGTAATGTGAACTCCCAAAACTTGTCCCTTTTTGTTTTGTTGGGGAGTTAGACAGGGCTACACAGACTTGGTGTGCCCCGTCCATGTACAGGGATTTTTTGGGTACTTACTAACTATACTTGTACACCTTTCTTTTAATACAATAAGGTACCACCCACGTTCAATTTTTTTTTCATTTTATGAAAGGGAGACCTATTACCTACTATCATACATCATTTCCACACCATTTGGGCTCCAAAAACACACCAAACGGAGTGCTGAACAAGATTAAACACTAGGGTTTTAGAGGATCACAAACCACAAGCAATATTTGGGCAAAATAACAATCCAGCATGCTTCTAATCAACCTAAAACAATAGGAAAATGCGAAAGAACAAGGTAGGATTCCATCTCCCTACTTGAAATCGTGAAACCTCACTGTTTGGACATGTCTCTCCATGGCAAAACCCTTCCCATGCTAGAGGATCAACGGCCACCACACGAGAGCTCCTTTCTTGACCCCACGGTCACTCCGTCGTCGCCCAGGGCTCGCCGTGATCACCCCCTTTGAGCCGCCTAGGGCCAGGTGGATCGGGCTTACTAGAAGAATGAGAGAGAGGGAGGTCGCGTGTGGGGGAGAGAGAGAACCGTGGGTGCGATTCTCCCCCCCACCATGGGTATAATTTGGGTTTTTTTGTTAAAAGGTCTTTTTATTGAAAAAGGTCCTTAAGAAAACCAATATTTTAATATGCCCTCATGATTTCCATAAAATTGTATAGAAATGAATAATTAGCATATATCTCACATAAAAGGCCATAAAAATCAACCCAATTCTTGGGAATTTTTTTGATCTCCAAATCTGATAAAATCCAAACTTCATGTGTCTTATAGTCTCTCCCCCCTAATAAAAATTTCATCCTCAAAATTTCAAGGAAACATTAGGAAGAAACATGAGAGACATACGTAATCAAAAAACTATAGGAACTGCTGGCGCATATCATCTTCACGTTCTCAAGTACTTCATCACCCGAGTGGCACTGCCACACCACTTGCAGCAGAGGGATCACCTTGTTCCTTAGCCACTATTCGCGGCGATCCTCAATTTGAATCTGATACTCTGGCATAGACAGGTCTGCTACCACTTCAGGCCACAGAATCATCTAGAATGTGTGAATCATATAGCACATATTTCCTCAACATAGAAACATGGAACACATCGTGGATCGCTCCCATCGCTAGGGGCAATTGAAGATGATAAGCCACTTGGCTCACATGCTCCTGAATAAGAAATGGACTGATGTACTGGGGACTGAGCTTTCCACACTTCCCAAACCTCATCACTCCTTTCATCAGTACTATGGGAGGAGGTCAAGATGTTGTTTTGATTGG
Organism: Amorphophallus titanum; assembly: GCA_024336825.1. Lineage (NCBI taxonomy): Eukaryota > Viridiplantae > Streptophyta > Magnoliopsida > Alismatales > Araceae > Amorphophallus > Amorphophallus titanum. Next base: position 27,255,434 of record JANBPO010006859.1, read on the forward strand.
TATTCTTAAAAGTAGTAACTTTCAATGTTTACGTTCTAATGCTCAAGAGAATGGAGAAATCCAAGAGGATATCACTTTCAGGAGTAAGGCAGATTAATTGAGGTGGATAAAATTTGTTTGGAGTCTTCTATGATCAACAACTTCCCTCAAAGCTCGAAAAAATGTTCTATAGAACTACTGTAAGATCCGCTATATGGTGCAAGACCAAGTGTTGGGCTGAGAGGAAAGGATATATGCAAAAACTCTCTGTACTAGAGATGTGGATGTTCAGATGGATGTGCGGAAAGATGAGAAAGGATAAGATTCAGGATGAACAACCCGTGGTAACTTTTAGCTGCATCCCCTCTTGACATGATGTTTACGGAAAATATGCATAGATGGTTAGTCATGTGCCTCGACATACAAGTTTGGCACCAGTTAGGAGGGGTGACCAATTTTAAGGAGCAGGTTATAAGCAATTTAGGGAAGACCTAAAATTAGATGGTTGGATATATCAATTGATGAAATTGAGGGGAACATAAAGCATGGAGACAAGAAGAGAAGAAAATAAAAGAAAGGAGCATTGTGCAGGAATGGGCTTGCGGCTTCAAGGCAGGCAACTGCAGGCCTCCGTCTTTTCATTTTATTAGGTCTTCTCCATAAAATACTTTACAAGACAGGAATGCCCCTAATGGTAGGAGGAAAGGACAAAAGAACCAGATCTAATAATATGTGAATAATAAAACAAAACAAAAAGGACTAAACTGTCACTGACCAGAGTGCTATTTTCTACACTCTCCCTTAAGTTGAGCGTTAATATGATCCATGCTCAGCATGCGCTTGCTCAAACTGGAATTGAATTAAACCATAGTCTTCCCCATGGTTTGCTGTATCATACCGAGTCGATGTAATATGTCCGTATCATATCATAGCAAGGGCAACCCGAGCCTAAGTACAGGGTATGCGACTTGGCTGAGATGGCCTCCATAAAATGGTCTCCATTGTGTGAGTTGGCTGAGCCAGCCACGATTCGAGTTGGACCATATCATATCGTTCAAGGTCAGCCAGTCAGTTTGAATTGCCAATATAACAAATCTTGGTTTACCCCTATGTAAAGATTTATCGTAATGGGTCGAAAGGAACCCTATGAGGTATCTCAGGGGACAACCTTATGACTGTCAAGACAACAACGAAAGGGGCGTTGGAGAGCACTCGAGTAGGGAGAAGGAGACTATGGCAAGAGAGAGCTTGAGTGGGTTAGATTGTAGTCAAGGTCCTATTTATATATCTTCGTCGTGGGTTGACCTTTGCCTTCCAAAGGTTGTCGTGGTCAGAGAAGACGTGAGTCGCCCTACCTACATGTCTGACAAGACAGAGAGGTGTGGGCACTGACTCGACATTCTTTTGCAGGAGGAGATACCTCTACCATTAATGTGGTAAAGCTCACCGGAGGCGCTGAGTTGCCTTGTTAGGGGGGGCAGTATGGGTGGCGTCCTCCCTTCCCCCTTTCGCTGGAATGGTGCACCTCCTATCATTAATGCGACGAGGCTCGCTAGGAGCGTAAGTAGCCACTGCTGGTGGGAGGAGACGCATGTAGTACAGCTGCTAGACCTAAGCTTACGTCGTGACAAGTTGCGAATGGTCCCATGTTGGGTTGGAACTCCCAGGAGGTGGGTTTGTGGTGTTGGGCTTCCAAGGTGGGCTGCTCGAGCGGGCCTTCATGGGCTAGCGGACTCATCCCTTTAGAGCTTCCAATAGATGGAATCCCAAAATCCCTTTTCACCATCTGAACCAAAACTAGCCTTAATTTGACAAAGAAAGGAATGGATTTGGTCGCCCAAGTGGATCGAAGTACTACTCAAGGATAATTTCTCTCTAAACTTAGAATCTACATCGTAGCTATTCTACCTATAGTTAGACGGTTTTCCATGAGCCGCATGTTATTTCAAGTGAATGCGGGCTTGTAGAAGTGTGGAGGAATCTTACATATGCTGGAGGTGTGCTACAAGTTTGTTACTCGGTGTAAGCTCTCATTTCATGTAGAACTACGCCTTGTATAACCTACATATGTATTAGCCAACAGAAGAAGAAACAGTACGGACAGGGTGACTCGTAAAAATACTTTCCCCCTGCTTGAAGTCACATACATATAAGGGCGGAAAAGAAGTGACACTCCAAGTTGTTCTAGAGCCCAATAAGGAGGTTTCAAAACTAGTGAAGAAGTGAATTGAGTTCCATGGGACATGGGCTTAATTAGACTTATTTTAAAAGCCTTGTTCCTCTACAATCATATTTTGTTTCTTCTACAGTAATTAATAAAGCATAAATTGTAAGTCATGGTTACATTGATTATATTGTCGCGATGTGGAAATTACTAGGTTTGTTTTGACAGTCACGCCACTTCGGTGGTGCTGGTTGACCGTTATACACTATTTTTTGATGCTTGATTAGCCTTAAATCTTGTAATATTGACGACTCTCCATCGGATATTCTTTCCGTCAGACTAGGATCTCTATTATGAGACCTCCATAAGTCCCCGCGAGTCTGGGATTCCCACTAGGACCCCGGGCAGGTTGTACCCCCAAATCCTACACCTATTGACTCAATCGGATCGCATGATTTTACAGCTCGAAATCGGGACTGGCCTGTTTAATTGCAACCCTTCTGGGACTACTACCATCAGATTGTGGCCCAGGTGTGACCGCCTGGACCTTAAAGCGGCTCTATTATGACCACATATAACTGGCTCAATGCTAGATTCTGCTGGTCGATTTTCCTTGAATTTTAGTCGACCTAGCCGTGTTTGAGTCGACCTATAGCCTCTAACTCGACCGGAGAGGTGTGGGCTGGACCCTGGTTCGGTTCCACCATGTCTCGGGCAGGCTGGGAGCCCATTAAGTCGACTACTTTAGTCTTGCTGGGCCTAAATTAGTTGTGGTTATCACTGGACCGTCCTTATCTACTAAACAGTCTTCTGGAGATCATCTGTTTAGTGGGGCGGCCCAATGGAGACCATTTTCATTTTGTTGTGGCCCAGGAACCTTTCTGTTCTAAACGGCCCATCATGGACTGTCTTCCTTTTGGAAATGGCCCATCCAGGACCGTCCTTATCTTCTTGTGGCCCAATGAAGACTATTTTCGTCCTTTGACGCTTGGCTTTGTCCCTCTAGCCTAGTATTGACTGTTGCGGTCCATGATAGACCATTTTGCCATGTTGCGGCCCATGTATGACCACAACTCATCTATAAGCATGTTTTTCATGTTTTCTTATATTCCTCAGTAGCTAGGCCATGGATGGCTTGTGCTGCACTCAAACCCTGATTGTATTCCTATCTTTTATAAGCCATGATCTTATGGTTTCCCATTCAATTATTGAAAGTTCACTTGATCCTAGAAGATAAGCTACATAGCTTGACCCTCCCCACTCTTTCTCTCTCCTCACTCTCTCGACACACACACTCTCTCCATTTCGAATCTCTCTCTCACCCTCACACATTCTCTCTCCTCCACCCCCATTCTCTCGGTTCGCGGTCCAAACGGATCCCGGTCGACGTGTGGGAGGTACCGACGGGATGGGCTCGACGCGAGGATCACGCCAGTACCCTCCATCCCTCAGATCGTGGAGCGTGGAGACGCGTGCGAGCGGAAGGACGATGTGGCCCTCGTCGCCCGATTTGCACCGATTCGCGGTCTTCACCGCGCAAGAGGTAGGGGAACGGACTCCTCATCTCTCCAGGAATCCGTTGACGCCTCATGCGTCGCCATCCATAGCCATCCTCATCATTTTTCGTGCAATTCTTATTTTGGGTGATTTTGAGCTAAATTCTTGATTTACGGTCCTCTCCCGATTTCTAGTCCAGATGACCGCTAATCGAAGCAAGGGAGGTATCGTTGGATTGGTAGCGTTGCGAGGATCGCGTTGACGCCCACTTTTCCTCGATCCACGGAGCGTGGAGTCGAGCCAGGTCAGGAGGCACCGCGTTGCCCTCTCGCCAGATAAGCATCGAATCACCATTTTCGTCGTAATCCAGGTAGGGGGATGGATTCCTTACCACGTTAGGACATCGCCGGTACCACTTTCGCCGTGGTCCGACGCCCTTTGCCTCGTTTTTCATACATGTCCCTGTTTAGTTCATTTTTAATCTTTTAATGCTTGAAATTATCTCCATGCCATCGTCTTTTAATTCTAGTGGCATGCGTATGCTTGGAATGATGGTATGGCTTGGCAGGATGGTTTGGATTTGTGTTTCCCCGCGTCCCTCGTCGATTTCGATCGATCGGGAGGGGGTTTCGGTTCCGACCTCCAGAGTCGCGAAACCCAGGTGACATAACGCGCCTGCCTCGGTGCATTATAGTCATTTGGCGCACCCTTAGAGGTGCATTATATCGTCCGTGAACTGGGGAGTTTTCTGTGGATTTTTGAGTTCGGGTGCCTCTAACGCGCCTCGTCTAGTGCGTTATAGTCCTGCTTGTTGAGTTGAAGGTCTGTTGCCTTTAACGCCCCTGTCCCTGCGCGTTACATTCATATGACGCCCCTGGTTAGGTGCGTTATATCCCGTGTTGTACAACCCAATCTTGGCCCTCACGACCTACTTTCCTTTGGCCCCCGTGGCCCGCTTCTCGATTGTGGCTTTCGCTGCCCACTTTTCTTAATTCTGCCGCTTGCAGCTTGCTTCCCTTCGGCTCATGTAGCCTACTTCCTGATTTTGGCTTCCACAGTCAGCTTCCCGAGGGTGGCTCTCCTAGTCTGCTTTCTCAATTTGGGCTCTCACAGCCTATTCCCCAATTCTGACTTTTGTAGCCAGCTTTCCAATTACGGCCCTCGTGGTCCACTTCCCCGATTCTGACTTTCCTGGGTTCGGACCTTTCGTCCGACTAGAAGAACAAAAATTTCTCTCCACTCTAGTTTGGGCCTGTTGTCTGGCTAGAGAACTAAGAGATTCTATTCCCGTGATTTGGACCTCCTGTCCAGATCATTGACTAAATAAACTCTTCTCTCCGTCCCTCTTGATGGTGACTAGTCCCCTTGATTTGGACCACCCGTCCAGATCGTTGACTAAATAAACTCTTCTCTCCGTCTCTCCGGATGGTGAATATTTCCTTTGATTTGGACCTCCCGTCTAGATCATTGACTAGATAAGCTCTTTTCTCCGTCCCTCGGGATGGTGACGATTCCCCTTTGATTTGGACCTCTCATCTAGATCATTGAATCAACAAACTCTTCTCTCCATCCCTTCGGGTGACGAACAATCCTTTCAAAGGAATAAACCCTTATCTCCGTCCTCATGGCTCGCCTTCCGATAAATTTGGCTTCTATAGCCCGCCTCCCAACATCCTTCCGCTACTCTAGCTTACTTCCTGGGCCCCGACCCATGTGGCCCGATTTCTCGACCTTGACCATCGGCCTTTGAGCCGACAACTTTTTAATTATCGGCCTTTGAACCGACAGCTATCCAATTATTGACTCTCATGCCAAAAGCTTTCCAACCATCGGCCCTTGAGCTGACAGCTTTCTAACCATCGGCCTCCGGGCTGACAGCTATCTAATTATTGGTTCCCATGCCAACAGCTTTTTGACCATCAACCCTTGAGCCGATAGCTTTCTAATTATCAGCGTCCTAGCCGACATCTATCCAATTACTTGCATGTGAGGGCAAGTGCACCCATGTGCACCGCTTCCATCATCCTTCGCCCACGCTGCCCGTGAGTAGGGGGCATTTGTGGACACTAAAAAATTCTCTCATCCCTTGTTTATATGCAGGGGAATAAAGAAGAGGAGAAAAGTGAAGAGAAGATGAAAGGAAGAAAAGAAGAAAAGGAAACGCTCATGTTGCCCTTCCAACGGCACGCCTTCAGCCCCTTGGCTGGCACACTCCCTGTGCGTCACATGGAGGCCCTCCCGCGGCACCCCCAGCGGGCCGTCCAGCGGCACGCCTTCAAATGCTTTTCGGCGGCACACCCTTACAATGCATCCAGCGGCACACCCTGGGCGCCCCTCAGTAGCACGGCCTCTCAACGGCACAGCCTACCCATAATGCCCTCCAGCGGCACACTCCTGCTAAAGCCCCAGCACCCTTTCTCCCTCTATCTCTCTCTCCCTCACCATCTCTGTCTCTCTCTCCCTCACCATCTCTCTCTCGCTCCACCGTCTCTCTCTCCCCCCGTCTCTCTCTCCCTCACTGTCTCTCTCTCCCTACGCCTCTCCCTCACCGTCTCTCCATCCGTCTCCCCCTCACCATCTCCGTCTCTCTCTCCCTCACCATCTCTCTCTCGCCCCACCGTCTCTCCCTCACCATCTCTCCTATCGTCTCTCTCTCTCTCTCTCTCTCGCTCCCACCGTCTCTCTCTCTCCCTCACCATCTCTCTCTCCCTCCATCTCGCCCTCACCGTCTCTCCCTCACCATCTCCGTCTCTCTCTCCCTCACCATCTCTCTCTCCCTCCGTCTCTCCCTCACCATCTCTCCCACCGTCTCTCTCTCTCTCTCGCTCCCACCGTCTCTCTCTCCCTCACCGTCCCTCTCTCCCTCCGTCCCTCTCTCCCTCACCGTCTCTCCCTCACCATCTCCGTCTCTCTCTCTCTCACCATCTCTCTCTCGCCCCACCGTCTCTCTCTCCCTCCATCTCTCCCTCCCTCACCATCTCCGTCTCTCTCTCCCTCACCATCTCCGCCTCTCTCTTCCTCTGTCTCTCCCTCACCATCTCTCCCACCGTCTCTCTCTCTCTCGCTCCTACTGTCTCTCTCTCTCTCGCCCCACCGTCTCTCTCTCCCTCCGTCTCTCTCTCCCAAACCATCTCCGTCTCTCCCTCCGTCTCTCCCTCACCATCTCCGTCTCTCCCTCACCATCTCTCCCACCAACTCTCTCTCTCTTGCCCCCACCGTCTCTCTCCACTCGATGAAACCCTTCACCGGCACGCCCCCCTAGGTCTTCCCCGGCACACCCTCAGTGGCCCTTTCCCGGCATGCTTGGTGTCCGCTACCCTGACACTTCCAACGGCACGCCCATGAAGAGTCCTTCAGTGGCACACCCCCAGGGGCCTTGCCCGGCACACCTCTTGCCCGGCACACACCCCCCCGCGATCTTGCCCGACACACCCTCCGCGGTGTGACTTCACCGGCACACACCCGTGTGCCCTCTATCCAGCGCGCTCTGCTGGGTATCTTGCTCAGCACACCCACGGAGGGAGTCCCTCAGTGGCACACCCATCCGTGGCTTCTCCAGTGGCACACCCAGCCTCCCAGTCGTTCAACGACACCTACCCGTAGCCGTTCAGTGGCACAACCCCCCTGGCCTCTTAGCGGCACACCCTCATGGCGCTTCAGCGGCACGCCTTGGCGGCCTTCCAGCGGCACACTTGTCGTGTCTACCAGCGGCACACCGTTCTGGCTTCTTCAGCGGCACGCCCTGAACTACACCATCCGGCACCCCTGGCAGATGCAATCTAATGCCCACGCCCTATAGATCCTTGGCGCATAATGCGTTGGCCGAGGTGTCGAATGGAGGAGGTGGCACGCGGGCTGCCCCCTGCCACTGGGGATGGGAAAGTCAAATCCCAATCAATGCAGGTCGCCTCCCACCTCTGCCATCCGCGTTCGAAGCAACCCACCACCGGGAGTATAAATGCCTTTCTTCTCCGATGAACAAAGAGAGAGGAAGCACCCCCTAGAAAGGGGCACACACAGGCAGAGGGAGACACCCAAACGAAGAAGTGAAGAAGAGAAGGAGCCTGCTCCGCCACCACCAGCCATGAGAAGAAAAAAAAGAGAGAAGAGAGAAGAGAAGAAGAGAGGAAGGGAAAGGAGCTCATGCTCCATCCCTCTTCCCCATTGTATCCCATTCCCCCTCTATGTTTTCATTCTTTTTTTTTTGAATGTATGTCTTGATGTATGCGGCCGGTCATGGCCATCCCCCCTTGTGAATCAGCCTGTCTTAGCCGTGTTCTTAGCCATGTTGCTCACTCGTTGATTTTCCCAGGGTTTTTCGAGGTTTCTCCAAAGGTGTTGTTGCCCTTGGCACGCACCTCGAATAGTCAGGTTCTGACACTCCTTGTGGGCACATTCCCCTTTTACTCCCATACTATCCGGGTCAAAGGGAGATGCTGCCAAATTTTTTTCAGAAAAAGATAACATGTTAAAAGACAAAAGGGAGCAACAAACAAATGGAATGAAGATTGGCAAGATGCTTCAACCAAAACGGAGGGACTATGAACAACATGAGGAGAGATGAACTGGATGTTAACCACGTGAACTTGAACCTTGGTCATGCAAACAAGAAAGGAGGGGAAAAGGATTAAGAGAAAGGGGAAGAAGGCTCACAAGCACTGCATAAAAATCAAAGAGAGAAAGAGAAAAAAAGGTTTAAGGAGAAGAAGAGAAAGCCCTTTTACAACTCTTGCCTGGTGCACTCTATCTAGGCCCAACCCGGTACACCCTCAGCCTTGTCCTCGTCGGCACGCCCCAACCCTCTGCCTAGCCTGGCACACCCTAGTCCGCCTTTGCCCGGTACACTCATCACCTGCCCTATCCGGCACACCTCCTCTCTAGCCTTCGCCGGCACACCTTGCACCAACCCTAGCCCGGCACGCCTTTAGCTTGCCTTGCCCGGCAGAGCTCGCTGGTGCCTTCCCCGGTACACCTCCATACAACCTTGCCTGGTACGCTTCCACCACCTCTGTCCAGCACACTTGCCACCTGTGCCTTGCCCGGCACACTCATAAGCCTTGCACAGGCCCTTCCCTGTGTGCACAGACCTTAGCCTCCACCCTGCCCTGACCTTATCCCTAGCGCGCACAGTCCTGCACAGACTTCGCTCCTCAGTTCCACTGACCCTGCCCTTTGTGTGGCCTGACCCTGCACAGACCCAACCCCCACATGCACAGACCCGACCTCCCTTGCACAGACTATGAGCATCCCTTGCACAGACCTGGCCTTTAATTGCACAGACCCAAACTCCCTTGCACAGACCCAACCTCCCTTGCACAGACCTCAGCCCCCAGTTGCACCGACCTGATTCCCAACTGCACAGACCCAGCCCCCACGTGCACAGACCTTACTCCCCATCTGCACCATGACCGTTCCATGATTCCACGGTCACAGCCTGACCATGCTACTTCCCTCTTAAGCCCATGATTGTTCAGGGTTGCACGATCTATCCTTCAATAGTGTACTTACCCACGGTTTGATAAAGACTGTTCTGTTCTTGACGATTTAACTTCTGAACGGACCAGTGCGGATCGTCCTGGGTTTGCACGGTTCTCCACAGACCGTGCTTCTCCCCATTACACCTCTGGTTCGCCCCATTCGAACGGCCGCCCATGGGCCGTGTTATGATTGAATGGTTCTATATGAACCGTGTTGTTTTGTTGAGTGGTTCCTGTTAAACCATTTCGCGACCACCGTCCCCGACGACGTGAAGTCCCTCCCCACCGGCGGCAATGGCCCGTAGGCTTCCTAGCCAGCCCTAAAGGGGTTGAATGCCCCCTTCTTCATCCTAACCTAGCATGCATGGCGTAAATAATGAAAATGGGGGTGGGCTTTTGGGGCTTACCTCGATCGGGCGTGGACCCTTCGCCGGTTCCTTCACTGGCACCTCCTCCGGCACCAGGATCTCTTCCTCTGCATTGAGGGCCCTCCGGTGACAGACACAGGCACTTCCTCAGTCACGGGCGGTGGCCGCCCCTCCTCCTCCTTGGGAATCACCGATAACGCTCCCCCGTCCGTAGTGGCCGTCGACGGCGACGGTGCGGACGGTCCTTCTCCAACCATTCTTGGATGCTTTGTTTGGTGTTTAATGTGCATGAGAGAAGGGGAGAGAGTGGGAGAGGTTGAGAGATTGAGAGAAGGAGGTGAAGGACATGGGGGAGTGGTATTCCTTCCTCTCCTCTGTCGGTTGCGATGGAGAGGGCAGAGGAAGAGGAAGGGTTTTTATTTTTGAACCCGCCAGTTATTGACCGATCTATCGATAGACCATTCAATCACTAGACGGTCTCATAAAGGACCATTCTAACTGCAACGGTGCTATTCCTTGGAGCGGCCAACATGTGACCGTTAAGGTTATTGGATGGCCTCTTTATGGGCCGTTTACCATTACCTTCACATTCAAAGTTACTTGTGCTTCCACGGCCTGGACAGGGCTGTTCTGGGCTCTGAGTGGCCATTCCTTGACGGTTCACGAGCAGAAATAATGTTTTTGAGCCCTTCTTGGCCGCATTAGACCTCAGCCTATCTCCTTTCATCCCAATCTTGGGACATCTCCCGATTCTTCCCCTCCAGTATATCTGGATTCTGCTTCTGATTCGTCCCCGACCCTGTTGGGTGATTACCATTCTTCTCTCTGACCTTGTCGGATGCCTGCAATTCCTCTTCTCCGACCATGTTGGATGATCCCTCCTCCTCTTCCTCATCTTTGCAGTAGTCCAATCATGGCCTTTCTATTCCTTATGTTTCACCCTTTCAGTGTTCTTGCCCTTTTTCATGCTCGAGGCTTTAGTCTGTCTTGATCTCAGTTAGATCTGGTTTCTTCTGTATTTGGTTCCATGTTATCAGGGGCCTTGGTGCCTTAACGAGGGAGTTCTAGCCCTCGTCTCTCTTTCTTTTTATCCTTCTTCGTCCAGTTTGGTGTCTGTCGCTCCTCTGTGTAGAAGAATCTTTCCATCCTTTGCTATCCTTTCCCTTTCATCCGGTCAAGCAAGGCATACAAAGCTCGTGCTACTCGAAGCTTGATGATCAAGCTTTCACTTCTGGACACCGCTTTCATGCTATGGATATGCATGGCATCCTTTGTATTGTGAAAGAATATGTTATCATTATTATCACTGTTATTATTCGTACGCATGGTCATAATGCTATTTCCTCTTACACGTTTGAGTGGCTTAGTTAGGTCTTAGTTATTTTAAAAAAAAGTGCAAAATGAGTTCGCTTCTGTGGCACCTTAGGCTGGTGATAGCTCCGCGCTGAAAGTTTGAGTTTCTTTCCCCAATCATTGAGCGTAACCTTTGAGTAGGGTTTTTTACACACTTTATGGCAAGCTGTAGACGATCTCCTTTAGAGTAACATCGTTGTTGTTTTAGCCATACTCTAGGTATGCATAAAGGCCTTTTTCTCTTCCTTACTCGGGCGAGTGCAGGGGCAAGAGATCGATGGATGACATGACCAACTTAAGTGCTTCCCAATACGGGAGAGGTCTCAAATAGGGACAGTCTTGACCCTCAAAATTGAGCTTTATTATAATATTTGGCCAATAAGGGCTATTAAGTGAAAGTCAATATGAAAATCAATAGCAAAATTATGAAAATCAAAGGCATAGCAAGAGTGGCGAAGCCCCGGGCGATGTCATGAGCCCAGTCATATATGTGCCGGGACTTTTCTTGCCTTTCATTTTACTGGTAAAGTTGCTAATGTCCTTATAAAGGTCCTAACACTCTTTGTTCATCCGTGCAGGAGGAGTGGAAGAAGCGAAAGCAACAAATCTCAAAGTCAGAGCTCTACTTCTTCGAGCAATCTCGATGGCAGCAGTTACTTACGGCCCTCTCGTCATCAACAACCACGCCAGATTTAGTTATCGGGCTACCCCAATCGTATTTGGGGATTTTCATGTCGTGGTCGTGTCTCCATTTTTCCTGGGGGTGGTCCCCGCGAGCTAGGAGGTGCTCGTTGCGCTTGCTGCACCTGTAGCGCCCGTCGCAACCAGGGGCATCAAGCCCCGCCCTACCCAGGGCTGAGTGTTCTCGGTCCACGTGGTGTCGATCGACGTCGTCCCGGCCAAATGGGGGCAGCGCCGCTGCCGCCAAAATAGGAAGCCAGTAGCGGTAACTTCCAGATCCGACAAAACTATAATGATTGATGACCTCCACGTCCTGCTTAATGGTGGCGAGCCAATCGTGCCACGGGTCGGTCATGCCCCGGCTATACCAACTTCGAACCGCTTTTCGCTCCTCTGTAAGGTGTGGGAGGACAGACCGGACTTGAAGAAGAAGTCCAGGCTTGCTAGTGGGTTCAAGGTAGCTAAATAGCGTCCCCGTAAGATGAAGTAAATCTGGGTCACTAAACAAGAGGCCCATGTAATAAAGCAAGTTAGGGTCGACGTGCCCAGGCGGACACAAGCCCAACTAGCTGTGGCATCTTCAGATGTGAAAGGGGCAAAAAAGGAAGGGGGTTTATCGCAAACCCAATTTCACACCTCAAATCTCGGAGGCTGTCCGAGTTAAGAAAAGCAATCGCCCCCAGGCGCTGCCAGCGCGAGTCTTATTCTTCGATAGGTTGACGGAGACTGCATCGGCACGGTCTTCGGTCTTTGATAGATTGGGGGCACCTGCTCGCCTTGGAGTCCAGCCACCAAAAAGGCGGAGGGTGGTACAAATGACGGAAGTAGGCGGCAACATGAAGATTTACACTTGCTACGTCTTCGGCAGGGACCCCATGGAATCAATGGGCAACCCTGCCAACCTAAATGAACCTATTGGGCCAAATGATCAAAATTTGGCCATGGATGCGGTATACCTCGGTGATGGCGCCGTCAGGTTGGAGCATGCTAGTTTTGGAGTAATATCTAAATTGTCTTGATATGACTTGGTTATCAGTTCGCTTAAAATAAAATTTAAAGTTGACCGAGTTTGTGAAGCTTGTGCAAAGGGCAAGCAAACAAGGGTGTCCTTCAAAAGTAAAAACCTTGTTTTCACAACTCGACCACTTGAACTCCTCTACCTTGATCTCTTTGGACCCACTGGGACTTCAAGTCTTGGAGGTAAGTCTTATGGATTTGTCATTGTCGATGATTACTCTAGATTTACTTGGGTACTATTTTTAGCCAATAAAAATGATGCCTTGATGGAATTTAAAGTGTTTTGTAAGAAAGTACAGAATAACAAGGGTTATCTTATTACAACCATTCAGAGTGATCTTGGAGGAGAGTTTCAGCATGAGGAGTTCCAATTTTTTTGTGATGAGCAGGGCTATACCCACAATTTTTCTTCACCAAGGAATCCAGAACAAAATGGAGTGGTGGAACGAAGGAACCAGACTTTGGTGGAAATGGGAAGGACCATGCTCACGAAAAATAGTCTACCATGGTATTTTTGGGCCGAGACGGTGAGCACGACATGTTACATCACCAATAGAGCTATGGTAAGACCTATCCTAAAAAAGACTCAATATGAGTTGTACAAAGCTAAGAAGCCAAATATCTCTTACTTTAAACCCTTCGGTTGTACCTGCTACATTCTGAACAATGGAAAAATGAACCCTGGTAAGTTTGATGAAAAGAGGGATAAATGTATATTTCTTGGATATGTAGGAAATTCTAGAGCTTACCAAGTTTTCAACAAAGAACATTGACTATAGAAGAGACTCCCCATGTTATTTTTGATGAGTTTGTTCACAGACTGATCTCTCTACCTAATGTCTCCCTTAATGCAGAAAATGGATTAGCAACCCAAGAAGCCCACCAAGAAAGGGCATCAAAAGGAAAGGTTGAATCAACTGAACCTACAAGCTCAAAGAACATCAAGGATGAACCACCCCTTGAAGAACTTCAGGATATCCAAGAGGAGGATCCAGAACTTCTCAAGAATTGACAGTTCATGTGTGATCATCTGATAAGTAATATCCTAGGTAGTCTTGAAGATGGAATAAGGACAAGGTCAACCTTTGCGCCAATTCAGACGTAAGGTCTGTAATGGCGATATAGTATAAAAGTCGAATGGGGCACGAAGTCTTGTGCCGAGAATGTGATTTATTCGTTAGCAAGAAGGTAATGCTAATGTAAAGAAGAGTTTCTGCGCTAATTCAGATGTATGATCCACAATGACGGTAATGGGTAGGTACATCGGCTAGGGCATAAAGCCTTGCACTAGAGAATAGTGTGTTCATTGGCAAGAAAGCAATGCCAACACAAGGAAAGATTTATGCGTTGATTCGGACGTAAGGCCCGCAATGATGGTAATATGTAGAGTGGTAACCTAGTGGGACTATGCGAGCCTCTCAGGGGACCCCCGGATTAGTGTATGTCAGGGATGCTTCTGGAATTGTGAGCCAACGGCCCTGGAATCGGTTTGAGCTGACTAGACATTTTAGAGAGCTCGGCCAGAGCGGAGTGCCACTAGACCAAGGTGAATTTTGGTCATTCTGTGAATGCCGATGGGACTGTATGGTACAGCTTTAAATATTTCACATTAAGAGGGGAGAACTGGACTACTCCTTTGTGATCTACGAGGACGTACACACCCCTTTTTTATACCCGATAGACAATATATGGTCCGACCCAATTTTAAACCAACGTCCCCTTGGGGTTGGAGGTCATCACTTCTCTTCTTTTGACCATCACTAGGTCACCCTTCGTAAATTCTCACCCTTTGACTAGCTTGTCGAAAGCACGGGTCCTGCGAGCTTGGTATAGTTGAATATTTTCTTGCGCTCGAAGATGCTTTCCTTGGAGCTCGGTGAGCTCTTCCAGTCTTCTTTCTATTGATTTTGGCTCAAAATATGAAGAAAAGAAATGGCGACCTTCCAGACGGTCGCTATTTAACTAAATAGCGACTTCTCTGAGTGTCACTATTTAAAATAATCTGAAAATCATCAAAACGAAGGCCGGCTCGGAAAGGTCAATAGTGAAAATGGCGCCCTGACCCCTGCCACTATTTAAGAAATAGAGTCTGCCACCCAGTCACTATTTAAGAAATAGAGTCTGCCACCTAGTCACTATTCAAGAAATAGAGTCTGCCACCCAGCCACTATTCAGGAAATAGAGTCTGCATCCCAGCCACTATTTAAGAAAAGCCCATGAAAAAATAGAGAACAAACACACCAAGGCGGTGTATGGCTAATTACCCTCCCAACAAAGCAAAAAGGGGTGAGTTAAGGGCGTTCACATTATAAAACAATTCCGTCTATTCTCTCACTCTAGCACAAATGAAATAAATAAGAGAATCTTTAACTCTAACTTCCCGTCTAAAAATCCTGTTGTTCCTTTCACCCCAAAGGGACCAAAAGGTGACATGCAAAATAAGCCACCAGGCAACACAATCATCTCTGATGGGCCACGACTTGCCCCACGACCTGATGAATGATTAGATTTCCGTCTGATGACCCAAGACACATCGAGCTTTGGAAGCCAATCCCTCCCACACAAATTGTGCGTACTGACAGCCAACAAATAGATGGTCTACTGACTCGTCATGAAGGCCACATAAGCAGCAAAAGGGTTGGATATCCGGAATGAAGCGTCTAAGCCAATCTCTAGTCGAAAACATCTCATGGGAAATCCTCCAAATAAGAATCTTCATCTTCAAAGGACTCTTCGGTCTCCAAATGTGGGGAACAAAAGCGTGACGTAGGCCACCATCCGAGATGACGATATAAGTAGTCCTCACAGAGAAAAATCCCTCACTGTCCCACCTCCACGACCATGCATCCTTGCAAAAGGGGTGTGGGGTGAAGTCCAGGAGGAAGTAAAGGAGGTCACGAAGCCTCTCCAACTCAGTATTCGAGAGGCCCCTCCTGAAAGTCGGCGCCCAGGTACCCCTTGAGAGGTGGGGATCGAAGGCACGGTTGACGGTCCCCAAAGGGTCCGCCGAGATTGTGAAGAGACTAGGAAAAGAGTCTGCTAAGGTGAAGTCACCACACCATCTGGTCTTCCAGAAAAGGCACTGGTTGCCTTTTTCAGACAGACACAGTCCCAGAGGAAAAGGAGGTCCTTGCAAGAAAAGATGTCGTGTTAGATAGGAAACGTTTGGGCTGGAGGTGGAAACTCCAGATCCCAAACCCTCCTCCTCCCAAAGTACTTGTGCCTGATGATCTGCGCCTAGAGACCCTCATCACCTGACCTCAGCCTCCAAATCCACTTACTAAGAAGAGCCAAGTTAAAGTTCCCCACCTTCTTGATGCCAATACCCCCTTTCTCCTTAGGAGAAGTAACTCTCCCCCACGCAATATCATGCCAGCCATACCTCCACGGGAGAGGGGGAAAACAAGGGGGAAGCCCCCAAATGACCCCTACGATGCATCTACGACCTCGGATCAGCCAAAAATGTGGTGAAACGGTAGATCGGCTCACAACCCCAAAAATATAAATTTTTCTTAAAATCCCCAAATACGCCCGCTCGGCTCACCACGGCCTACGAAACTCATGGGAAATGAAGTACGTGGGTTAAGGATCCATCCCCCTACCTCCATCGAAGAAACGACGCGCCGTGGACGTCGATCCACCAAGAAAACGCCTTGAAATCCTCGTCGGCTCAAGAGTACGCCCCCAAGATTCCACCCGCCACCGGCCCACAATCCTCGACCCGTCCTCGTCGTCCTCGCCCCCACGCCGCCTCCATCTCGCCCCCGCCTAGCTCTGTCGGCTGCCGGAGAAGAGAGAGGAGAAAGAGAGGTGAGAGAGTGAGAAAGAGAGAATGGGGAGAGAGAGAGGGTTAAAAGGTTATATATAGGAAAATTTAAAAAATAATAAAAATTTTAAAAAATATGAAAAATTATCTCTACGATTCTCGAAAGACGCACAATATAGTGGTACTGTCCCGGAGTCAGAGAACGCAACGGTTCACCCTACACAGTGTTCTGAAAGCCCGACCGGTAAAAACACGCGAAAACTGCTAAACTCAATCTGGGGCCCACGAAAATAATCTAAAAATTATTCAAAAAAATCTGGGACATTACACGAACCCTCAATGCGTCAACGCATGAGGCAGCTGGGTCGACGCATCTGCTTATTGACCTGCTAGCCGTTCCCTGGCAGCTTTCTTCCTCCTAGGCTATGTAGACAAGCATATACCCACAATGCATCATACATGTTTCACGCTTGTGAAATTAATCTTTACTGCATAAACGCATCACATGCCCATATAGGTGTTCGCAAAGAACCATTTTCTGCATTGCCTTCTTACTGAGCAAAGCATGCATTAACCTATCCCATATGCAAAAGCAGAAGTAAAAGAGAGAGAATCAAAAGAATGATGCTTGAAGCTGGAGGAAAAGATTGGGGTTTAATACCCCTTTGACCCCCCAAACTAAGCCCAAAACAAATGAATTAACAAATGAATAATTGATAAGAAGCATTCTGCTTCTTGTTTGGGAATGGGAGGACCCAAAGGACCATTGTTGACACTAGCTCGGTTATAGGTCACTAGTAGCTTAAATTCACCCCTTAATATAGGGGGGTCAATTTACTTTTGTAATGGGCATTTGTGGACTTTGTTCACCCCTGGTCACTCCTATAAATAGGGAGCCAAGGGCCTTATTTGGAGGTAATAAAGAATTTGAAAATTTGAGTAGTGAAGAATTTTCGTGAGCCCCTTTCTCTCTCTCTTCCTCTTACCTACTTGCGCCACCCTCTCTCTCTCTATCTCTCTCTTGCGCTCTATCTTCTCTCTCCTCCGTCCCTTGGCCACGGCCAACATCCCACCTCCCAACCTTCCTTGCCACATCAGCAACCTTCCCCTTAGAGAATCTCCCTCCTTCCTACTACCTCTCCCCCTCCCTAGGAGAACTTGCGCACCCCTCCTCATCCCCATTCCTATTTCAACTAAAATTCAAATCCTCTCCGTACTTTCTCTCCCTCCCTCCACCAAATTAATTCCCTATTTCCTAAAACTACTGCCACCTCAGCCCCTAGAGAATAATGCCCCTAGAATCTCTCCCCATCTCTCTAGTAGCACACCCCACCTTCCCTATCCCAGCCACCATCGCACCTACCCACAACCCATACCCTAAGTCACCCCTCTCTGTAACCCACAACCTCCCAGCCCCCATCAGCTCCTTCCCCACTGCCATCCACGGACCCCCATTCTCCAGGCTCATCCACGGAGCCACCGTGAGCCCTCGTCATCATCCTCATCTTCGGCTTCGAAGAAATCTCTACTCTGCTGCCCGCAGATCCAGGACAGAATCTGAGGCTCGATTTGCAGAGGCTACACTGACGTCCACGGCACGAATCAGCGTAAACCCTCTTCTGTGGGTTTGTTCTACATTGAGTCCTCTTCGCTCCAGAAGTTGTCTTGCTTCATTTTGACCACAGCAAAGATTGTGGCGTCTGTTTTCATGCGACTGCGCAAGGTTCATGTGAACCTATTCGCCTAAAACGTGATGCGAGTTTGCAGAACACGCCATGCTCTCGCTGTTGATCTTCTGGTGGATATTTTTCTCTGAGGCATTCTTCTCGATGACCCGAAGCCACTCCAAGTGGTTTGAGTGCATTCCGATCTCCGTGCAAGGCGTACCACCCCGAATATCCTACCCCTACCTATCTGCTCGCCTAGACACTAGAGGCTCATCACAAAAGCGACTGCAACCTGCTCCACGCTCCGATGGACCTCAAATTTTAATGGTAAGTAGAACTCCTAGTCCTCTGTCCAACCACTCTGCTCCCGCTCCATTTTGAGGTCTAAAGCGAGAGCTCCACTATCGGCTCTACGACTGTGCCAACCTGTCCTGCAAGGCAGAAGTGTCCAGGTCGACTTCTCTAGTCTGCCCCGCCTTCTAGAGACCTCGGATCGATGCCAAAATTCACAGAGAGCTACTGCACTTCCACAGCAATGATTTGGCATAAGCGGTACCTCATTTGGAGTTCTATGCGTGGCGTACCCAGAGATTCATCTCAGTTTTGCCCGGCAGAACTGTGCGCAGGGTAGATGACCCTTCTTCCCTACTCCGTGTCCCCCCCCCTCCTGCGTGAGGGTAGTTTTGTGCTGGTCATTCCCCCCCTAGCTTCCCCCTCCCTACGTGGAGTGGTTATTTTATGGTTGTAGTAGCAGGTTCATCCTGAAGCACCATCGATGCAGAGTGCTCGCCGAGTGCACATGCTCCCCAGTGCGCCCACATCTCCAATCGGAGTCGACCCCTCGGGAACGGCTAGGTACATTTGGTCGCCACTCCTTTATTGCTTTTCTAGTATTGGTTCCTATGTCGTGCCGGTGAGATGAGTGCTCGTCCCCAATTGATCCACTATAGTGAGTGAACTTGCTATCGGTGAGGAGAGTGACATTTGAATCGGTCCCCTCGGTACTAGTCTGCCTGGTTGCATCCGATGCCTAACCCAGCCTCCACGAGTGGCCTCCACCACCCTCCTCGCAGCTCGGACCGTGTTCGATGCCCCTCAAGCCACTGCTCGCCTAGCCATCACTTCGTTACCCTTGAAGAGTTTACTTTTCACGTGTGCGGTTGTCTTTCCATCTAGGCATCTGTGCTCTACGAGTTTGTTGACTTTAGACTCTAGTCTCTGATGGGCTCATCCCACGTCAGCTAGGGAGAAAGAGAAAAAGTTGCAGAAAAGAGAGGAAGAGGCAGAACAGGGTATCGGAGAAGAGGAGAAGAAGTGAGAGAAGTGGTTGCTGCTGAAGTCACAATTTCTAGATCAGATCTAGAATCATCTGCTCGTTTGAGCTATATTATTTTTCATGTTTCATCTGCATATTGTTTTCAGTCCTTTGTGTTTTTCTTTTATCTTTATTTTTCAAGCTATTTAGCAACAGAGCAAGCTGTGATGCTCATCGGCGAGGATTAGTTTCTCGGACAGCAAGCTGTGGTGCTCAATGGTTAGCAAGTTGTGAGGCTCAGCGGATAGCAAGCTTTGTTGCTCAGCGGTTGTAGGGATTCATCCCCGAAGCTGTGGATCAGCAGTTTAAGTTGTGTATCAGTGGAAGCCCCATTGTAGTTTGAGTGACGGGTGGACGTAGATCTCAAGGTTGAGACTGAACCACCTAAAAACACCTGTGTCCTTTGTACGATTGCTTATGTGTTTACAGCTTTAATTAGATGTACGCTTAGGGCCGTTCACAGTTAGCCTTAGATTCTAATTGCATTTCCATTTGATTGCATTGTGTAAGCCTTCAACGAACAAGTATATAAAAAGGCATGGCAGGAAAGATAGGTTAGGCCTATCTGGAATGGCATCTCTTGCGTGAGGAGATCCTAGATCGAACCTCCGCCTCGTACTTGGTTGTTGGTTGCTCTTCTCATTTGAATGACACATGCTGGAATCTATATGCATACTGAGTGACTGATATCAGTTTAAGTGAAGAGATCACTCTGCGAGAAAGTGCTACTTTCTCTTTAGATCAGTGAGAGTAGTTTACATTTTTAATTTCATAAAAGTTTTCACTGGGATCCATTCACCCCCCCTCTGGATCTTAGTTGTGCTCGCTCCAATCCTAACACTTGGTATCAGAGCGGATCACCTATTTTGTCATGGACCTCCAGGTCGACGCACAAGTGGGGGACGGTAAATGTAACAACCCGGAGATCCGAATACCGATATACTGATTACTACGATATACCGATACCAAGAATTGGGGAATCAACCCAAGAGGCTGGTGAGGCCCCTGAAGGGTTAGTAGGATTTTGCCGAGGGGTTGCACAACGAACTGGAATTTATCCTGCGCAATATTAATTAAACAACAATTTGAATTTGAGTGTGGAAGCAAGATTAAATAAACATCAGAGTGATAGGTGACTGGGTGAGCCAAGAAGTATGGCCGCAGCTTGCGAGCGGCCGTAATGAGTGCTAGGGTGAACTTTTCAGTTCGTGAATATCGGAACTCTGGTCCTTGTAACGCTCGACTGACGTAGTAGACGGGCTTCATGACCCCTCCTTCTTCCCGTGCGAGCATGGCACTCATTGTGCTCGGCGTCACAGATAGTACAGGAGTAACTATTCTTCCTTTTGTGGTTTGGCGGGGATGGGGGGTCGCTAGATAGCGTTTTAATTCTTCGAATGCCTGCTCGCACTCCTGGTCCCAGTCGATCTGCCCTTTCTTCTCTGGTGCTTGATTGGCTTGCTTGATCAACCGGAAAAAGGGGAGACACCATTCGACGGCTCGGGATAGGAACCGAGCCAAGGCGGCGACACGCCCAGTGAGGCATTGTACGTCTCTCACTCTCCCAGGTCGCTGCATTTCCAGCATCGCTCGGATTTGGTCGGGGTTGGCCTCGATCCCCCGGTGGGTGACGAGGAAGCCCAGAAATTTCCCTGACCATACTCCGAATGCACATTTAACTGGGTTAAGCTTCATGTTGTATCTTCTGAGTGCGGCGAAGGTCTCCGCCAGGTCTCCCAAGTGCTCGATGACTTGGAGGCTTTTTACGAACATGTCGTCGATGTACACCTTCATGTTGCAACCGATCTGTGAGTCAAACATGTGGTTGACGAGGCGTTGGTAGGTTGCCCCCGCATTCTTCAACTCGAACGGCATTTGGGTGTAATAGTACATGCCGTGATCGGTGACGAATTCGGTATTGTCCTGGTTGGACTTGTGCATGCTGATCTGGTGATAGCCGGAGTAGGCATATAAGAAGCTTAGCATTTCATGCCCGACCATCGCGTCGACTAGTTGGTCGATTCGTGGCATGGGAAAGCTATCCTTGGGTGTAGCTTTGTTGAGATCGGTGTAGTCCACGCACATCCGTCGCTTTCCATTACTCTTGGGGACCAGGACCACGTTGGCTACCCAGTTGGGGTATTGAGTAGGCCTGAGTTGTAGCACCCGGGATCTGAGTACCGGAAAGGAACCGGCGTAACTCGAACCTCGGCCCGCCTCCCACGAGCCCGAAGACTCGGAAGGGAAGAAAGGATGGTGTGAGGGTGTGTAAGAAGTGTTTTGAGTAGGGTGTGGTTGAGAACAAAAGCTTCTGGTTTAATTAAGGGGTTTCTGGCTAGTAGAGGAGGTCTATCAATTTCTTGCTTGCAGAATGCAGATGACACCATACTGTTCTTGGCAGAGGATGAGCATTAATTTATTGTGGCTAGGCTTCTACTAGTTCTGTCGGAGGAAGTCACTGGTCTCAAAGTCAACTTTTAGAAGAGCACGCTGGTGGGAGTCAACATGGAGGAGTATCATGGGTTGTCACGTAGGAGCCTTTCCTATCTCTTCTCTCGGTCTCCTGCTATCTTATGGCGTCTTCATTGTGTACAATGGCTTCGTGTTGTCTAAAGATTTGAGTCCAGACTAGCTAGTTAGAAGGTTAGATTGCTGTCATATGGAGGCAGATTGGTTTTATGCATATCAATCTTGGACAACCTTCCTATTTACTTCCTCTCTATGTTTCGGATTTCGAAGACTGTGGCTAAGAAGATTTGAGTCTATTCAGAGCATATTCTTTTGGCATGACAGTGGAAGAAGATGCAAGGGCTGGCATGATATTGCATGGGGGAGAGTGGCAACTAGTAGGGAAGAGGGTGGCCTGGGGATCAAGAACATCAGGAATTTCAATTTGGCTCTCTTGTGTAAGTGGCTATGGAGGCTGGGGGATAGAGAGGATGGGCTCTGGGTGCAGGTTATCAGGCTGAGGTATTTTGGAAGGAGTAGAGTTTGGGATTTGGTACCGACATCTTAATACAAGGCTTCTCCCCTCTGGCGTGACATCATGACTTGTCGGGATGTTATCGTTTCCGATGTTCGAGTCCGACTTGGAAAAGACGACATGTGTCTTTTCTGGAAGGACAGATGGTGTGGCGACTTCTCCTTGGAGGACTCTTTTCCCAGCCTCTTTCCAGTGTCAGTGGATCCGTTGGGGTTGGTTTCTCAAGTGTTTGAATGTCAGCTCCCCAGTGACATCTGGGCACCCACTTTCAAGAGGGACCTCAGTTTTGAGGAGATGGTTTAACTTGAACATCTCCTCTCCTTCCTCCTCCTAGACTTCCATCCTCAGACTGATAAGGAGGATGAGTGGTTGTTGTAACCAGAAAAGTATATGAATTTTTATTCATAATCTTGTACATTTACATGTGCATACGGGCGACATTGCTAATTGCAGTACCAAAGGTAATCAAACCACTGGTTAAGGGTCTTTGTTCCTTCCTCTTTCGCTAAGAACCGCCCAAAGCAAGACGTGCATTGAAAGTGGTGCCCTGTAGTCTGCTACCATTAGATAACGGTGCCCTTAGTAAGGCCATACCTGAGAAACACTTGGCCTTGGAGGGAGAAGATAAGAAAATTGGGGATAAGCCTCGTATGAGTTAAGAAGAAATCTGATTTTAACTTCCGTCCATAACACGACCCATTGAGATTCGATCTATTGTGTCAGGACTTTTTGTCATATCATCGAATCTTAAATTCTCTTTTAGGCTCGCAGACGACCAGGCTCATAACATTCCGCGGGGAAGCTGTATTACCCTCTTGCCATGCCAAATTCATTGAATTTTTCTTTTCTTTTTTCTTTTGTTCATTGTCCTTTAGACTTTGATAGATATTGAAATTGAGCTCTGAACTTAGAGAATAAGGTCTTAATAGACTGCCCCTATTTGAGACTTCCTCCTGTCGGGGTGTGCTTAGGTCGGTTGTCTTGCCCAAAATACCTCTGCTCTCTTATTTCAGCCGAATAGAGAAGAGAAAAGACTTCGCGCCCTTAAGCATGGCCCAAGTAGCAACGGTGCTTACCAAGGGAGCAGGCTAAGGCCGCCATGAAGTGTGTGGCGTGCCCAACTAAGCGTTGCCCTTAATAAGCGGGGTGGGAATGCCAAACTACCATTGTAAAGTTTTTATAACCAAAAGATGCTGCATTAGCAAGCCTAAGGACTCTTTTGACTTAATTAACATCTAGGACTAGGCCTAGACTACCACTCTTGATCAAGTTAAGAAGCACTTCATGTTGAAAATAGTGTGTGAAAATGAATACAGATAATAAAATCATTAGCCTGCAAACTTACGTAAATACGTTACCTTATGACCTTGTTATAGAAGCAACTGTTAGAGACGATATTGATCAACATGGGATTTATCCTCATTTGGCAGATAGAATATGCGGAAGTGGCTTAATCATGAAGTAGTGGTGCCTAGACCGGACTCAAACGAATAAGGAGAAAAGGAAGAAAGGTGAGGGCTAGAATTCACTCACTAAGGTGCATAGACCCTGATGACATTGAAGGTTTATAGAAGAAAAGCGGATTTTGATGTAAGGAATCTTGAATTTTTCACCCATTTGTCCCCCATGTGCCATATTGACTAGTCAAGCTTCTAGATGGTCACCTAGGATGGTTGACCAGCCCCACATGACTTAGGTGGACCAATGAAAAAGGAGGGAGGGCCCCCTAGCTGGTCCTACTACACATTTACACAAAAACCCACACAATCTTAGGGAATGACGTATTGGCTTATAGAGCCTTACAATTGCGCACATACTTTTTCAAGGATATAAAAATAAATAAAAGAACACAAATGTAAAAAAAAAATGTACATGCTCAATGTTGATTCCCATCAATATCTCTGTGTATGTGTGTGTGATCTCATCTTTTTCCACATATTAATTAACATCCTTCAATTGTATTTCTCTATCCAGACAGTTGACGACGTGTTGTCATATTAAAGATTTAAAGGGGAAGATGGTGAGGTATGGATCCGCCCGACACACAGCATACGTGCTCGTGTGATAGACGTAACATTAAGACGAGCGTTAGTTTTAGTCAAACAGGTGAAGGCAGGTGCACGTCAAACATTCAACACAACCAGCTCATATTATATATCAAAGAGCGTGAATTTATTTTAAATTTTTTATGTTAAATAATAAAAGTTTAGACATTAGATATATAATACATAAATAGTTTAATAATATACTACAAGAACCAAAATACATAAATAGTAAACTCATACTGTGATTGAATGCCAAAGCACACACAAGTCCCATTTTAGTTAAGTAATGAGCCTCATGTTCAGGAATACAGTTGTGGCTCTCATAGTGTAATTGATTTTATCGTTTAAAGTCTATGATAGAGTTATGAATCTCTACTTTTGATTATTATCATCATAAATTCTTGTTTGAACTATTTAGAGATAGTTTTAGATATGGACTACTAAAAAAGATTACTAAAAAAGAAATAATTTAAAAATTAGATGTCGTGTGGTATATGTTGTAAAATCATGTGAGATTTTATTTTCCATGTTTCTTAATGCTTTGTTGTTTCATAAATACTTGGGTTTCAAAGTATGATTAATGCATGTGCCATTATTTTTTTTATCTGGTTTGCATGTTCATTCTAAAATCAACCCAGGTCTCGTAAACACTAGTTGAACAACACCTCTTAGGTTACTTACACTTCGACCGGCATTTCACAGAGCAAGAGCGCACCCTCCGCACCCTGTAAAAAGGCTCCACTCCAGATGATAAGGAGCAATCCCCATTCTCTGACCAAATCTTGAAAGTCGAAGTCTTCCTAAGAGTCTCCCTCCCAGCCTTTAAGTCCTACGACGGCCAGGGTGACCCGGCCGACCATTATGATAGTTTTGACACTATTATGACGCTGCATGAAGCGTCTGATGCTGTCAAATGCCGCGCGTTCGTGACCACCCTAATCCAGGGAGCCCAAGCGTGGTTTCGAGCACTCACCCCTGGCAGCTTCCACAACTTTAGATAGTTTGGGAGACTGTTCAAGGAAAGCTTCGCTGGTAGCAGACCTCCAAGGTCGATAGCGAGGGTGTTGGCGCTGAAGTAGGAACAAGGGGAAAAACTACAGGCTTACATTAACCGATTTAAATCAGAAGCCCTGCGCATCCCCCGCCTGAACGTCGCCTTAGCCATCACCGCACTAACTGGAGGCACCCGAGACAAGAACCTCCGGCGAGAACTGGTGCTTCACCCTCCCTCCTCTCTCGCCGATCTGGTGACCCTGGCTCTGCGTCATGCAGAGTGCGAAGAAGTCCTCAATGCTTGCCGAGACCCTTCAAGCTCGAGGCAAAGAGGAGACAAAAAGCGATCGTCCGAGCAAGCCTCGGGCCAAGGAAAGAGAAGAAATCGGGACGAGGACCACAAAGAGCCTCTACGGAAGTTCGAGCAGTATTACTCCCTTGCCCACCCATGTCTACGAAATCTACCAAGGAATCAAGGACTCGGGCCTCCTTCATCGACCCGAGCCTATGAAGGCTAACCCTCGACGCCGTAGCCGCCGCAAACATTGCTAGTTCCACAACAACCACGGCCACCACACCAGGGATTGCCAGCACCTCAAGGATGAGATCGAGAGTCTTATCCGCCAAGGTCACCTTTCCCAGTACGTGGTCGAGCAGCAAGAAGATCGCGGAGTCCCTCCAAAAGAAATCGACAACCGCCCCCGTGGGGTCCACATCAATGTCATTTTGGGAGGATCCGCCTCAGGAGGGGACAACAGTCGAGGAAGAAAGCGTCACGTCGAAAGAGCCTCTCGGGCTTCCAAGCCCCCTAAGGCTTCACCGGCGAGTGTTCAGCGAAGTGTCGACCCGCCTAGACGCGTTTAATGAAGAAAAAAATTTCCAATATAATTCTGAAGCATCTTACGTTGAAGACGCATCAATTAAATTCCCTAAAAAAAGAAAATAATCGAAAAAGAAAAATCAACATGTGAAGGCGTCATCCTTTCCAAACGCGTCACACAAGAAAAACAATAAAAAGAGAAAGAAAGAGGGCAAAAATGCACATTAAATTCTCCATTTTATTCATCAAAACAAGATGAGTTACATTTCAGGTTTAAGCACTTTAGGCCGTAAATTCCCTAGTTTGGTTACATAGGCTTTCCACGATTCGTGTTCTTCTTCCACATCTATCGTTACCTTCTGTGGAACACCTGCCTTCCACGATGTCTTGATAGCCTTCACATCCTTTGCATCATCCTCCATGTCTAGCTCCCTCTTCTTTAAAGGAGGAATGTCAGATAACATTGGGAACGAATGGCGAGGAAGGCCGATCTGAGTGTAACACTGGTGTGCATTGTAAAGGATAAACTCAGTCATGCCAACTAGCTAGAGCTCTACGTTGGGGGAAGACCTCATGAAGAGTTCATATGTGAGCAAGCAGGATGGTGCGCCAGTGAACATGTTTTGTGTCATGATGCTGAAGTGATCCCACCAGTCCTCGCATTTCTTCAGCCAGGGAACGCGGTTCACCACATTGCCACCAAAGCCTAACATATGGGCCGTCTGATGAAGGGGACTTTGTTGGAAGAGTTTCAAAGTAGTTGGCATCCCCTCACGATAGTCAAATTTTAAATGCAGGTCAATCCAGTAATTCAGAAGGAGGACACAACCGAAAGGAGGCTTACCCATGCTGGAAGCTGTAAGGCCACTGTAAAGATAAGCAAGAACAGTGGCTCCTATTCTTTTGCCATTCCAAATTCCACAGATGGCGCTCAGTTGATCCTCTTCTACAATGTTGTCAGTATAAGGGAACAAGAGAGCACCCGCTAAATAGATGGTGAATCCCTTCATGATCCCGTCCATGTGATCATCATCTGTTAATCCTTTCAGGACATTCATGACCCATTCTGTAAGTTTTTACAAATTGATTCCTTTTTGAGTCTGGACGCTTTTAATAGCTCCTGACGGCATGAAGCTTTCGAGCACCTTCTCGGAACTCACGCAAAAACGCCAGAGAAACTCAGGTGAGGTGAAAATCCGAAAGGGCGCCTTAGGCAAAAATGACTAACCCCTCAGTGTGAAAACCCGAAAGGGCGCACTGGAAAAAGCTAAAGGGGGTCATTTTCGGCAAAAATCCGGCCATTTTGCATTGTATCGGTCTTCGGTCAACTTGATTGTGACCCAGTGGTTGACTTTCGACCTCGTGGATGCCCCGGACGCTATGGGTTCTGCGTTCGTGTTGTGGGGTGTCAGAAAGTTTCGTGTTACCGTGGTTTCAGACCTAGGGATTAGGCCAGATTGACGGTGTTGTGCCGTTACATGTGACGGTCTTGACCCGAGTCTTGTGACTCAAGGACAGTTGGATTATTAGGTCTAGTGGGTTGTCCAGAGTCTGGTGGCCGCGGGCCACCTATTACTTCATGTTACTCGCGATGGGTGCGTGCGTGATTTTCAGTGTTCACGTTTTGTAAACCCCCACTAGTCGTAGCTTTCCAGCACACGCGGGTGCGGACCCACTTGGGAGTGGTGGAGAGCATGACCTGAGTGAGACAGTTTTAGGCTGGTTTCTGTAGGGCCCCTTGCATTTGCAGCTTGAGTCCGATTGGGGGGAAAATCAACTAGGGGACCCGACCTAGAGTAGATGGTCTGCGTGTGCACGCATAGCTGGGGGCAGAGGACACGCGCTGACGAGCGCGACCCCAGCTAGTCCTTGTTCTGTATTACTAGTACGGTGTCTTAGCCTTCGCCTGGGACATCGTAGGCAGGCACCTGAGGTGCGGAGTAAGTCGAAAGTGGACGCATTCGGTCTTACTTCTGGTGGGTGGTATTCCCGTCACGTGACGTGAGTTGTCATGTCGCGGGTTTTCATTACCCGTCTGCGGGGTTTCGTGTGTGGTTCAGGTGTTTTCTCGAGCTGAGGCCTAGGGTTTCCGGTGAGCGTCATCGAGGGTTTCCCTAGCTAGCGTAGAGTCCACGACAGCGAGGTCGTGACCATGTTTTTGAACCGCAAGATTTCAGAGTGGGCCTTCGTGTGTGAGCACAGGCCTCCACGACAGAGGTGTCGTGACGTTTTCCAAGTAGCGTGACTAGGGTGGTCCACGTTCTGGTAGTTCTCCGACCGTGGGATCGGGGCGTTGGTTTTCGTTGCTAGAAGGATTTCTTGCGTCCATAAAAAGGGGTAGCCCATGTATGATGAAGTTACTGCTGGAGTTCAAGGCCAACCCCTCGATAGAGTAGAACGTGAGGAAGCAAAAAAAAAAAAAAAAAAGAGAGAGGAGCTGAGTAAGATTCTCTCTCAGCTAGCTAGCCAACCCCTTACTCAGCCAGCCAACTCTATTCTCATTGCCTCGTAGTCCTACACTGTCGTTAGAGGTGTCTCTCGATCTGAAGTAGCTGCTGCCCAAAGAGAGCCACATACTTGAGCTTCTGAAAAGAACAACCTTGGGAGCCATGTGTGAGCAGCCCTACAGTCTACCTGTGCCTAAAGAATCAGATCTTCAGATCTGAAATCTGTAGCTGCAGTACCCCAGCCTCCAAATCATCATCTAAAGCTTCAGCTAGGTTTTTCTACTTTTTTTTGTGGTATTCCCACTGCATTTGCAGTGAGTATTATCTTGTGCTTTTGTTCATCTAGAACTGTTCCTACCGGTTTGTGTGTAGGAAGAGAGACGGAGGTGTGCTCCGGTCTGTGGAGAACTGTCCCTACAGATTTGTGTGTATGAAGATAGATGGAGGGTTCTCCGTTCTATGATTTTGGGGTTTGTCCCCGTGTCTGGTGAGGACTTCATCCTCATGAGGAGTCTACTCCTCGTGTGGGGCTTATCCCCGTGTGTGGTGAGGACTTCGTCCTCGTGAGGAGTCTTCTCCTCGTGTGGATGGGGCCTCATCCCCATGTGTTGTTGCATTCACAGTATGTGAAGAAGCCTCACTGGTTCGGTGAGGGGTGGACGTAGGTTGTGTGGCTTGCAACCGAACCACCTTAAAAGTCCCTGTGTTATGGTTGTGCACCATGCGTAGTTGCTCCATCTTCTCTATCCCCATTCACAGGTTGGTGTGCATGTTTCAACGTATGCAATCTTGATTATTTTTATATTGCACACATTATTTTATTCCTTACACACTAGAGACTCGCTGAGTAGCCAATCTCAATAAATGAGATCCTGGTTGATCACCAAGGCACACGCACAAATCTAGTCAATTCATATCTTGTTGTTGTTGTGCATTGTGATCTCTGTTGGCCAATAGCATTCAGTCGTTCCATCTGAGCCATTCCTATTCTATCTGCTGTGCTCTTCGATACCTCTATGGGTTACGAGGATCCCAAGTAATTTACCTGACTTCACACCAAATGTGCACTTGCTCTGGTTGAGCTTCGTATTGTATTTTCAAAGCGTCGCGAACGTTTCTACCAGATCGGTGAGGTGCTCGATCACTCGAAGGCTCTTGACGAGCATGTCGTCAATATAAACTTTCATATTGTCATCGATCTGTGTATCAAACATATGGTTGACCAGGCGTTAATACGTAGCTCCCACATTCTTCAATCCGAAGGGCATGCGGGTGTAGCAATATAAGCCATGGTCGGTGACGAACATCATTTTATCTTGGTCGGGCTCGTGCATGCTAATCTGGTGGTACCTGAAGTAAGCATCTAGAAAGCTCAACATCTCATGCCTGGCCATAGCATCGACTAGCTGGTCGATTCGTGGCATGGGGAAGCTGTCTTTAGGCGTGGCCTTATTGAGGTCTATGTAATCTACGCACATCCGCCACTTCCGGTTGCTCTTGGGAACAAGGACTACATTAGCCACCCAGTTGGGGTATTGAGTGGGTCGCAATAGTCCCGACCGCAGCTTCTCACTCACTTATTCTCTGATAATAGCTTGTCGTCAGGGTTGCAGCACCTTCTATGATGCTGAATCGGGCGGCAGCTTGGGTCCAGCTTCAGCTAGTGGGTTATAACTTTCGGTGGGATTGTAGGGAGCTCATCTTCAGACCAGGCGAACACGTCTTGGTTTGCTTCCTGGAAGCTTGTGTATACTTCTTTCTCTTGCTCGAATAATGTGGTGCCAATTTGAAGTGTTCTGCTTGGATCCTCCCCCACCTGAATAAGATACAAATCCTCCACGGGGGTGCTCATGCTCAGACCTGGGTCTTCGGTTCTTGCTTTCTTCTTAGGTGGGGTCTGCTCGATTTGTCTGTCACGTGTAGAGATTAAGTAACACCTCTTTGATTCCCTCTGGTCTCCCCGGACTTCTCCCACTCGGTGAGGAGTGGGAAACTTTAACTTCTGATGATAGAAGGAAGGGACTCCACGTAGCATACCGAGGATACCATGCCTTATGATGGCATTCTACCCCAGTCATCCTGCATACTAAGGTGAAGTCTGCTAGGAACATCACGTCCCTTGGCGAGGTCCCAAATGTGACTGGCAACTTTGGTTGTTAAATTAAATAGTTCTTTAATGATGAAAATTCTAATTAACTACTTCTATTTTACTTGCAATAGGCATACCAGGCTCACTGCCTGTAGCGGTCAACTCCTCTGCCAATCGGCACAGCCGACAGATGATGCCGATAGTTATCAAATAGGCGATCAAGGGGGGCTCTAGAAGGGACATGTGTCGTGTTAGACCGCTAGGTAAATATAGTAATTCATGAATTTTGTTCGTTATCTATCCATCAACCATGTAATTAATGCCAACCATTTTAACATTTAAAATTGAAGGGATAAATTAGAGCCCAATGGGGTATATCGTTTCGTTACCCAGATGATTTTGTGACATGTTCCTGGGGTGTTGCTATCCTTCCGTCATTTTCCTCCTCATGTCTAGAATTTATTGTAGGATGAGTTCATGGTATATAATTTAATGTTTTAAATCACGTCTTTCCCAACTCAGCAGTTTCGGTATACTAACTTACATAATTTAATTTCTTTATAGCGGACATATCAGTTCACTCGGATAGAGGATGAGGCTCGAGCTCGGTCTTCCTAGGAGAGTCGTGCAAGAATAAATTATAGGATGACATTATGGGAGTGTCGGCATCATGCCCAGATTGCAGCTGGTGGCAGCGAAGACTGTGGCCTTTCGAGGGCACACAGCCCCACTTGGATGAGGAGGGAGGACTGGGAGACCCTCTGTGACTATTAGGCCACACCTGAGTGGATAGTTAGATCCCAGCAAGTCAAAGCAAACCATGCGTCACAGGTAGACACGAGTGTCCATACTTCTAGGTTCGTTTCCTTCGCGACCCAGATGTGGGGATGAGAATTATTTTAAGAAATTTTTACGGTATCTGTTTGGTTTGTTTATTATTAATTACATGGGTGTGCCAGTCACTAGGTGACAAGTTTATTGTGCGCTCTGTCTGACCGATCAGATGAAAGTAATGTTCGTGTCAGGACCGGAAGTCCGTCGCACCATATAGGTGTCGACATTAATTACATCTCCTCAGGAAGGAGAAAACCCTTGATTAGTCACCAAGCAAGAGGAGCCCTCGAGGGCCTAACGAATGGAAGAGGATACATGAATTTAAGAAATATTTGTTACATGAAGCAAGGTTTAATCATACATCCAAGCATGCAAGTGAACCCAGGTGGATTTCATTATTGTTGTGTTTTTTTATATTATTATTTTTTATTATGTGGACGGCCATGGGCCAGTTAGGATGAAATAGTGAAGGAAGACAGGGGGTGCCAATTGACCCAGGGGTCTGGTGGGTTGGTCAGTTGATGAATCATTGGCTAGTTGGCTGATGGAACTAATGGGTTGACTCGAACCTCAAATGAGTCGACTCGAGCATATGGGGATCAAGTGGTTCAGCAAAGGGAGAGAGAGAATGATAAAGAGAGGGGAGGAGTAAAGGTTGTATTGGCTGTAGGCATAGGAGGATGAAGAAAAAGGGATCAGCGTGGAGGAGAAGAGAGAGAAGAGTGAGGTGAACCGGTGAGGAGGAGATGATCCGGCGTAAAGGAGAAGAGGGAGGAGGGTGAAGTGAACCGGTGAGGAGGAGATGATCTAGCGTGAAGGCATCCTTCCCTCTAGATCATTTTTCTCCCCCTGGGCCGGATCATCCTCTGGGTAAGGGTGTCCGCCGGTTCAGGCTTCCCGCTCGATCTACTGGAAGGAATTAAATGCCAAAGATGGCTATTTTATTCTTATTCTTTGTCTGGGGAGAGCCTCTGTCGACAGAATTTTGAAATTCTATCGATAGAGTTTACCTCTGCCGACAGAGTTTCTTGGAACTCTATTGACAGAGCTCAAACAAATCTCTTTTAGCTTGTTATTTTGTTTAGCTCTACCTCATTATTTCACTTCCTTCATTTTCTTTGTCAAGTCACTTCTTTTAATGCATAAGACCCACAAAAAAAGGGTCAGTGTGGGTTATGCAGGCCTAAGACAACTCAGTGCCACTGACTGAGCAAGAACAAGTCGACTTAGACCATTGCTAAGTTGACTTAAGGCCTGGGCAAAAAGGGGCGA
Source organism: Amorphophallus titanum (assembly GCA_024336825.1). NCBI lineage: Eukaryota > Viridiplantae > Streptophyta > Magnoliopsida > Alismatales > Araceae > Amorphophallus > Amorphophallus titanum. The sequence goes on from JANBPO010006859.1 coordinate 27,288,201, forward strand.
TCGGAACCAGGGACAAGTCAACTTGCTGAGGAGCAAGTCGACTTACTCAAGGGCAAGTCCTACCCGGACATTTTCTCTTCCCATTTATTCATTTTTTATTATTATTTAATATTACCCCTTTTTGACATCTAAAAGACTCTTGGTTGTGCTCGGAACGAGGAAGGAAATAAATGGGAAAGCCGTAGAGTGCTGGGTAAATTTTGACAGCATCTCCCCTTATCCCAGAGGATTACAAGGGAGGGATAGAGACTCACCCACAAAAGGATCTGGGATGGTCTCATTAACTACCTGTTAAGTCGAAAATAGTGACCCTATGACTAGAATTGGGTGCGGAAGCCCAGAGGACTAGCCTATGAGGGGTTTCGATGACCCACAGGCTGCCACGGCCTCAATTCCGAGACGTGGACTTAAGCTGTCACCAATCATATGGTTGTCGGTATTCACCCCTTCAAAAGGGGGGTCCTTCGAGGATCTTGCTGAGAGGGAGCAAGCCCCCGGGGACCCAAGGGTGATCAAAAAATCTAAACGTCATAAAATAGGTGAAGAATTAAATCAAAGCATTATAGAATTGCTTGAGCAAAGGGATGTACCCCTCCCCAGTGACAGGTCCATCTTTATAAGAAGAAAATAATATTGGTGAAATTGGAGAAATCGTATTATTACCCCAGAATACAGGATCACAGATCATGCTGACAGAGCTTGCAAATCTGTGCCCCAGGTGGGGATGAGAACATATGACGCTCAATGCATCACCAGACTGGATGCTAATGAGATGGGTAGCTGAAATAGGGACGTGACTCGTGTGCTAACCCATGGAATGTGATAATCAAATGCTAACTATGGTGCAGAGTGCTTGTATGGAACACACCACTAACTTAAGCACTGGGGGGAAATGCAACAATACTGTATGTGTATAGGAGGGGGGTTTCCCAAAGGTAAAGTTCTCATAGGCATTTGAGAAAACAGGAAGGTGCTCGTGTATGCGAATGGCCCAAGGGCCGAGATAATTGATATAAAATGAGCAACAACATTCTAACGGATAAAAAATGAATGGGAAATCTGAGAATGCAAAAATCTGGGAATGCACCACAGCCCCCAGAACCCATGGGCATAGGTGAGAGGACAGATAGCTAGCTCCGCAAGATTTCTAAAGTGCACATGGAGAGAGCATGCACATTAAACACACAGAGAGCACACACATCGGATGCATAGATAAAATCCATGTCGGAGTAGACAGTCTGGACCCATAGATATACCTGGGGAGAGGCCTATGAAATTAATATTGCCCATGAGGGGCGTTGGTCAATCATGATGAATTCGCTAGATATCATCTATCATCAAATGATCATAATTACATACAGATAAATATAACAATCATCACTAGATTTAAAAACAAAATTAACCAGGTAGAGACAAATAAAATAATCTAAAAACAATACGGACGATGCCTTGCAAAGCATACCCGAAAATGACAGCATTCCAGAGCATGATGTTGTTGTCCTGAGGGGCACCGCTGATCCCTGCAGGAGGGTCCTGCTGCAAGCGCTTGAAGTCCCTCATCAGCCTCTTCCTTGCAGGAGTCGACATCCTCACTCACCTGAATTCCCAAATGATGACAAGTGCAGACGAGAAAAAATTAGCAAAGTAAACAAATGGCTAGAAGGCTTACTGACAGATACCCAAGCACCAATTTGTTGAATAAAAAGGAAAAGACCGTTCCCCAATAACATATCAACAAAAGTCCAAGTGCCAGGGGGGCAACCCATTAGACAAAATAAGGCTCAAAAACACCAATCGAAACCCATCTTTTCCAATCCTGAATGAGGATATGCAACCAAAATGGTATGCCAAAACCCCAAACCTCGCCCCCATAGAACACCATAGGCTGCACATCTAATTAAGATCCCACCATAGAATAGATATTCACAGATAATTTGTGTCGAACAGCGGTTTGAACAGGGAAAAAAAACATAGAATCGAAATTGCAAAGATTTCCCAAGTTCCCAAACAAATGGATGAAAGTTGCCACCGGCGACAGGTCCACATGGAAGCCCCACAGCAATCCAAAGGTAGAACCAGGGTTCGTCCACCTTAGCAGCGATCACTCCACGCGATCTCTCTCTTCCCACAGCCATAATTAGGGTTTCGAAACAAAACTCACGGACGCAGACACGATTACCCCAACGAGCAGAAGATGGATGAGAAGATGCGGCTAATCACCTGTCAGCAGACTCAGGAAGTGTTCAGGCTCCGCTAGGGTTTCAGGGCGCGCGCGCGATCGAGCACGGGCCACGAAGGAGGAACGGGAAAAGAAACGGGGATCGCAGCAATCACCTTCGGGCGAGGAGGAGGACAAATAATTCCGACGGTGATCAGACAACAGATATATAAATAAACAGAGGGGTTTTTTTTGTTCCATACTTTGCCGTTTTGTGATTTTCAGTTTTTACCCTATAGGAAAGAAGTAGTAGTAGAAGGTCGAGGAGCCGAGTGGATCCTCCTGATGAGTGCTCGCCGCCCCCAACGCTCACTCGGTGAGTGCTCGCTGGGTAGTAAGATCTCCAGAGGGGGCCTTCCTTCTCGTGTAGACTAGCGTGGCTCTCTTCTTTCCTTACTTAAGTAGCTCTATTCTCTTGAGTAGCAGTATAGTGGAATGAACCACCGTGTTCTTTTTTTCCCCTCTATCGATCTCCCTTTCATATGGAGTTATCTTGGAGCAAGGGGCCTCATCCCTTAATAGGGAAGGGCGTCCAAAGTAGAGTAACGTTTCTCCACTATATTGGCGGAAGTTTCCCTTTGGAGGGCGATTACCCCAGCGTTAGCTGGTCCCGAGGCGAGTCTTACGGCGCCCATGGGGCGTGCTCGCCCGTTATGTAGTCAAGGCCGACGTTATTGGGGCAACGGTCGGTCGCTGGAGAGTCCTCCGGTGATAACTACGCTTGGGCCATAACGCCTACGCACTGTAGAATCCGATGCTCTTCTGGGTTGGGCCTCCCTTTGGTGGGCTGCGTACGTGCACCCACCCCTTGGGTGTGCTCATCATGAGCAACCTAGCGTGGGCCTGCCATTATTGGGCCGTTCCTAGGCCAAACCGGATTTACCCTCCTCAGTTTGTAACAGGTGCACATGTGTGTGTTTTTTGCTTTGTTACGTGATTTAGGATGTATATGGGTTATGTGTGTATTTTGTGCTTGTTACGTTTTTTTTATTTATGATGGGGTGTATAACGTACAAATGCATATGTTTACGTTTTGACTGCATGTGCTTTTGTTACATGAGTACGTTATGTGAAAATGGCGGGGATTATAGGGGACGTGAGAACGGCACGACATTTTGTGAAAATGACGTGGGAAAGATGTAAAACGGCGTGGGGGAGGATGACGCCAGATTAACGTGTTTTGTTTATTTTTTCTCTCTTTTTTTTATATAATGGGAACGCGGGTGAGGTAAAACGGCGCGGCTAAGGATGTGGGTAATCCGGCATGGGGGGTACCGCTCCGGTTTATGCCGCGCCGGGTGAATACACTGCAATTGTGAACTGGAAATTGTTATTGTGACTGAAATAAAGCCACAATGACTTTTGGTTGTCATCACCAAAAAAATATGCTGTCGGTTTCATCCAATAGACTTGTTAATTATTGAGATAGTGTCTTCTGCTCTTCCCAAATAATCCTCATTTCTTCTCTAATATTCTACTATTCTGTCCAAATGTCATAGGCATGAACCAGCATTTGAGTTATTTTTATGTAAGATTCAACTTGAGTTTGTCTTAACCTGCTCAAAATATGACCAGCTTGTTCACTCACATGTAGCAATGATTCCATGAAACCATGTAGCCTCTCATCAGTTTTGTACTTGTCTCTTACAAATTTCTCCCACTAAGTGTTAACAGTCTGCTCAACATGTACCAGTCTGGCATCTATCCTTTCAACTGCAAGATTTAATTACATAATGGAGGAGTTTATATTCTTGAACTATGACATCAGTAGTTTACCAGTGTGGGATGTATGTCAGATACATTGGGAGCTGAGCTTGGTCCTTCTGATGTCGATGCATGAAATTCTGGTGTAGTATGTGATTCTTCAGAAGATAATGGTGGCTGTATGCCAAAAGCCATCAAGGGTCCATGATATGTGTCCTGTGGCACTGCAGGACCTTGCTCTTGTTGTTCTATCTACTCTATCACTTCTTGTTGTTGTTCTTGTTGCTCCTCTGACTGCTCTTGCTGATCTTGTTCTGTCTGCTGCATAATTTCTTGTAACTATTCTTGCTGGTCTTACTCTGGTTGTTGGTCTGCCTATTGCTGCTCTTGCTTCCCTGCCAGCTACTCATCTAGCTCTTGTTGATGTTCTAACAGTTCTTCATGTTGCTCTTGCTGCTTAGCATGTTACTGTTCTTCCTGCTGCTGCTCATGTAGCTGTTGGTGTTCCTCTTGTGGCTGTTCTTGTAGCTGCTCATCTTGTTGTTCTAGCACTTGCTGCAAATCTTGTTCTTATTGCAGTTCTGCCACCTGCTCTAGCTGCTCTTCCTGCTGTTGTTCTGGCTGCTGCTCTACTTGCAGCTCTGGTTGCTGCTCTTGTAGGCCTTGCGGCTGTTGTTGCTACTCTGCCACTTGCACTACATGCTGCGCAGTTTCTTGTGATTGTCCAACATCCCCTACCAACTGACCCTGAATCTTTGTAGTAGTAGGTTTCAATTTCATGAACTTGGTGATAAAGTCCATGTTGTAGACATTCACCTTCAGAGTATACTTTTTATTTATTCTGATTTTATCCTGGACATGCCAAATTAGTTCCGTCCAATTTTATTTCTTGACAGATGCAACTTGTTTAATTTTTTATCTGTTCTGGGCTCGTCCTGGAGATGTTGGCTTTATTCTGTATATTTTATTTGCAGTTCATTCAACTTATTTGGCTATTTATTTGTTGTAAAAGACTGTATTTGATAGCGGCTCCATCATTTTCTCCCCCCTATGACGATGCTCTCACCGATTACTCCGAGGAGTCGTCCCCGGAGCATTATTCTCTCCCTTCTTTCCCTCCTGCGAGGACTTTGGCGCCACTGCGGGCGATGCTAGGTATACCCAGAGGCCCTTTAGTGCAACCCGTGCAGATGGAAATAAAGTTAGAGCCACCATCGTCATCGTTCGGATAAAATGACTTTGAGCCAAGTGATTCTGTGCGCGCTCATGTGGAGGAGCTACATGCCCCCTCGACGGCGTTATCTTACTACTAGAGAGTACAGGTAGAGCTTTCATAGCGCTCTTCGGGGACCGTCCCTAGAGACTACAGCGAGTGCGACCGCTGCACCACCAGCACGTGTACAACAGAGGCGCAGGGAGGGTAGACATGCAGATGCCACGAGGGTGGTCGCACAGCACCGGGCGAGCTCTCTCCCCTTATCGGCTAGAGATCGAGCGCCTAGACCACCGACTGCCGCAACTTCTGCCACAGTAGGGAGAGTTGCAGCAGGGAGCTAGTAGGTCGTTGCCCAGTTACCAGCTAGAGAGGTTCCCTCGTGTCCACAGATGCCACAGTAGCTTTCAGAGCCCGTGCATACCGAGTGGGAGCCTTGGCCTCCTGGTCGACATGGGTCGCCACCAGTTGGGCCTCCGGAAGCACCACCTCCACCACAGCTTATGCTTACTATTCCTATTGTGACCCCAGATAGGGAGATGGTAATACCTCATGGATATGTACAGTTGCTGTGAGTTACCTTATATACAGTTCCTTTTAGTAGTATACTTTTGTTCCGCATTTTGCGCATGTGTCTGTACACGCTTGCATCGAATCATGTGCATATTATACTAACACGTTTATAAAATAATATTTTTAGTCTATTTTTTGGAACATGTTAACTACACCCTCATTTCCTCATATTATGCGAATTTGTAATGGTTGGCACGTGATCCCAAGTGAACTATCTAGCAGAAAGGATCTGCCACATGGAAAGCACTTTCCAGAATTCTCTTGGCGGGAATGAGCCCTCCACACGCCCTAAGAGTGAGCTCGTGGGCCCCAAGCTTGAAGCTCTATAAAAGCCTCTCCTGCGATCAAAATCGATGATAAGAGAATACAGAAGAGGTGCAGAAGATTAGAGAAGCGTGCAAAACAAAAATAGAAGAGAAGAGAGTGTGAGAGAGCGAGAGAAAGAAAGAGAGTCTATTTTGAGAAAAATAGAGTGCCAGAAAATAGAGGAGAGCTAGAGATATTGGAGAGCCAGAGATGCTGATAGAGGAGAAGGAAATAGAAAAGGCTCGTGAGATTGTGAGAAGTCTGAGAGAAAGGATAGAGTGAGCAGAGAAGAAGAAAAGAAAGAGAGAGTGATCAAAATTGTGGCAGCTGGTTTCATCTTGAAGATCAGATTCATTGTTTGGCCTCTGGATCAGAACCAAGCCAATTCGCTCCTGCGAGAGCTATATCTTTCTAGCTTTCGTTTCGTATTTCCCTTTGTTCCATTTTTCTATTTTCTTGTTCTGAAAGCAAGCTGTGTTGCTCAGTGTTGCAGAGGATTAGGTCCTCTAGACAGCAAGCTGTGAGGCTCAGCTGTAAGTAAGCTGTGATGCTCAGGGTCGAAGCTGTGAATCAGCAGAAGCAAGCTGTGATGCTCAGCTGTAAGCAAGCTATGATGTTCAGCGGTTCAAGCTGTTAGGTAGCAGAAAGTCACACTCAGGTCTGAGTGTGGGGTGGATGTAGGTGAAAACTGAACCACCTAAAAATCCTTGTGCCTTGTGTGACTGCTGTGTTTTTGATATACAGTAAATGTATGCTTAGGCTCACTATATTTGCATCTAATTAGCCTACAACACTTTGAGCATACTAAGTGTTAATCAGATGCCTGGTTGAGTCTATTATTGCATTTGTTTACGATTTACATTTTCATATCTATATGCTTCTCAGTTCAGCACCAGCGCACTGCTAAGTATTTGTTGCATTGACTGTTAGTTGATTCTCACATTTAGTGCATTTCAATCATATTCAATTCAATTTAACATAGTTGTTATTCACTAAGTGTTCGAAGCTTGTTTAGTGTGAGCCCAACTTCAAGTCAGCGACTGATGGTAGATTATTATTCCGTGAGAGGACATGTGTGCCGGACTGTCCTGAATTAAAGAAGAAGATTTTAGAAGAAGCTCACCGCTCTAGGTACACTATTCATCCTGGAGTGACTAAGATGTACAAGGACTTGAGAAGGATCTTTTGGTTGCCTAACATGAAAAGGGAGGTAGCGAACTTCGTATCTCACTGTCTCACGTGTCAACAAGTAAAGGCAGAACACCAAAAACCTGTTGGGAAATTACATCCTTTTGACATTCTCAAGTGGAAATGGGAAGACATTGGCATGGATTTCATCGTGGGTTTGCCTAAATCAAAGGGTGGACATGATAGTATCTGGGTAATAATCGACTGTCTCACCAAATCGGCACACTTCCTACCTATCAAGAGCCGTTGGTCGGTTGATGTCCGAGTGACATTATACATCAAGGAGATTGTGAGATTGCATGGCGTACCTGTGTCTATTGTGTCTGACCGAGAACCGTGTTTCACCTCTCATTTTTGGAAGGGTCTACAACACTCTTTGGGGACAAAGCTCAATTTCAGTACTGCCTTTCATCCCCAGATAGATGGTCAGATAGAGAGGACAAATCAAATTGTTGAAGACATGTTGAGAGCATGTGTCATTGACTTCGGTGGGAGCTGGCATGACCACTTGCCCCTAGCCGAGTTTGCATACAACAATAGCTACCAGGCAAGTATTCAGATGGCTCCATTCGAAGTACTTTATGGCAGGAGTTGCTGATCTCCAATATGCTGGAATGAAATTGGTGAAAGACAAATACTAGGCTCGAAAATGGTCAGAGATACAAATGAGAAGGTCCAACTCATCAGGGATAGACTCAAGATAGCTCAGTCCAGGCAGAAGTCCTATGTTGATAATCGAAGAAGAGATCTAGAGTTCCAAACTGGGGACCATGTCTTCCTCAAGGTTTCTCCTGGTCATGGCATTAGAAGATTCAGTGTTAAGGGCAAGCTTACACCGAGATTTATTGGTCCATTCGAAATGCTGGAAAGAGTTGGTGAAGTTGCTTATCGCATTGCTTTGCCTCCTCAACTATCGGAAGTGTACAATGTATTTTACGTTTCTATGCTGAAGAAGTATGTGCATGACCCTTTCCATGTGACTAATAGGCCTGGTTAAGACAAATGACTTTTGTTAAATATTTTAATCCTATTATTTTTGACTTAAATAATTTTTCTTAAAACTTTTATTCTTCAAAATTGGGCTTGTAAGCTTTAAACCATTTAAACTTAATAAAAAGGGGTATTTCGGTATTTTCTTACCTAAAGGTGTTTTTTAAATAAGAAATCTCACTTTCTCACCTTTTTAACTGACCGATGCATTTTATTTTTTTTACTTCACTCTTTTTCATCCTTCTTTCAGCACAGCCCTTCTTCGGAGCGTCTATGTGCTTTGACCGCGGAAGGTCGACACATCACCTTGTCGCCCTTCGCCAGTGAGTCTTCATACTCCAGCTAACTCTGTTGTCTGCTAAGACCTTCCAACATCCTTTCCCTTCTCTTCCAACCCTAGCTCCACCTTTCCTCTCTCTTCTCTACTCCAACCATGACTCCTCCGGTCATCCATGACAAGGAGAAAGCTACGCCACCTACTAAGAGGGCTCCCATTCAAGCTGAACAGAGGATTGAGCTTTGTTCTAAGAACGCACATGACCGACCAGCTGCATCAGGAAAGAGGAAAGAGGGTCTGTCTAGGGATACTGTGGCTGACAGGGGAAAGTCGCAAGGGCAACTGGCCAAGAGAAAGAAGCTGTCTACTGAAGACAAGGAAAAGGGAAAGAACAACCTGCTCCACCGCAACCAGTCCCTGCTCCAGCTGTCAGGGAAGAAGAGAATGACCCCACAAGAATCTTATTTTCACAGTTTGTAGATTTTGATGACCATAAGATGCTCTATCTATTTCTTGAATTACTTCCACTCATAGAATTCCAAGGCTAGAGAAAGTTCTTGTCCAGATACAGAGTGTATTATCCTTTTCTGGTCTGACAGTTCTATAAGAACCTATACCATGATGAGAACCAAAAGGCTCTCTGGACTAAAGTCAAGGGAGTTAAGATAAAGTTACAGCCAAAGCTTCTTCACAAAGCTTTACGTATACCCCTGGATGGGTTATTGGAGTCTGAGTTTCAATTTGATATATATGCTATATACACCATATTGACTGGCAAGCCCAAGAATCCTGAAGATGACACTCAACTCCATGTCACAAATTTCAACACTAATCGATTTCCTCCCTTGCAATGGCTGGCCATCGCCTAGGCGTTTGAGGTATGAGGTGACCCCTTGGTCGCCTCAGTTGCTTCACGCCTCGGACTACATAGCGCCTAGGCGAGCACCTCAAGTGCCTCTGATAACATAGATTCTGAAGTGCACTATACGATAACTCTGTACAAGATGATACCGAATACTTGGTCAAGGTATTTTGCATAGGTTCGGGTATATAAATGGTACAATCATACCAGTAAAGGATATCATGTTGAACTTGATGTTGCTTGTTAAGCTCTCCCAACTAGAGAGCAACCTGAAGGACTTTTAGAAGAGACTAGATGAAGTCGGATGGATAGAAGCTTGATATATGATCATCTCTAGGACAACTATCTACCAAATAACCGGAGGACATTATGTGCATGAGTTTTGGGGTTGTCCCAAGTAAACTCTCCTAGATGCATAGCTAAGATGTCCCCGAGTGGAATCAAACACACCATGTTCAGATTGGAGTCTAGGTGCTGGCTGAGCTACATGTCTGATTAACTTTGGAGTCTTGGCGGTACAAACTTCACTGGTGCTAATGTCCCGCAGAAAGGTGACTAGCTGTCTATTGTCTGTAAGAGTTTTTGAAATCAACATGCATTCTAGTATTATGCTCAATGTATTCATTTATAAAATGTGGAAATAGAAACAATTGGCATGAGAGAGCATGAGCTATTGATGGAACAAAATGTGATCAAATCATTAACCACCTTATCAGATGCATATCCATCAATTGCTGAGGATAAAATCATGGATCTACTTGACAGAAGGGAAATTCTTGACTTTGCATATGAGATCCTCAACTGACAGATCAGTCAGCAACCTGTACCACAAAATGAAGAAACTTGTTGATCCGCAATAAGGGAAAAATGATCTCCTTGAAACCTCACGTCATGTTGCACAGTCCTGTGATGTAGGCCCATTTATGATCGTAATAGTGGGGTAGGTGGTGCAGTTTTCATAATGTGGAGTGATTGTGGTATGGATTCATTTTCCTTTGAGAAAAAAAGGCGTTTAACAGTTTGTGGTAGTCAAAATGAGTTGTTTTGTTGAATAATCATTTGGGCCTCGCCCGCTTCTAAACTTCTCAGTGAGGCTTGGGTTAGTTTTTAAATTCTTGGGTAGAGTTTGGATCTTGGATTTTTATGGTCTTTTGGCATTATTTTCTCTTGGCTATTTTTAGCCACATTTTGATCGACGGGAAGAACAACAAGGGCTTATTGTTCTATCTGTTCTTGCAGGTGAAGAAGAACATGGAGGAGGCGTGCTCATCTGAAGGAGGAGGAAGAAGAAGATCAAGAGATCGCCGTCTATAAACCATGCCCATCTGAATCCCTTACCTTGGGCGTCTCCAGCAAGCTTGGCTAGCTTCCACTCCGGGGATCAACTCCAGTGCACCCTACCAATCTTGTGGACGGGATTCACTGCAGATCTAAGGGGGATATCTAGATCTTTCATTTCCATGCTTTCATTTGAGCATAGCTTAAAGTTTGGACTAGTCATTTAATAGCTGCAATATATATGTGTTCTGCGATCAGCAGATCGGAAGACAAGGGGTTTTTGGCCTCTAACGTGTTATCTATCTATCGTGCACAGGGAATATGAGACAGCAACCCTATTGATCCCCAATTGACTGGATTGCTAAAGATCGATCATTAGAGGAAGGAAACATCGTCTAATATCTTTCCAAGCTTGGATCTGCGTGGTTTGATGTAGGAGACTCGACAAGAGCTCACCATCCTGCTGGAAATACGAACCGGCGTCTCTGACTTTATAAAGAGAAGCTGAAACTCCTTAAAAGGAGTTGTCAAGGGGAGCCTAACTCATTTGGATTGGTTCTTACTTTGATTTCTGCCCAAAGGCTTGCTCATTCCTGGATTATACTTTGTTCTGAACACATCGTGTACATCTTTCTGTTAATTCTGAATACTGAAATACATTGTGTGTGGCGTACGGAGCTGCGTCTCCGTCTGAGCTATTAGTGTGGGGTGAGATCCTCGATTGTGTGTGTGAGTGCTGCGGTGGCAGCATTTTGGGGCTAGGCCCCGTGTGTGTGTATTGCTGCGGAAGCAGCGTGTGTGGTGTTGGGGTTCATCCCCGTTCCGCTACGTTTCGTAGCGTGGAGTGAAGCCTCACCAGGTTCAGCAAGGGGTGGAAGTAGGGAGCCCATCGTGGTCTCAAACCACATAAAAATCTCTGTGTTGCACGTGATTTGCCTGTGTGATTGTCCTTCTCTCCTATCTTCATTCAAAGGTCAATTTGTAGATTTTTATTCACGACACCTCCGGGTACTACTTCCTGAGTTAAACTTTAATTTGGGTTTAATTTCCACAGGGATCTATTTATCCCCCCTTCTAGAACTCGTCCTATCGTCTAACACCTACAAATCCCATGACAACAAGAAGAGATCTCGTACTGAGAATGGCAACAGCAACCATAAGAATAAGAAAGTTAAAGAAGAAGAGAAGCAAGTCATGACGGCTTACACTTTCTACGAGAAGTTTGGTCATTGGGTCGAAGAATGCTGGAAGTGCCTTGGCACTTGTCTCCGATGTGGAAGCTGGGAGCATCGCATGCTCTATTGCCCCCTTATGAAAGATCAACCATCCAAAAATGATGACATATGTCGGCGGCAGGCTCGTCTTAATGTCATATTAGATGATGAAGCACCAAAGGATGATGGCCTAATGGAAGGTATTGTCCAAATCTATTCCCATCATGCCTTCATGTTATTTGATACTGGTGCTTCTCATTCTTTTATATCCACCACTTTCACAAAAATTTTACCAGTTTCCCCTATTCCCTTACCTTCAGATATAGCTATTACCACACCTTTATGTTCTGGAACTGACTTAAAACCCACTACCCAAATAGTGAGGGGAGGTGTCCGCCTCGAAAATATCCGCTGTCGATGCATTCCTTACACCGCTTCTCGCCGTCCTCTGCTTCGTTTTCGCACTCAACCGCGTCGTATCGCCAGCTTTTATGCGTCGTTTTCATCTGACGGCCTTTGTCGTTCACGTCGGGAACATCGCGATAGCCGCCGTTTGAGAATGTGATGGTGCGGCACTTCATCTTGCCGTCGCTAAATACGCCACACCTAAAAACTCTTCCAGCTTGGTTAAATACGCCAAGTCCACGACCTTATATTGCCGCATTGATTTGGAAGATTCTTCATCTATGCCAAGCCTTGATTCCTCAAAGTCCACGCTAAACTCGCGGACGTAAATATCTAATCCGTCTGGCGTATTGCCTGTTTTTTGTAGTAACTGTGGTGCGGTAATATCCATTTCATAAAAAATAGATCCATTCGATACGTTTAATAGCTCATTAGGAAACAAAAAGTTTCTCTCGTTGTTAGCCATCTATTTCACCTCCTCTCAAATATGCGTCTATCAATTCTCTTGCCTTGCTCATTCCGCCGCCTTCATTCGTTTCTCGAACGCCGTCACCGCTATCTCAGGGTTCTTCGCTTTCGTCGTCGCCCTGAAACGCAATGCGATTCCCGCGATCCTGTCCTTTTCCTTTGCCGTTAAACAATGCACGGACGGCTCTTTCATAAGCCGCATCGCGTCGTCAGAGCTTTGGGCGAACCCGACAAAGCCTTTCCATCGCGAAATAAATTCAAGCTGCGATATATATATCTTGCCGTTCGGCTCTTTTATCTCGATCAGCACCGTATGATTCGCATCGGCTACTAAAATATCGGGAAAGCCTGAGCCGACCATTGCCAGATCGCCAACGGAATATCCGTAACGCCTGAGCGTATCGGCAATGGCAAGGTGTGATCTATCGCGTTTCGTCGTTCGGTAAGCCATTGGTTTTAATCTATTTCGCCTCCGGCAGTTCTGCTTTTATCGTGGCGAACGTTGCGTCCAATGCCGCTTCGAACTCGGCGAACGTGATCGGTGTGCATCTCTGCAGCAGGAAGTGTCCGTGGTAATCGTCGATTCTTATTTCCTTAGGTGTTACAACCAAAACATCGTAGAAGTTACGGCTTTGGTTGCGGTCGTTCACCATGGCTATTAACTCGCCGGATTCCTTATGCTTAAAACAATCGCCGACCTTTATCTCTTCTTTACTCATCTATAATCTCCAGCCGCACTCGAACGATGCGGAGATTGTATTTTCGTTTTAGCTGTCGCCAATTTAGGCGTTCCATGCCCCAACGTTGAGGCGACAAGCACCACTTAACAGCGTCTCGCTTGCCAGAAAAGAAGTGTTCGTAGAACACCTCCCATCCATCGTCGAACGTCTGCACCACGCCGTAGCCGGTTCGCGGCTCTATCGTTTTCTTTTCGCTCATCTCAAACTCTCCAAGCCGCATAAAATCCGGCGGCTAGAACCGCCAACGCGGTCAGCAGTATCACGCCTAACACGATCTCCGTTCGGTCGATTATCAGCCGTTGAAAGAACGGCGGTAAGAACGTCGCCTTGTGCTTCGTGGTCATACGTGTTCGCTCCATTTCGCCTTCTTTTTCATCTTCTCGAAGTTCTTTCGTATCTCTTCGATGGATAAGCGTCTGTCAAACAAGTCGTCAGCCTCTTCATAGGACAATCGATACCTCTTACGGACATAATCTAAGCTAAAACTTCCACCTACGCCCCAGTCACGAGCCATATCATTTAGCCTTAGTTCATCGTGCGTAAACTGCTTATTCCCTCGGCCATCGCGGTAATCGAACACTTGTAACCATCCGGCAATACAATGTGCGGTTCTGCAATGAAGCGAGGATTGCTTGTGATTCAGTTCGCCTTTCTCAATACCGCTGATAACCATTTCGATACGGTCAAGAGCTTCTTTGCGTGAATATGGTTTGATTGTTTGCGTCATTTTTAGATATCTCCTGTCCCTAAAAGAAGCTTTGGCATTTTTCCCGTCGCATAAGCCGCTTCGATGTGCGGCTTTAGCTGAGTTCCAACGGTCGAACCGTCTGGCAGAACTATGTTCGCCAAGAATTCCTGCTCGAACTCGCTGATACCGGCATCGACGGCTTCGAGCTTCGCCTTTACAACAAGAGCCAACGCTCGCCATCGCTGTCGTCCGGCCTGTTCCCAAGATTTCTCGGCCGCACTTTCATTTCGCTTTTTCTTCCGTCCCCATTGATCCTCATAGGTTGTGAATTCTTCATCGTCACGGCTCGGCATACTTATTTCAAAACGGATGTGTCGGTCGTTAGCTCGGAACGCGATCACCGCACGACCATCTTCCCAGCCGTAACTGAACGCGCCCGCTCCGTAACGCCGAAGCGTCGCTTCAATTTCCGCTCTGCTTTTTTCTTGCGACACCTCGGTATTCGCTGCGTATTTAGCCATAATCTCTCCTAAGTTTTTGGGTTCAGCACCCGGAGCGGACAATATAATTAATAAAGTGTCCTACTCGCTGATCCACAGCTTTGCAACGCCGTTTCATTGTTCCGGTGGCGATCAACCGGCCGCATTCCGAGTGCTGAAATTGGCGGCGAAGCTAGAGGAACGCTTCCTCTTCCGAGATCCAACCGCAAAGTGAAGATGTCGGCAGAAAAGCCTCGCCATAAGTTTTCAAAATTTGCCACTTGAACCAGTGGCCGGTCACTGCATATTCTGTCGTGAAGCAGCATCACACGTTTGGGCTTACGTTCCCAAGTTTGGCGGCATCGGGACGGCGGAAGCGTTGTCTGGAACCCGCCGTCAGCGTCACGCATCAAGGCGTTCTTAGCTCTTTCCGATGCCATAATTTTCAAAATTTGCCGTCTCTCCGGCTGTCACACCACTTGCTCTACCGGCAATCCAGTTGGTAGGGCTACCTGCCAAGGTGTCGGCTCTTTGGATATTGGCGGCATCGTATCGGCGTTGAATCTTACCTCTGTCAGCAGGTAGCCGATCCTTCGTTTGCAGGGAGTGGATTTATCAATTGATTTACCACTATGCCCGACAGGTCACGTGGACGATCTATCCTAGGTCTCGCACGATGCCATAAGTTTTCAAAGGAACAGGTGAACGCATAATTCCTGTTCCGCAGCCGTAATTCTTACGAGGATTAAAAGGAAACCCCGATAGCGTTCGTCGGCTGTTCTACTCTTGTTCCTTTGCCGGTTCGGGCATCTCTGCCCAAGCGACGACCTCATTTACATAAATCGAACTGGCACTATATCGCTTAGTTCCAAAGCAAAATGTCAGCGAGCCTGCTCTAGGTCGCAGTTTCCACCAGAGCCGTCTTACCGAGTGTCCACGCAACGTCACCAAATAATCCTTTTCCTCGTCCGGCGGCCAGCCGTCTTTTTTCGGATACTTCCAGTCGATGTTTGTCATTTGCTTTGCTCCGATAATCTCTCAGGCATTTTTATATATCGCGGCGCACCATCTTTCTGTTTCTGCCATTCCTTGTGGAGTTTCTGGTTTATGCGAATTGCGTCATAATCCAATCCAAGTTTTCGGTAATAACGCCGCCGTGCGGCTAGTTTAATTTGGTTCATAATCTCTCTCCCTTTGAAGTGCGGCGGCTACTGCAAGACCGCCGCCGCTCCCCATCACCGCCGCAAGCTTTTCAGATACGGCGGGTGAATCGTTCTAATTAAAACGGGATCTTATCGGCGGACACCTGATCCGCCGGTGCGGTGGTAGGTATGCCTGAATGAGTTGGCGCGGCGGTCGCTGCGGTCTTCGCCGTCACAGCAGCTTGCTGTGATTCGTAGTTCAAAGCTTCGATCGGCGACATACCGTCCATCAGAGGCATTATCGAACCGATATTTGCGAAGGTCGTGCCTTCCTTTGTCCCGGCAACGTGAACCACCTGAATAAGGGCGTTCCGGCCAACCAGCCCGCCGATATTCAGACCCGGTGCCACTTTTTCAGCGTCGGTCAGGTCGTGTCCACGCCACTGCGTTAAGAATTGGCGCAGTCCGCTTTTTTCGTGCAGTGAGGAAAAGTTCAACTTCTTCGATCTCATCACGTAACGCTTGCCGGTCGTTTCATCAACTTTGTTTAGTTGAAACACGAACTGCCCTTGCCGGAATGTTTTTGTGTCCGTTCCCCCCGTCTCTCGGTTCGGATAGTTCTGCGTAACAAAACCGTGGTCAATGACCTCGACGCATACGCCCTGATATTGCGATGCCGGGACTTTTGAAAAACTGCTTGATTCTTCGTATTGTATGTAAAATTCACTCATTTGATTTATTTTTGCTCCTTTGACTTTTATTTTTTTGCTCTCTTCTAATTGATCGTCGCGGGCTATTGCCGCGTCCATTTGTGCGTCGATGTCACGGGCGATGTTGTCTCGCTGACGTGCGGCATACGCCGACATTTTTCTTTTGCGGTCAAGCCGCACTTGTTGCCGATGCCGCCGGCGAAATTCAAGCGTTGCATTAAGGTCATAAACAAAAAAGTCCATTCCTTTGCATCCGTGTTAATCGTGGTTTGGGCATATCGCGTATCCGGGGCCGAGTTCCCAGCCATTTGCCCGAAGAGCCTTTTCCGGTGCATAACCCCAAGCATCGCAGATGTCGCACATAACGCGGCGGGCGCGTAGCTCGTATTCCATTCGTTCGGCGAACATATCGGCAACTGCATCGAGTTCTTCGACCGTATCGGACACGTCTATCTCGTAGATTTTGCTCATTACGAACCTCCGTGCAGAAACGCTTTGTAAAGCGCAATGTAATTGCGAGTTTTTTCTATTTTTGCCGAGATGTTGCCCCTCAGAGCGGCTTGCTCTGCAAGGCTGTCGGCATACGCTTGAGCCATCTGGTTTTTGCCCATTCTGTCGGCAACTTCCGCACTTCTAGCACTTTCATTTGAGAACAGCGGTTTACCATTCTCGTTAAGTTCGCAAGCCACATCGACGGTGATCTTTGCCTTGATCGCACTTAACTCTGACGCAGTTCCATCATAGGTAGCGTTTACGTCTGCCTGTTCGATTACTTGGTCGAAAAGCACGTCCGCCGCTTCCAGTGCGTCAGCAAGAACTCGTGTGCGGTCAGCGGCCATCTTTATAATTTCTTCTTTGTTCATTTACTTATTCTCCTTTTGAAACTTCTCGAACGCGGCACGAAGATCGGCATCGAAATCGTCGCCGTGTCCGTCGCACGAAAAGCCTGTTGCGTCTGCCACCTCGTCGTATGTGAAGCCGTATTCTTCTTCGAGATCTTCGATCACCGCTGTTTGTTCTTGTGTCATCTCTTTTTCCTTAAATTCCATTCCCTGCGAACCCGCGTCATACGCGATAGGCTCGCCCTGTGCCGTGAACTCTAGCGACGCATCCAAATTGCTCAGCATCGCCTGTATCTCGGCCGATTTGGTAGCGTCTATGGTCATTTTGCCTCCGCCGTGTTCTGCCGGATCACCTGTTCGCATCTCACCGCTCCGCCGAAGTAGCCGAGCGATAAGCCCAACCCGAACGCAACCGCGATCATCACGCATACCAAGATCGCTTGGCGTATCTGTATCCGCTCCAACTCCGCGTTATAAGCCCGTGCCTTTCTCTGTTTCGGTTCGCCGTCTGTTAGTATTGCCGCCATTGTTTTTACGTCCTTTGTGTTGTTAGCCTTGCCTCGCCTTGCCTCGCCTTGCCTGGCCGTGCCGTGCCATGCCTCGCCGTGAAAATTTACTCCCATTCAATCACTTCGGCTTTGCCGAACTGACCGCGAAATGTGCCCAACCCCAAACAGATAAGCCCTTCCGTAAATATGTTTTGAAGTTGCTGTTCCTGTATCTGCTTGTTTGGGAATAATTGAAGCTGAAAATGTAGTTCCCACCCAGCCGGAAGAACAGGGCGAACCTTCGGGTTTGGGATGCCTTTCTCAAGCCGAGCGACCCGCCGGTCGATATATACGCCGCTCGTTTCGTCACGGTCGCCGTCGAACTTGCCAAATTCGATAGGTTGACCGTCACGTAAGAACGGGATCATGTGAGGGCCGATAGAAACAAAAGAACCACAAGCAAACGCGAACGCCTTATACTTTCGGCTGTCTAATAGGCGTTTGGGTGCTGAATCTGTGTTTTGTGCCGAGAGGAACGACATTATGTTCGCCGAAGGTAGCATTATCTGTCGGCCGGATTCGCCGCCCAAATACAGTTTCTGCCACGGTTCTAGCTGCGTCGAATTGTCGCCTGGATAGCGGTCGAACATTATGTCCGTCAATCCGCGGATCTTCACCGACCTTGTTATTGTTGCTCTGGTTCCCGCTTCGGAACGTGTCTTTGTTTCCATTTGTCATAATCTCCTTAAAATATGCTTGCCTAGCCCTGCCTAGCCGCGCCTAGCCCTGCCTGGCCGTGCCTCGCCCTGCCTGACGTGAAAATATACTCAATCTGTTTGTGCCGAAATTCGTTGTTGTCGCGTCGTGTTTTTGTGTCTGCCTCAGCTGTGCTTCTCTGCACCGATTTGCTTCAACGGTTTTTATTATACACCAATTGAATACCAAGTCAATACCAAATGAAAGTTTTTTTAAGCGCACAAAAAAAAGCCCGGGCACAGCGCGTCCCTTGCATATCGGGCGCTCGACCCAGGTGTGGGAGATTCGCATCGAGGATGATGCAGGCAGGCTATAATTAATGTCATAAACTTCATAGTATGGTAGACTTCTAGTGCCGACACGATCACCCACTATTGCTTGGTGAGTTAGATGAGCGTACAATAAACTTTGTCACGGAAGTGACTAACATGCCTATACAATAAATCAATCAATAAATCAAAAAAGATTTCTCATGCCCACAAAGCCGGCACACCCGTTGGGACTAGGTCTCCCTTCATCTTTTCACCAAGGTAGAAGGCCCCGGGTCCTTCCCTAAAAATACTGATTGTTTGCTCGCTTTGTTCTATAGGAAGTGATGGCTTGCGGACTTGTTGCACTCACCTTCGGCCCCCAAGTGGTCGCTACACATGCTGAGCACGGGTACCTAGCGGTGACCACGACATTCGAAACTCTGTCACCAGTGATGGGGTTCCCCAATTTCCTTGGAGTCGCCTTCATCTGCCTACTGAGGGTCGAGGAAGAGGAAGCTAACAAGATTGTTGCAGCCAAGGCCGCAACCCCTTCAAAGGTGAGCCATCCACGGAGGGCCACTCCATCTCGCCGCACTATCTCATGCTTTGTCCACTACGTGGACTACTGTGCTATCCCCGCCAGTGACAAGGCATCAGGAGGGAAGAAGAAGAGTCAAATAAGAAGGATTGCTATTGTTCCCCGAGGTTGGCTCTCAACTTCTAGGAAGTCTGTGATGGTTGGTGTGTTCGAGTATATTTGAACAGCCACAGTGCTGAAGCTTTGCTGGACCGCATTGTCTCAGTATTACCTACACATAATGCCTTGTAGGCACTAGCAAGCCGGAGGGCTAACTTGGACAAATATATCCGGGGGATGCTAGCCTCCATGCTACAAAGAGTCAAACAAGTTTGGGCTCCCAAGAGGTCCCGGGGTCTGGCTGCGGCCCCATACGATTCAACATCAACTACTAAAGACCCCAGGAGTGGGGGCTATAAAGCTGCGTTGTAAAAAGAAGAAGTCATGCCAGTGGTCTCTCCGCCTGCTCATAGGGACTGTGTTGGGTAGAACGATATTTTTTGACATTCGACAAGATCAAACAAGCTACCAAATTGTCACGGCTCCGCTACATGCCGTCAACGCGAGACCAGTTGCTACCTCCTACCCTCTATCCAAGGCACAGTCAAAAAGAAATGACCAAGGTGGTCAAGGATTACTTTTATGCCCCAAGTTCCCTAGGTCAACAAAGACTGCTCTGCATCATGGGTGTCAAAGAAAAAGAAGAAGAAGGAAAAGAAAGAAGAAGGATGCGTCACTCATGCACATTAGTGAATATCAAAATGGCTTGGAAGCCAAGTACTCGGAAGCTCCCCCACAGTGGGAAGGAAAGAAAAGAATATCAGTATTTGAAAGGCTGACGCTCCTCGGTCAAGCCAAGAGGGTAGTCTGGGGACAAAAAAAAAGAATGTAAGTCTTCACTTGCAACATGGCTGGGGTGACCAGCAGATACAGGGTTCTACCCAAAGACCTAAAAGAATTGGAAAAGCTAGTCAAAAGGTCTGGGCTAGTAACAAGAAGAGGCAAAGCTACAGGAGAAATGCTCAAAGCATCCAAAGAAAAACAAGCTATCATTACTTCAACTGCCAACATGGTGACTTTTGAAGAAGAAGAGACTTCTCTGCCGGCCTCGTTTGAAGGTTTTTGGGTGAAGCATTCAAGGGTACTTCCGCTATGGCAGCATTAGACCAAGCTATCTTAATGATGCTGCAAAACTACCAGCAAGAGATCAAAGGCTTGAGAAGGTAGCTGAATGTAAGTAATGAACAAGCCCCTTTTTCAGACGTGCATGCTGAATCATCCTGGGGAGTTCCTAGCCCAAACAATGCTGCACCTCCAGCTACTTCTTAAGCAACAGGTCAATGCAAGACCTCCCTACAGCCTCACTTCCTGCAGCCACCACTGGCTCAGTCGGCACTTCCAAAAATACAACATATACCACCAATGATGCCACCAACCCTTCAAGTCGATGCTCTAACCTCTCCTTCTACGTAGCCACCTGCACATCTCCATTGAAGACTGGTGGACCCAGCCATGGTGAATAAATCATTGGTGGAACAACTAATTGAAATGAAGCTGGCCGAGAGAACAGACGAGGATTTCAGCACTTTTGATGTATACAAGGTGTCATATCCACCACAATATGATGCTATGAGGCTCCAGCTTGGTATCAACAAACCACCCAAGTTCAAGAAGTTCAATAGGCAGGGCTCCCCTAGAGATCACATAGCCTACTATATGATAGTGGTGGGTGATCTGGCAGCAGATGAAGCCTACTTACTAAAATTCTTCAGGTCCTCTCTCACAAGACTTGCTTTTGAATGGTATTCGAGACTGCTGGCCAGGTCAATTCTAGATTGGCCCGATATGTAGTGCAAATTCTATGAAAGGTTTCACGTCATTGAGAGGGAAGTCACAGTGGCAGAGCTATACTCCACGAAGCAAAGACATGATAAGACTACTTTACAATATGTCAAGACATGGAAAGATGTTAGCATGAGATGCAAATGGCCCTCACATCAAGAGGACGCTGTCCAGATTTGGAAGCAGAACCTAAAAAGGGAAGTGTTGGAAAAAATGATCGGCATTGATATTAGGCCTTTTGACCATCTAAACAGCGTGGTGGCTGAAATAGAATCTTTCTTGGCATGGCATGGCCCGGCCAAGGCCAATGATGAACAAAAAGGGGAGATCGTGGATCGACAGATAATTTCAGAAGAAGTCTACGCTATCGATCTGGAAACTACAGAATAGCAAAAATGGAATGCTAAAGCAGTATCTGCACCTTCTCCAACCCAGTCTGTTGAAAGAAAAGAGGCCCCTTAGTTAGGAGATCGATTGAAGAAACCATATTCCTTCCCAAAAGACAAGACCTGGGTCCTCTTTGAATGGGCCTGTGAATATGATAAAGTGGCTCCCCTCGAACGAAAGAATCCTGTGGATCCCAAGAGGAAGAAGGAACCATACTTTTGCCCTTACCACCAGATACTGGGCCATCCAATAGAAATTTGCTATGTATTCAAAAATATTATTGAAGACTTGAATAGAAAGGGTGAGCTGCAAATAGGTGAATATGGGGTGGACCCGCCATAGCCTCACGAGATGCCTGCCTTGAAGCAGGCGATAAATATGATCTCTACATGTCGGCAATTGCCAGAAGGAGTACTGAAGGTCAGCGTTTAGCCACCCTGGGGGGAACTCAAATGCCTTGCCATCGATCAGCTAGAGGAATACAAGCCAGTAGAAGCAAATGATAGCCAGTTCTGGGGGTAGAAGCCAGTTAAACCAATCCCTTCTGATTCAGACCCACTTGTTCGGATCATTGAATGAACAAACTCTTCTCTCCGTCCCTTCGGGCGACAGACAACCCATTTTTGACCTGGACCTTCTGTCCAAGTCATTGAATGAACAAACTCTTCTCTCCGTACCTTCGGGCAATGGACAACCCATTTTTGACCTGGACCTCTTGTCTAGGTCATTGAATGAACAAACTCTTCTCTCTGTCCCTTCGGGCGACGAATATCCCTTTTGAATGAACAAAGTCTTCTCTCCATCCCTTCGGGTGACGAATAGCCCATTCGATTCGGACCTTCCATCCAGGTCATTAAATGAACAAACTCTTCTCTCCGTCCCTTCTGGTGATGAATATCTCTTTTGATTTGGACCTCCCGTCCAGGTCATTGAATGGACAAACTCTTCTCTCCGTCCCTTCGGGCAATGAACACTTCTCTCGAATCAATAAAATTTTCTCTCCGTCCCTTCGGGCGACGAATATCCCTTTCGAATCAACAAACTCTTCTCTCCATCCCTTCAGGCGATGAACACTTCTTTCGAATCAGCGAACTCTCCTCTCCGTCCCTTCAGGCTACGAATATCCCCTTTGAATAAATAAACTCTTCTCTCCATCCCTTCAGGCGACGAACACTTCTTTCGAATCAACGAACTCTCCTCTCTGTCCCTTCGGGCAACGAATATCCCATTTGAATCAATAAACTCTTCTCTCCATCTCTTCAGGCAACGAACACTTCTTTTAAACCAACAAACTCTTCTCTCCATCCCTTCAAGTGACGGACACTTCTCTCAAATCAATGAACTCTCCTCTCCATTCCCTCGGGCGACGAATATTCCTTTTGAATCAACAAACTCTTCTCTCCGTCCCTTCAGGCGACAAATGTCCCTTTTGAACCAACGAACTCTTCTCTCCATCCCTGTGGGTGACGAATAGCCTCTGGGTTCGGACCTTCCATTCGGATCATCGAATGTATAAGCCCTTCTCTCCGCCCCTTTGAGGATACGCCAGCCCTCGCATTTCGGGCACCCCGCTTTCGCTCTTGGCCGGTCTGCACAGGTCGCATGGTGGAACGATCCTCTCATCCTTTCCTTGAAAGAGCGAGCATTCTCCTGCGTCTGCATGCAGATCTTTATCAGGCTCGTCGGTAAAGGTGCGTCCAAGAGCACCCCATGTCGAGCGCGATTGCCTTGACGCTTTCGCCCGCGGCTTTACGGGCAATCGCGCTCGAAACGTCAGTATCCGTCAAGACATTCGATCGCATGTTCCGCGCTTGCTCCAGGTCAGTAGCCCAACGGCAGTTTGAGGGCTCGTAGTTTCCGTCGCTGTCTATCCGGTCGAGGCTTCGACCCTCGGGGCACTCGCCCATATCGCTCAAGAAAGTCTCGAAGTCGCCCCAAGCTGCGCACACTTTGATGCCTCTGCCGCCCCAATACTTGTAGCCGTTCGCTCGGGGGTTGTTGCAGCGAGTGCGCATCCCCGCCCAAATTCCGTAGGTTCTATTTTGGGCTGCGGCGTATCCGTGTCGTTTACGCGGCTTCGTTAGGGGTCTCGGCTCCGCGCGTCGATTTCGGCAGCCGCAATTCGTACTACGCCCTTTCAGTAAGTGGTATTTGTCGACGGAACGAATCTCTCCGCACTCGCACTCACAGAGGTACTTGGGGTGCTTGGCGTCGTCTCGATCCAAGCAGAGAACTTGCCAAGCCCCGAGTTTCAAACCGATGATTTCAGTCTTCACTACCAACTCTCCCTATCTCGGATCTCTTCGTCGGTCAATTTTGTATTGAACGTGCAGAATTTGCTGCCGCGGCGGTGAGGGAAGTGGTACCCGCAGCATCCGGTACGATCCGGGCGGCAGGTCTTATCGGGGCGGTGCAGCTCGTTGCGCTTACGCCACTCATCCACGCGTAACTCGCCCTTGCCGCACACCTTGCATTTCGGCGGGCGCGCATACGTTTCCGGCCGGTACTTCTTGTTCTGCCGCGCCTGGCAGATCGCACGCCGGCAGCGGCAAGGCCAGCTCACGGCTCCAGCACTTCGCGCAGAGCTTCCAGCACTTCGCGGCCTTTGTCGGTAATCCAACCCGGCTCGGAGCTCCCGTGCTCGGTCAACCCGAGGTCGTCAAGTCGGTACCACATAAAGTACCTTTCGCCCTCACTGCCGCCCCAAGCGCGCGCCGCCGTGAAAGATTCCAAGCTCAAGGCGCAAGCCAGCATGGCGCTGATGGTCGGGTGGAACGCGCGTAATTTCCACTACGTCAAAGAACTAAAGCCATTGTCCGAATACCTAAAATATTTTTTAGAATATTTCTAATTTTTTGAATTTTCTACACATTTTAAACTATTTAAATGCATAAAAAATCAAAAAAATAAGGCGGCCTTATCGGGTTCGGATCCAGTACGGGCCGGATCGACCCATTGATGACCTGTAGGGGGGTCACCCCCTCCGCCCGATAGCGGGGCGGCTATGGCAAAACCCTAGCCCCCGCCACGACACAAGCAAGGGGGGAGCTCCCCACCCCGGTCTGTCGCCCTATGGTGAGTGCTCCGCCGTCCCCTTGGGGCTGCTTCGCCGTCGTCGCCAATGACAGGGAGCGTCGGAGGATGCTCCCACCATGAGCACGGCGCTCGTCTGGTCCTTAGGCAGAGAACGTCGTCGTCCTGCCTCCTCCGACCACCCTACACCACCGGACGCCGCCGCCCGCCATGGGAAGATCCACTGACCCTCAAGGGCACCAAAAATCAGCCTTTAACGGGCTCAAATGGCCTCCTCCCCATGCCACGAACGGTGACTGCGGCCGTTAAGATGTGATCGATTCACTCTCCCTAGTGGATCAAACACTACATCATCATGTGCATTTTGATCCTCTCGATGTAGGGAACAATTCCCTGGCATCAATCGGTCATTGCTCATCCCATGAGCGACCCAATCGAGCGACGAACATAGAGCCCTATATAAGAACATGAATAACAAAAATACGACAAAATCATGCCAATTTTGATCAAACGAGCAACCTGGCTGTGATACCATTGTAAGGTTTCGACTAGAAGCATAGCGAAAATCATCGAAACCCTAGATTGCATATCGTTGCTGATTTTTCAAAATTGAACAAGATCGGTAAATCTCCCAATGTGAAGAACGATTCTTTACCTTTGCGGAGTTGAGAATCTCCCAAAAACCCGAAGATGAGCGAGAGGAAGATCCCGAGGTCACGAGCCATGCAAGCGTCTGACCTCTAGACATATCCACACGAGCAGTGGAAGCAGACGGGATCTCCTCCACGATCTCCATGCGCTGACCCGATCTCAACACCATCATCCACCAGGGAGGAAGGAGAGAGAAGGAAGGGGTGTCCCTTGGAGAGAGAGAGAGAGAGAGAGAGAGAGAGAGAGAGAGAGAGAGAGAGAGAGAGAGAGAGAGAGAGAGAGAGAGCATTATCAACCGCAGAACTACCTACTCTCCTCCTATCATTAAATGGCAATGGAGCACCATGATCAATACCATCATGAGTAGTATGCGTGTATTCTGACTCCCTTGGAAAATGTGTCCATTGTGAATTTCTCGAGACATGTGTGAACTCTGACATACCACCCTCACCCCTAATAGTACCCTATGTGCTGTCAGATGAGTCATCACTGATGGTGCGCTTAGTATCAGATCCTGTAGTTATCTGTGTATCTGCATCGGGATCTACTAATGGTGGCTATTTCTTTTTTTTTTTAGTGCCAAATCCAAACCACCCCTTTTTTGGGGGGGCTGAGATGGTGGTGGGTCCTTTGCAGCCTTTGAACTTGGAGTTTCTTTCCCCTTCTTCCTCTGTGAAAATCTCTGAGATCTTTGTGAAGGAGGAGCAAATGTCCGAGGCCTATGCAAAGAAGAAAAACCCCTCTGCGAAGAAGAAGTATCCCGCTGTGGCGGTGGCTATAAGGGTGCAGACTGTGGTGGTGGTGGTGGTTGTGAGAGTGCACAATGTGGTGGTGGTGGCTGTGAGGGTGGCTCCTAAGTGGTCCCTGCAGCAGGACCCTGCATCAACCTTTCCCACTGAGCATCATCATCAACAGCTCTCCTGCCTCTGCCTCTCCTAGTAGTGTTACGCAAAATGATATCATCTTCTAAGTCTGTATCATCATCCTCTACCACTATCTCCTCAACCTAAGATGTCCCTGCTATACCCTCTGCATCTGATGTTGCATATTCTCTAACTCTACCTACTGCAGCTATAGCTAAGAAAGTGTTCGGGTTAGGTGGATCCCCTGGATCAGGTGCCTCCTCGTCAAGCTCATATTCACCTTATTTTGTAGTTGCCGCTGCGACCCAAGACACGATAGGGTCTTCATCTTCGCGGAGATATGCAACATCCGTAAGATCATAATCTCCTTCCTCTTTTTTAGCATCCATTTATACGTGCTTCAACCTCAGCCACATATTGTAGTACACATAGACCAACTTATTCAGCCTTTGATGTGTCAACCTGCTCTTTATCTTTGTATGTATCAAAGCAAATGTGCTCCAATTTCTCTCACACCCACTAGAGGATGATGTTTGAGACAATACTTTAATAGCAATCTTCCTCAAGAATGGTGAACATCGTGGGCGTATGCCCCGACGAGACGGAGAGCAAGACGGCGGGTTGTGTGCTGGCCCACTGGCGATTCTCCGGCAACGCGGGCGGCGCGCAGAAGCCAGATGACCTTTGCGCAGGGTTTTCTTGTGTGCCTTGTCACACCGTAATGGACTCCAACGGTACGGCGCACGGTATCGAGCGCGGCTCCAAAGAGTGGTTGTTCTACGCATTTCGTGCGACCACACGGACGCTGCGCTGGTGGCACGACCACGACCTATTAACTGTCAAGGGAGCCAAGTAATGGACACGAAAGTTTGCCGAGAGTGCGGCGACACGAAGCCGCTGGACGCATTCCCGCCGCGGGCGGATTCGACGGATGGCCGCAGGCACGTATGCCGGAAGTGCAAGGGTCGGCACGACACACGGGAGGGTGGATATCAATGGCCGACCGATGAAATGGCCCCGCACTGGAATGCATGGAATGGTGCGGCGACTCCGGGCGCGCAGCTCGTGGCGGTGGTGTAGTGGACAGTCTTGTTCAGCAGGAGCTTGACCTGTACCGCAAGGCGGTCAACAAGATTGATGACCGAATTGAGTACAGCCTTTCCATGCCGTCGGATTCTAGGTGCGCTCTATACGAAATCCTGAGTGACCTTACGCAAGCGATTGCCGCGCTCCATGCAAAGCCCATCCCCTACGAAATCACTGAGAGTGGAAAGGCGGCGCTGAAGTGAGCGACCCACTGCTAAAGCAACTCCCGTGGCCGGTGTCAATCAATCGCTACCTGCGCCGCGCTGGCGTCCGCATGCACACCACGAACGAGGCCAAGGCATACCGGCGCGACGTTGGCTGGCTGCTGGCAGGCTCGCCAGGATTCGGATCGGCGCGGATCGCGGTGGAGATTGTGGCGTTCCCGCCCGACAACCGCAAGCGCGATTTGGACAACATCGCCAAGGTGCTTATCGACTCGCTGATGCACGCCGGCCTATTCGATGACGATTCTCAGATAGACGATTTACGCATATGGCGCGGCCCGGTTCGCAAGGGTGACGGGGCTGTCTCGGTTCGGGTGCAAGAGATTTAGGGGGTTCCATGAACTACGCACGATTGCACGAATGGATAAACGAGCGGGTCGAGGACTTGGTTGAAATGGGGGTTGCCACGCTCCCGCCACCAAGGACCCCAGATTTCTTAGTGTCAAGGAGAAAGTGAATAAAAAGCTTAAGGAGGGAGAAATCGCCAAAAATAAAGAAATCATGTTTATTGATCTAGAACAAGAGCTGGATGACGAAGAAAAGCCATGGTATTATAAGATTATGAAATATTGTTATGATTAGTCTTATCCAGAAGAGGCTATTGCGGAAGAAAAGAATGCCATTCAAAGAGTTGCTCAATGATATACCCTGGTTGGAGGTATGCTCTATAGAAGAGGTCTCACTAGGGTTTTGCTTAGGTGCCTTGACGATGATGAATCTTGGAAAGTCGTGGAAGAGGCACATTCAGGAGTGTGTGGCGGTCTTGTGAATAGCCAGATGTTAGTTAAGAAAATCCTTAGGCTAGAGCTCTATTGGCCCACTCTAGAAGTAGATTGTTCCATTTATGTTCGAAGGTGTGTTAAGTGCCAACTACATGCCGACAAAATCCATTCCCCTGCTTCTTCACTCCATCCTCTGTCCTCACCATGGCCTTTCTCCATGTGAGCTTTCGATATTATTAGACCTCTTGGTGATTCAAACCTCCTCACAAAATCGAAATCATTTATACTCATGGCCACGGAATACTTCACCAAGTGGGCGGAAGCAGAAGCTTACGTGGAGATCAAGGCGTCAACTGTTTGCAAGTTTATAATGAAGAATATCATTGTAAGATTCGGCATCCCGAGTACCATCATCACTGACAATGGACCACAATTCATCTCTCAATAGCTTCAAGATCTCTACAATAGGTATAGCATTGCATTGCATCATTCATCTCCTTACTATCCGCAGGGCAATGGGCAAGCAGAGGCAACAAACAAAACTTTGATTAAAATCATCAAGAAGACGTGTGAGGCTAATAAGTTAGTAGATTGGCCAGAAAAATTGGTGGAAGCTCTTTGGGCCTACCGCACTTCCGTTCGTACCCCCACGGGGCAAACTCCTTTTGCCCTTACTTATGGAATGGAGGTGGTAGTCCCTTATGAGATTCTTATCCCTTCTCTTAGAATACAACTGGACAAGGAACTCTCTATTGATGAGCGTCGTGAATCTCTCCTGGCCCAGTTGGAACTCTTAGATGAAAAATGTCTGATCGTCGCCGAGCATCAACACGGTTAAAGAATTGGCAAATAAATCAAATGCATAGTAATTAATATAGTGTTAGCATCATGAAAACAACAGGGAAAAACACAACAAGAAGCTGTCAATTCAGCATTTAATATTGCCACCATCATATATACAAGGAAAATTTTACATGGCTACATTAAAGGAAAAAGAAGAAAAGCTAATACATCAGGCCTCTGGCCCATCGCGAAGCGCGGCAGATGAAGGATCCTTGGCACCAGGCGACCTCCCCTCGGAACCCTCGGTGACGGCTGGTCTAGGCACTGACCCCACTTGCGTGGGAACTATCTCGATCGTGTGCCCTCCCGAGGATGCCGCAGTTGGTGATCGCTCGGACGAGATGGAGGCATCCCAGCTTCCCCCTTCGCTCGACGTCGGGAAGAAGAATCGGTAGCATCTAAGTCCGAGTCATAACGCTGCCCAGAAGGGAACACGAGTTCCTCGAGCACCTGGCCTTGAGCCTCCACGACAGCCCGATGGAAGCCTTAAGAGAACCCATTCTGCAGACCCCAATGGTAGCCTGGCTCATAGTAAGAGAAGGTGGCCCTCTGGAGAGCTGCCCAGTAACCCTCTGAGTATTTGTATTGTCAAGCGCCTCCACCCTGGCTATCTCCACCTTTCTCTCAAGCTCGGATGCCCTCTGCTCCGCCTCGGACAGTCTCTTCTCAGCTTTGGCCCGTGCACCCTTGGCTTCCGCCCGCTGTCGCTCGACCTCTCAGACAAAGCCATCGAGCCCCTCACGCTCAGCCTTCCACTACTCACTACGCTGGACCTAAACTTTGCACTCTGTCTCCAAGAGCCTATCTTTCAGTTCGATCATATAACGAGCATGGGCCAGCTACTCGGTCGATATCCAAGCCTCCTCTTGGTTCGACTGTACCTGCGCCTGAAGCGAGGTCACCTTCTGCGGAAGGTCTCCAAGATCGAGAGTCAACCATTCGACCTTCTGATCGGAGTACCCCAAGAAGATCACTGGACTGCTCTTGGCTTCAAACTTATCTAAGTCTCTTTTATCATTATTATGAATAAAATATTTGGAACCAAAAATCTTGAAATAAACCAAGTTTGGTTTCTTACCTTTCAATAATTCATCTAGGATTTTCTTATGGATAGGTCTTACCATGGCCGGGTGAACAGCCGACTCTAGTAAGCTGGCAACTAAGAACCTTCGTGCTACACCTCCGAACCTCAAGGAGGAACTGCTACACCTAAAAGACAAGGGTGACCCTCATCTAATTAGCTCGGTAGAGGTCTTGAGCAACCCTACCACAAAACAACAGCGGTAAAGAACAATGCTAGCAAAAACTACAACAATAGTAGTAGGAACAACAATAGTCGATAGAAATGTATGGCCTATAAGCCAATAACATGAGATGTGATGATGTCATTTCTTGAAATATCTTATTCATATTTATATTAATGCCATTTATTCATTGCATTTAATTTGTGTTAATGATTCAAATGTGATGAAGTCCCTGAACCTGTGCGATGATGGCTGGATCATAATGAGATTATGATAACGAGATCAATCATCTAGATGCACATGTTCTAAAAGGTTCCTAGTCATAGGAACTTCAAGAAGGGACATTGAAGATCTAGATAGACTGGCACACATGATACTTAATCATGTGATGGGTGTGATTGTCCTCATAATCATCAGGATGGAGACACTGAAGTACGTGCCTGGGTGCTCATTAGTGGAATGAGTACACTAAACTGACCCGATCTAGAATCCCTTAATGGTAGTCATATTGACTATCAATCAGGGTAGTCTAAGTCTCAATAGCATAGTTGGATCTTAGACCTGAGTCACTAAAGATGTCTTGCATAAGGGATGCTGAGTGTTTGATTATTGACTTTTGGACTTCTGCTAAGTGATCCTATATAGTTAGCTATTCAAACTCAATGTAACTCGTGCGAAGGCAATTAGTTTGACAACATGGGATCATTGACTCTTAGTATGATATATGAGAGAGAATGCCCTATGGATCTGTATTCAGGAAACCCCTGGCCAGGGTATGGGAGTTCATTATGAAAAAGGAGTTTTTCTAACGAACCAATTTGGAGTACAGGGTTTAGTAGAGCTGGGACACAACAAGGTTTGACAATTTGACCATACCCTAGTTCTGGGGGGGCATTTGATGAATGAGGATCTGTAGCTGTATGGAATCTATAGACGGAAAGGTTCCTGAGTGGGTTGCTTATCCCAAATGTCATTTGGGATCACGAGTCATTGCTTGATGCTTTTCGTGATCGGAAAGCCTGCTAATTCGGACAATGCGGGTTAAGAGATGGAGAATCCAAAAATTTCAGTGAGGAAGGTAAATCAGCAGGGAACGGATCCAGAGGCTCTGGGAGACAGGGAAGGTACAGGTTCGAAAATCTAGGAAAGAAGAATAAATGCAAATGCATGAAATGCAATGAATGCAAGGGATGCAGAGAATACAAGGGATGTAGAGAATGCGAAAAACACAAGGAGTGAGGGGATGGGAAACCTCTCCTAACCCAACGGGTGGCCCATAGGGAGGAATTAGCGGTTAATGGGAGGGTGGATGGAATAGAGTAGGAAGTGAATGAATTGGTGGGAGGCCCCTTAATACAAGAATGCCCACCCCTCCATGGCAAATAATGTGCTCGGTTGAATGGCTTCATGGTTGGAATTAATGCCCATGTGCTCTCATTTGATGAAGTGTCAACATTTGTGTAGCCACAAAATAAGTTTGGCTTCTTGAAAAGTGGCTCCATTAGAAGGGAAGGAAAATCCATACGAGGGAGTCAGAACTTAGGCATAAGAAGCTTTGTAGTGCCCAAGGCTCTTAAAATATGCAAGGTATTTGGTGGAATGGGTGCTTGCCCCTTGCATGGAAGTGAAGATGAGGTAAACATGGTGTTGAAGGTTTCCATCACGGGGTCCCCTGCTCGGCTCTTGAGCATGGACTTCAACATCTCATTAGCATCAAAATGTGTCATTACTATGCGGGAGGAGAACCCCTTCTTAGGAATTTATACTATAACGGAATGAGGGGTAATGACAACATCAAAAGTTGCTTAGCCAATGAGCAAAGTGATCTTGATAACCGTAGCCTTGGCCCTCAATGGCATCAATTCTTGGCATCTTTCCTTGGTAAGCATCATTGGAGACCTTTCACAAATGCCCGAAACAAGAACGCGAATTGGCATCTGGCAAATAAAGTCTTGGCTTTTGACTAGCATAGCCGCGGCCAAATCCTTCTTGCTTGGCTCTTGGATATCTTCTTCGGCACATATGCTCATAGAAACACACCCACTCCGAGGGGAGGTGGAGGAAGGTGAAGTGGCGGTGCGAGGCTTAATGGATGATGGCTGCGCAATGGAAGGCGTTAGAGGAAGGGTAGGTGGAGGTAGGAGTTGAAACACGTCGAACTTCTCCCCTTGCTCGGAAGCGGATGGGGTTGGCTCGGGTGCAAAAATAATTGGCCCCTGCTCAGGTTCGGCCATAGGTTCAGGTAAAGGGTTAGGTAGAGGGTTAGGGGTAATTGGCTTTGGGATTATAGGGATGGTGGAGGGCCGAAGCGGCGACAAGGTTACTTGGTTTGGAAATAGGGAAAGGGTTGATGGGAGGCTCGGCGGAGGCCAATGGAGTGTTTATTTATGAAGGCATAATGGTTGAAGGGGAATCAATGGAGAGCCCGGATGGCTTGGTGGCGGTTAATGGTGTGGAGGTTGAAGGAAGTATAATGGTGGAGGGTTTGGTGTGTAGGAAGCATCAGATTTTGGTGGGGCGTGAAGTCTTAAGGGTAGGGGAAGATTCATGGTGCGTCGACGTGGGTTGTTGGAAAACTGACCCATCATCATAACACCAATTGGTTTCATAAGTATGAGTAAGGATGGTGGCTTCATCCTAAGCAAGGGGTTCTTGGGATAACGATGGAAGGGGAAAGCGAAGAAAGCCCGGAGTTGGTGCATCTTGAAAATCTTCAAAGTCCTTATCAAGTGCTGGCTCAAATTCTTCATCATTAAACTCAAGTGGACGACGTGATGAATGTGTATTGACGGGTGGAGCATAATGGTGTGGAGAGTTTTGTGTATGTGGATGCGTATGTGGAGGTGAGGGGCCATACGAAGGAGTGTGATGGATGGGTGGCGGGCAGGCGGCGTCCACTTGATTATTGAAACTCATCAAAATATCTTACTTACTCAAGTTGATAATGTCATTACCATCTCTCCTCTCTTTCCAATCTTTCTCCATCTCGGTAATTTCATTCATGAATGAGTGAAGGGGATTGACTTGAGGAGGAGGAGGAGGCGGCCGCGGGCTTATAACCCTCTTCAGTTGTTCCTCCATGTTATGGATTTTATCAAGAAGAGCTTATTGGAGGGGTGTGACTTGTGATGTAGAGGGTTGACGTGGAGACCGTGGAGGGTGGAGAGGTGGACCCAAAAGAGGATCCGGTCGGAGCCTAGTTGCAAGGGATATATGGGCCTTGGGGCTGTGGAGGGTGAGGATGGTTAGAAGGCAATGGGTGATGGACCACCCAAGGGGGAGGATGAATAGAAGAGGGAGGTGGATGATGGGCCACCTGAGTAGGAATGGAAGGAGGGTGAGAAGAAGATGCTAGGTCCTCAACAATAACATTAAGGGCTTGGGTTTGTTGAGGGGTGAGATGCAAATCTTGGGAGACCTCTTGATTGTATGAAGGAGATGGTTCCTAGGGGAAAGTGGCTCGTGATTGATGCGAGGGACCATAAGATTGAGAATTGCCCATGGGGCGAGCAATACCATGAGAATGAGGACATGGTCCCTTAGAAAAATTGGGGTGAGAATTGTAGATTTGAGGGTTATATGAAGTGCTAGGTTGTTCATCCTCGTGATTGTAAAAATTATTAAACATGTTACTTTGATTATTGAAGCGAAACATTATGTGAATCAAGTAATAAACCAATCAAAGTAAGTTGCAAAGATCAAACAAGTGAATGTTTACGCTTGGTTTAAATTATTTTTCTTCCTTGATATGAATTATGGTTTTAACAAGGTTTGTGTAATTCACTCAAGGGAAGAACCTAGTTTCAATATGGTTTAACTTCGGTGCCAACTAGGTTGATTTTCTCATCACGTATAGGCCAACTAAACCTGGGGAACTTCAAAGGTACATCCTGCCCAGTGATCGAAGGGGGAATCCTTCGATGTTGGAGACTTACGTGTTGTGCATGTGTGGAGCATGCTTGATTTTATTGTTTTGATGATGTCCAACTATGACTCATTATTGATTTATTGAAAATGATTCGATTATGCTTTAATGTGCATGATAATGTTTTTGATGGCTCTCTTGTGTAAAGATCTCAACATTAAAGAGGGATTAAAGTGTGATATTGATAGATCATGGCACTTAGTCAAGTTGGCTTGGGAAGAAACAACAAGCAACAAGAAGATCAATAGTAGCAGTACAACAAGGCATTAGCAAGCTCAAGCTTGAAATAGTAGTAGAAATGGCAGTGCAAATTGGAAGCCTTATATGTGCTCAATCAAAGGAACAAAGGGCTCTCCTCATATTATATGAAGCTGAAAATGATTAGGAAAAACATCAAGGGCAAGGAGCTATGCATTTGATGTAATTTAGTTGGAAAGGTTGAGCATAAATTCAAGAGAATTTAATATGGGGAATACAAGGGTTGTAGAGGAGCCAGACACTCAGAAAACCACAGAGGAACACTCTGCAGCTTTATTCAAAGAAGAAGAACAGTGGAGGCCTCAAATCAGCAATGATATGTTCCAGAAAATTTCAGAAGACGATTCTAAACAGATAGTCAGGCCATCTTAGAAGAAGAGATAAGAAAGGCTGCTTTGAAATGGATCCCAATAAGTCACCAGGGCCAGATGGTTTTTCAATGGAATTCTATCAAGAATTCTGGGAAACAATTAAATTGGATGCTATGGCAGCAGTTTCAGACTTTCAAAAGAGGCTTGGAATGTGAAATGGTTTAACTCAACATATCTGGTCCTAATTCCAAAGAAAGCAAATGCAGAGTCACTGAACGACTACAGACCACTTAGTTTGCTAAATGGCATATTCAAAATCATAACAAAAGCTTTAGCAATTAGATTGAGAGAAATAGTGGGCAGCTTGATAGATAACAATCAGTCGGCATTCCTGAAAGGAAGATTCATTCTCGACAATTACATGGCAGCATATGAATGCATTCATGCGCAGAAGATTATAAGGAAACAATCCCTGCGCCTCAAAATTGACTTTGAGAAAGCATATGACAGGGTAAATTGGAAGTGCTTATTCAGAATTCTTCAGATTATGGGGTTTGATCAACAGTGGTTTGAAGGGATGAGGAGCTGTCTCAAGACTGCAACGTTCTCAGTGTTAGTTAATGGTACGGCTTGTGGATATTTTGGCAGTTCAGGAGGATTGAGACAAGGAGACCCACTGTCCCCTATACTTTTGTCTTACTTGGACAGGTCCTTAGTGCCATGTGGACAAAGGCAAGGGCAGCAGGCTTTATTGAAGGGATTAAGGTGGAAAGAGGCTCAGTGGAAGTTTCACATCTGCAATATGCAGATGACACAATCTTATTTTCATCTGTAGTGCAGGACAAGCTACTTAATCTGAGAGTATTGATTACACTACTTGAGACAGTAACAGGCCTGAAAATCAACTTCTCCAAGACTGAGATAGTGGGTATAAATTTAAATGAAGATAGGAGAGAACATGTTGATCAAATTCTAGGTGTGAGATGGGGATCATTTCCTATCGAGTGCCTGGGATTGCCACCATATGATGGGGTTATCCTCATCCTCAGCTTTAAAGAACTCCCTACTCTGCTGCCTGTAGATCTGGGTCAGGTTCTGGGACCCAACTTGCAGAAGCTACACCGACGGCCATGACGTGAATCAGCACAAACCCTCTTCTGTGAGTTTGTTCTACTCCGAGTCTACTTTGCTCCAGAAGTGGTCTTGTGTCGTTTCGACTTCGGCACAGATCATGACATCCATTTTCGTACGACTACACATCGCCTGTATGAATCTGTTCGCCCAGGATGTGAAGCAAGTTTGCAGAATGCACCACCCCTTCCCCATTAATCTTCTAGTCAAGCTTTTTCTCTGAGGCATCCTTCTTGACGTCCCGAGACCATCCCAAGTGGTTTGGTCATGTTTTGATTTCTATGCTGTCCGTACCACTCCGAGCATCCTGCCCCTATCTGCCCACTCGCCCAGAAAATAGAGGCTCACGACAGAGGCAACCACGACCCGTCCAGTGCTCCGATGGTCCTAAAATTTTAATGGTACGTAGAACTCCCAGTTCTGTATCCATCCTCACTGATCCCGCCTCTTTTTGAGATCTATATCCAGTGTACCATTTTCTGCATCGAGATTGCACCATCCTGTCCTACAAGATAGAACTGTGCAGGTCACCTTCGTCGCCCTGTCCAGACTGCCTGTGACCTCGGATCATCACCAAACTTCGTGGAGCATTACTGAACTTCATCAGTGATGATTTGGCGCAAGCGGCACCTCGTTTGGAGTTCTGTGTGCAGCGTACCAGGTGATACATTCTGATTTTGTCCAGTGAAACTATGCGTAGGGCAGCAGGCCCATCTCCCCTTCCCCATGTTCCCCCCGTCCTACGTGAGGGTAGTTTTGTATTAATTATCCCCATCCCTATGATCCCCACCCTGTGTGGAGCGTAGTGCCATAAGGCTGTACTCATAGGTTAACATCGGACGCCGCCATCGACATTCCCATAGGCGCGCTCGTCCTACATCAAAGATGATAGTCCGGGTGAGTTTTGCCCATTATTCTTGACCTATTAGCGCCATGGGATATGCAAAAGGGCTCCTAGGGGAGTAAGTGATGAGTGCTAATTTTTTTATGATAATTCACATCACATATATCATTTCATATGCACATAATTAGCCAATTATGCATACTTTGCCACTTTTACCACATCAAAGGTTTACTCAAAACCCATTTACATGTGATCTAGGTTGGTTTCAGTGGCCCAAACCCAAAACCACATTCAAACGTTGCATGAGGTGAAGGCTTTAGGGTTTTCAAGTCAAAAATGGGTAGGCGGCTAAGGTTTTGGCAGGGTGAGGAATCAACGGAACAATACGTAGAAGACTTGTAGTTTTAACACCATAGGTTTTCCTCCCTCTATAAATAAACCCCCCATCGGACGAGCCAAGGCTATTGTTGCTGCTCATCGTCATCATTTTCCTCTGCTGTGCAAGCGTGCGGGGGTGTTCTTATTTTGCCAAGAAGAGCCTCCTGTTGCTTCTTCCGTTCTTCGACTGTAGTTGCTGTTGAAGTTGCAGTTGCTACTGTAGATACTTATTCTCTTCTTCTTCTCTTCACATCGTCATTCCTATTTCACCCCAAACAAGAGGTAGGTTTTCTCAAGAATAAGCCCAATACGTAGTAATAATATTAGACTGCATGCATTGAGTAGTTAGTTAAGCTAATTCCTCTTGATTACATGAACCCTGCTTGTGTTATTTTGGAGTTTTCTTTACACAGGTAAATGGCGACCAGGGCACTAGGTGCTCATTAATGGGCAACCAGAGGACTAGGCACGCATTCTTGAATGGGCGACCAGGACCCCAGCCATCCATTAATTGGCGACCTTGTGCCTGACCACCAATTCCTCATCGATCATGCGTTCTTTTACGATGTTCTGTCTGCATGATAAAAGGCCATAGTCTGTGGACATCAATTAATGGGTGACCAGGAGGTAGGCGTCTATTCTGTAATGGGCGCCCACCCCCTGAGTCACCCATTAATGAGAGACTGCTCACACAGGCGCCATTTTCTTCTAGATAGTTAATAATCACCCACGTATAAAACCTTGTAATCATGAAACTAGACGTTGATAAGCATGATTATGAATTTCCTTGATGATATCTTTAGTTACTGTTCATGCAAAACTTGAGTTCCAGTTCATGCAAAACCTGAGTTCCTTGTTGGTATCATTATATTCACCGCCTCTAATACGTTTGT
The DNA here is from genome assembly GCA_024336825.1 of Amorphophallus titanum. Lineage (NCBI taxonomy): Eukaryota > Viridiplantae > Streptophyta > Magnoliopsida > Alismatales > Araceae > Amorphophallus > Amorphophallus titanum. Next base: position 27,326,205 of record JANBPO010006859.1, read on the forward strand.
GGAATAAGTAAAATAGAAGAAAAAAAAGGGAGATTGATGTGACACAAAGTGGGCAGCAATGGATGATGACCCTCAGACCTACTAGGATTTCAATTTCCTAGGAAAAACCCAAGTCCAAGGATAGGTCGACTTTTAAACCCGTGATATTGGGTAGAGCCATGGGATTAAGTCAATATAGGGCATTTAATCACACGATTAAAATATGAAATTAATTAGGCTTTAAATCTCTTGTAGGATCATGGTCACTGAGCGTGCACAGTGGCACTAAATGCAGCGCACTGTACAAGGCCTTACCCAGGTGCTATAGCAAGTGACGCAGGGTGGAGCAAACCGTGGAGCAAGAGATCTCTACAGGGGCTTCTGAAACATGAACCCACCTAAGTTCGTGGGCTCTTCCAAGATGATGCGGAGAATTGGTTGAAAGAGATTGAGCGGATATTCCATGTCATGCAGTGCACGGATGATGAGAAGGTTTTATTAGCTACGTTCCAACTGGAACGAGACGTGAGGTGTTGGTGGGAATCTGTTGAAGCTACCTTACTGGAGGAGAATGTTACCTGGGCTGACTTTGTTAATCATTTCAACAATAAATATTTCTCCGACCACATCCAAGAGAAGAAGGCTGCAGAGTTCGCTGCTCTAATGCAAAGGACCCTGACTGTGGTCGATTATGAGGCCCAATTTTTAAGGCTGTCAAGGTACGCACCTCACCTGGTATGTACGGAGAAGATGAAAGCAAAGCGCTTCTTAAATGGGCTTCAACCAAAGTTTATCACCCATCTAGCACCGATGTACATCCAGGTGTATTTGGAAATGGTTCGACATGCACAGCTGTTGGAAGATGGCACAGAACTGTCAGACAAGATCTGTGGGAAGGATAAGAAGGAGAATGTCACAAGCTCCTACAACTTCAAACCTTCTTTTAACAAGAAGCGGCCCTATAATGGAGGAGAGTCCTCCAAAGAGAAGAAGCCCAAGCAAAACAATAAGCCTTTCTCTATCACTGCACCACCCAAGGAGAATTGCAAGTATTGTGACAAGGTTGGCCATAAGGTCGATGAATGCTGGAGAAGACTAGGAGTGTGCATCCGATGCGGGAGTCGGGAGCACAGGATTCCTGATCGTCCCTTATTGAATGAACAGAATGAACAGACGACTAAGGAATAAAAATGCCCAGTGAAGAAACAAGGTCATCTCCAAGCTCTTCAGGAGACAGAACCAATAGAGTGAGCCGGATCTAGTGTTTTAACGCATTATTTCATGGTTTGATGGCATCAATCGATGCCTTAGGGCATGGGGAAGAGTTTTCCCTTTGTTTCTCCTTCACCTGGGGGTGAATGGGACGTGGGATGGCATTTTTGGGCCATTCCTGTCGTTCTCGATTTTTCAAAATGAAAACGGTCCTACCAGTAACCGTTTCTAGGTGAAACGGCCCACCCGGTGATCGCTAGCCGACCAAGGAGTATCGGCAGGTTTTGCAGTCATGCGATTGACCACCACCTCCAGCGGCGGCCAAGTGGTAGACCGTTTTCCTCATGGGCCGACGCGACCCCCGAGGGCGAGTCTTGACCGTTGTGAGTTTTCTCTCGATTAAGCGGTCATGGAGTGACCACCTCGTTTCCATTTGCAGTCCCAGAGTGACCATTTTAGGGTGAAACGGCCAGGAGGTGACCGTTCATCCCTTCTCTTACCCCCCGTGGTGAGGTGGTCTTGTGGTGGCCGCTTCTACCATCGGGTGGTCTAGCGATAGACTGCCAATCCCTCTTGCGGTCAGAGCATGGCCGTTTTCTGGGTTTTAAGTGGCTCGAGGTCGGGAAGAATAGCGGCCATATGACTGATCGCTAGGTGACACCCAGCAGTCAGGCAATGGACCGCCATCCTTCTCGGTAGTCTGGGAGTGACCACCTAGTTTTTGGAGGCGTCAGTGGCTATGCGGTCCTGGCTGGACCGCTATGCTAGGTTTTGCGGTCCTAGCCAGACCACTAAGCTCTGGGACGGTCCAAGGAGGACCGCCTCTTGGCTTTCGTGTTTGCCGTGCCTGTTTAAATATTATGTTGACCCCCGGTCGACCCGATTGTGACCCAATGGTCGACTTTCGATCTCGTGAATGTCTCGAACATCCCGACAATTCTGTGTCTGTGTTTTAGGGTGTCTGGAGGTACCGTGCTATCTAGATTAGCGTGTCCGTAGATTTGAAAGTCCAGGTGACTCCATGTGTTCTGGGCTTTTGTGTTATGCTTGATCGAGTCACCGTGTATCTGTGTGAGTGCGGTGGGGGTTCCCCCGCACGTCGTGAGTTCTCCGAAAAGTGGTTTCCAAGTGGGCCATGCATAACGCCTTGGACTACGAGTCCAGTTACCCATCCGGGGCTAAATAAGTTGTCTAGAAGCTGAAAAATGATGTGCATATAAGAATCTGAAAATAGTGAAATCTGAAAATGAAGACTTGTTGAAACAATTAAATGAAAAAAAATCAAAATTGGATGAATGTGAGAAGAGCAAGGAAGAGATTGAAAGAAATTTCAACATTTTGAATGTTGAGCTAAAAGGCTCAAAATCATTATAGAGAGAGAGATAAAGGGAAAACAAAAGGTTGATGAAGTTGAGAAAGAAAGACCCAAGAATGTGAAGAATGGAGTGGGCCATGTGCCCATGAGGAAAAATTTCCATGTGAATAACAAATTTTAGAATTCATTTGGTTCATTTTATTATTCTCCTGTTGATATATGGGTTGATTCAAATGTTGATATAGCTCTTATGGATATACGAAGAATAATATTGAAAAATCTCATGTGACATATTTTTATTGTGGAATGATCAGCCATTCAATGTATGTATGTAATACAATGAAGTCTAACGATGAATTGTTTGAAAGAAAATACAAGAAATTTCATGTTTCTACTAGTGCTAACACTGTAGGACCCAAACTTACTTGGGTACCTAAAAACACTTGAGAATTGTCTTTGAATATATAGGTCTGCATGAGAGCCAAATAGACAAAGTGGTATCTGGACAGTGGTTCTTCCAGACATATGACGGGGAATAAAGAGCTCTTTTCAGACCTGAGAAAGAAAGATGGAGGACTGGTAACCTTCAGTGGTAAAGATAAAGGTAAAATTATTGGAATTGGACGAATAAGTAAAAATCCTAACCAATCTATTGATGATGTATTACCTGTTGATGGTTTATACCATAGTCTGTTAAGTATTAGCCAATTATGTGACAAGGGTCACAAAGTGATTTTTGAAAACACTCGTTGCTCAGTTGTAGATACAAATTCGAATGAAATAAAATTCATTGGTGTTAGAGATAACAACATTCACATTCTTGATTTTGAAGATTTGTCAAAAGGAAATTTTTGTTTAGTTGCTAATAAGTCGGATGATGCATGGTTGTAACATCGTCAACTTGGTCATGCCAGTTTAGTGCTTTGTCCAAATTGTTCAGATTTGATTTAGTTAGAGGGCTACCAATACTAAATTTTGATAAAACTAAAATTTATGATACTTGTGCCATGTCATCGTGCTCGGTGTCACCGATAGATAGAGAAGTAGTTGTTCTCCCTTTTGCGGCTTGGAGAGTATGGGAGGAGTCGCCAAGCAGTGCTTCAATTCCTCAAATGCCTGCTTGCATTCTTGATCCCATTCGATCTGCCATTTCTTCTCCGACACTTTGTTGGCTTGCTTGATGAGCCAGCAGAAGGGAAGGCATCTTTCAGCAGCTCGGGACAGGAACCGGGTCAAGGCAGCGACGTGATCGATGAGGCACTACACGTCTGTTACTCGTGTCAGTCGCTTCATCTCTAGTACCACTCGAATTTGGTCTGGGTTCACTTCTATTCCTCTATGGGTAACAAGGAAGCCAAGGAACTTGCCTGATTTTACACCGAACGCGCACTTGTTTGGGTTGAGCTTCGTATTGTACTTTCTGAGCATCGCGAATGCCTCCGCCGGGTCTTTCAGGTGCTCAGACACTCAGAGGCTCTTGACGAGCATATCGTCGATGCAGACCTCCATATTGCGGCCGATCTATGCGTTGAACATGTGATTGACAAGATGTTGATAGGTCACTCTCGCGTTCTTCAATCCAAATGGCATGCGTGTATAGCAGTATAGGCCATGGTCGGTAACAAACGTTGTCTTATCCTGGTCAGGTTCGTGCATGCTGATCTGGTGATACCCAAAGTAGGCGTCTAAGAAACTCAACATTTCGTGACCAGCTGTAGCGTCGACCAGTTGGTCGATCCGTGACATGGGAAGCTATCTTTTGGCGTAGCTTTGTTAAGGTCGGCATAGTCTACGCACATTAGCCACTTCCCATTGCTCTTAGGGACGAGGACTACGTTTGCTACCCAGTCCGGATACCAGGTGGGTCGAAGTAGCCCTGAGCGCAGCTTCTTACTCACTTGTTCCCTGATGATGGCCTGTCACTCGAAAATGCAGCGTCTTCGGCGCTGCTGGACTGGGCGGTAGCTTGGATCCAACCTAAGTTGGTGTGTGATGATCTCTAGTGGGATTCCGGAGAGCTCGTCCTCGGACCAAGTGAATACGTCCTAGTTGGCTGCGAGGAAGCTTATGTAGGCTTCTTTTTCTTGCTCGGATAGGGTGGCCATCCTTAGTGTTCTACTTGGGTCTTCTCCCACCTAGATGAGTTATAGGTCCTCCATTGGGGTGCTTGTGCTCGGACCTAGGTCTTTCATCCTAACCTTCTTCTCTGGGGTCGTCTCCTCGTGTTGCCGATCGCGCATTGAAATGAGATAGCACCTTTTAGACTCCCTTTGATCTCCTCGGACTTCTCCCACTCCACGAGGCATGGGGAACTTAAGTTTCTGGTGGTACGAGGAGGGGGCACCTCGAAGGGTGTCGAGGATTCCTCGCCTTATGATGGTGTTATATCCGATCATTGTGCAGATGACCGTGAAATCTGCCAGGAAGGTTACATCCCTTGGTGCAATCCCAAACGTAATCGGTAGTGAGATATGCCCCTTCGGGCGGGCCGTCTTGCAGAAGAAACCATACAATGACGTATGCAATGGCGTGATTTGAGACAAGTCTACTCCCATAAGCACAAGACAATCGTACGAAATAACGTCATGGTCGCTTCCATTATCAACCAAAATATGACGTATGGTACATTGATTGATGGTGGATGAGACCACCAACGCATCAGAATGGGGAGTGGTTACACCATCTAAATTGTCATCGGAGAAGATGATGTGATCCTTCAGGTGTTCCCAGGCGGCAGCTTCCCGTTGGGTGCTATCGCTTCGCTCCACATTGTTGATGGCTGACGCGTACTGCCGTCATCTGGTCACGCTGTCTCCGCCCGAGGCCGGCCCCTCAGAGATCATCATGATCTCCTTCCCATTGGGTTGGTTGTCGATGGGCGAAGGGGTTCGTTGTCGCTTCTCTGCAGCCTTGGCGATAAACTTGTCGAGGAGCCCTCGCCGAACGAGATCCTCGATGGCATCCTTCAAGTTGATGCATTCCATCGTATCGTGGCTGTGGTCGTGATGGAAGTGATAATACTTCTTCTTGCTCCTCGTGCTCGGATCCGACTTCATCCGGGGAGGCCACTTGAGGAATGGCTCCTTGCGGATTTCCACCAGGATTTGGTCAGGAGGAGCTGTTAGGGGTGTGTAGTTGCGGTAGTTGCCCCTTTCCATGTCAGGGTGATCACGGCAGTCTCGATCCCATCGCTCCCACTTGTTCCGCACTTCGCGTGTTGAGTCGGCGGATCTCTTCTGGTCGGACCTTTCGGTTCCGGCTGCGTGGCCCAAGGCCATAGTGTTCTCCTCGCACCGCGCATACTTCTATGCCAAGGCGAGGAGATCGGTGAGGGTCGTCGGGGCTTCGACTCTGAGAGCGCGTCGAAGAATGTGATCTTGCGTCCCCTGGGTGAGTGCGATGGTGGCGATCTGATGTCAAGGTGTGGGATTCAGAGTGCCTCCGCATGAAAATGGAGACGAAGTCCCACAACGTCTCTTCTCTCCCCTGCCTAAGAGCGAGTAGGGTCACCGCGGACTTGGCTACCTTTCGGCAACCAATGAAGTTTTCCTTAAACAGCTTCTTGAGCTGCTAGAAGGAGGAAATAGTCCCAGCCGGAAGGGACTCGAACCAAGCCTGGACGTTCTCCCGGAGGGTTGTAATAAACTCCAGGCACTTCACAGCATCTGAGGCCCGGTGGAAGACCAGATGAGACTCGAAGCTGAGCATGTGATCGGCCGGGTTGGTGGTGCCGTCGTACGGGGTGAAAGATAGCAACTATAGCTTGGGCGGAATGGGAGCTTCCATGATCTCATTAGAGAAGGGAGCATGGAAGTCTTGGTCCTCGTCGATGAGACCCCGATTTTTGGCAGCGAGGAGGACGTCATCCAGGTAATGGACCTTGTCCTTGATTTTGTCGATCCGCTGGAGCCACCGATCCATCTCCGGGTTGGAATGCAGCGGGCTGCGCACCCTTGGTGTGGGCGAGCTGCGCGATCATCGCATTCTTGCGAAGTAGACATGGGAAGCTTCCCATAGTTGGTGGGCATTCGGGACGATCCGGGCCTCCTCGTTCTGGTGCTTTTCGGACGGAGGGCATTGGGGGTCCACTTGCCGGTTTAGGAGGGCCTGACATAGTCCCGTTAGGGCCTCAATCTGTTGGCGTATCTCAGCGAGATTGCCTGGCGTGACTTCTTGGCATGGATGAGTAGAAGATGCTTCTTGTGACCCACGCCAGGAGTTGGCTCCCTGATGGGAACTGCGCCCCTAGTTGCTGGCATTGTGAAGACTCCCACGGGGTGCCATGGCCTTTGGTTCGTGCTCCCACAGACGGCACCAAGAAGTGTAGCGACAGAAATTTAGTTTCTATGTCACGTACCACCTTCTCAATGTCTTTTGTTACCCGAAGGGCATGTCTTGGGCCCCTTTTTATAGAGTATCAATTACAAACTCTGGATTTTGATGTTGTTATTTACTAAGTTGTTCCACTTCCCATTTTACAGAACAGTGTTGAGTGCAGGGACTGGCAACCACTTACTGTTAGTCATGCTTGATTTTCTCACTATGTACCGGTGTAGGGGGCACGAGACTGGGCTTGTCTGATTTCTGGGCATTGGAACAGAGGACTGGGTATGGGAGATGGTGTCACTGGACTTTGAATACTGGAAGCCGAGTGCTAGGTACTGGGAAGTAGGAGAAAAGACCAGGCGCTGGGGTTCAGCCCCTTAAAAAGGGGAAGACCCGTGTCGTGTAAGGTTAGCGTAGGCCTGTCGAGGTGTGGCGACCTACGGGGTTAAGGCTGGGAATTGATTCTGGAGTGCTTCAGTTGCAGGTTGACGTCTGGGTATTGGCTATCTTTATGTCATTAGCTAGCAATGTAGTTCACATTGGCTTGAAAAACTGGAGCTGGGCTGGCCGAATGGCCCTAGGAGGCATCACAGTCGAAAGCTAGGATTGGGGACTGGAGTTGGTCGGCTGACCTGTGATGGGATTGTAGCTGATATGCTAGAGTTGGATGCTGGTACTGGGTCAGGGTGACTGGCCCTGGGTCTGGATAACTGGCCCACAGACGTGCTGTAGCCGAACTACTGGACTGGCGACTGGCACTGGACCTGAGTGGCTGGCTTGTGGAGGCGGTGTAGCTGCGGTGCTGGAGCTGGCGACTGGTACTGGAACTGAGCGGCTGGCCTGCAGAGGCGTTGTAGCTACGGTACTGGAGCTGACAACTAGTACTGGAACTGAGTGGCTAGCCTGCGGAGGCGTTGTAGCCACGGTACTAGAGCTAGCGACTGGTACTGGAACTGAGCGGCTGTCCTGTGGAGGCGTTGTAGCCGCGATGTTGGGACTGGCAACTGGTACTGGAACTAAGCGACTGGCCTGTGGAGGCGTTGTAGCCGCGATACTGGGACTGGTCGACCTACCATTAAGGCAGGTAGCCGAACGTTGAAGCTAGGCTAGGTGTTGACCAGCCTTCGGGAGTGCAGTGGCCGCTGTTATTGTGGGGTGGTGCTGAGGTCACCATCGGCAGGATGTCATTAAGGGAGTTTCGATGGAAATTAGGCTGAGATTCTTTTGGATAAAATGTAAATAAAACTCTCAATTTTCACCAGGATCAAACGGCATCACATTTGACTGAGAATCCGCGGAGAAAATGGTGGAACAAGCTACTAGTTTAACCACGAGTAGAGAGAGAAAAGCCAACCAAATCTAGGATCTCAGCCTTGAACGCGGTCGAACGATGGGCTGCCCGCCTACATACACGATCCATTGTTAGACTGCCTATATGCATCGGTGGAAAATAAATATTAAGATAAACAAGCCATTTATCCAAATGAACGGACCGACTGACCCGGCGCAGGACTCTCAGGACACAAACGGTCCATCGATAGACCGTCTAGCCAGTCACACGGCCCATTACCAGACGATTTACACGTTGTCGGTGATAAATCAATAAAAATAAGATAAATAGATATTTATCTAAAAAATCAACCCATTTAGGACTCTGGCCACTAAACGGTCTACTGATGCACCATCTAACTTGCATACACGGCCCACAGAAAGACCGTGTATTGGGTTGTCGGTGGAAAATTGGAAAATAGCCAATTAATCCATAGGCAAACCGATGTAGGACCCTGAGCGAATAAGCGATCTCCGATATGACCGCCCAACATCTTACACGGTCCATCGATGGACCGCGTTTAGGCTGGGTGACGAAAATTAATAAAATAGGATAAATAAGTCCATTTACCCTAAAGACTAAGTGAAATCAAGGCCCATTAAGCCCGAACTCGAGAGCAAGCCTAGCCAGGGTGGAAATACCCATAAAATGAGCCTAAAGACATGCCTGGAAATGGCCCAATGAGTAATGGACAACTCGAGGCATCAAATAATGGTCAGAGGAATGGCTCAACCCGTTGGCAAAAAATGGGTGTCAACAGCCATCAGACGCAGTGCCAATTGGTGGTAAGGGAGAAGCTCCTGCTTCCGCACATTGAACTCTCCTTCCAATTGTTTTACAACCAGCATGGAGTCCCCGAACGCCTCAAGCATTCAATTTTTCATGGACAGAGCAATTTGCAATCCGATGACCAGGGCTTCATATTTCCCTTTGTTATTTGTGCATGGCTGCTTTATTGAGTAGGAGGTATATATGACCTCCCCCTCGGGGGACTTCAGGACGGAAGTGTCCACACTGAGCTAACCAGAGTCGACACTTGGTTGAAACAACAAGATCTAGCCATCCTAATGAGATATATACAAGGAGGACAAAGAAGGCCATGTCAACCCATGAACTATATACATGAAGCACATTCATTTCATCAACTTATGAACATTATGCAACCAAGTGCAATACGTGAATCTCATTCAACTCAAATAGTAGGAACCAAGGGACATTTTTCACAGAACATACACATAATATTTTGTTATCATCAAAACCATCACCAAAGACAACTAGGGAGCACAGTGAACCCAACACGCCTTCACCACCATTGCCGGGACCTTCAAGCCCATCGCTATCTCCACCTTCATCTCTGCCGCCTATCATGCCCGTCATCACCGCTATCCCTTCACCATCCAAACATATTCCCTCTACTTCTCCACCCACCTCCACCCCACGGAGTGGGTGTGCGCTGCCTCTGGTGCCCCTCGAGTCTGGTCCCTGAGGCGATGATGAGCTAAGTCAAGAAAGTTTGGCGCCAGTTATACACTTCAAGATTCAAGATTTTGCCTATCGCATGCCGGTCCGCGTCCTGATCCCTGGCTATTTTGGAGATGATCTACATGTACTTCCAAAGGTGGCTACTAAGAAGAGCTCTCTTACGCTAGTGTTAGTTTCTTCCCGAGCAAGGCTGGTGGCAATCTCATTGCTCGTCGGAGGATTGACCATTGATGTTGTTATTACTTCTCGCTCTATTACTGTTCAAATTGCTGGCCAAGAAGGGTTCTCTACCCGAGTTGTGCTGACCCATACGGCTTCCAAGAGTTTACTAGATTCTATGTTCAGGGGGCAATTTGCCGTATCTTCAGTCTTTTCCAAGGACATTCTGCACTTTTTATGCATTCTCCCTCGGTTTGTCGGTGAGCCGGCCATGTCAACGCCGTGTATTTCTCTCCCTCAGTTTCATCCTGCCCTTTTATTAGGAGAGTTATGCTTCAAGCCCGATTGCCGAGTGGAGTTGCCAAATCTCAAGGTTCTCATGCCAAGTGATAAGACTCCATAGTTTTCTAATATTCGTCATTCTGAGGAGTTACCTGTGTAAGAATGTCCTGATATTGTTAGCACCGAGTATCTAGGGGCAACCGTCCCAGCTAGGTCGCATGTTGATTTCGTGGTTGGATTGCTGAGGACATCCAGCGGGCATGATAGTATTTGGTTGCTGATGGATAAATTGACGAAGACGGCTCGGATATTATCGATCAAAGTCTGTTGGAGTGTGCAAAGGTTGGCCCAATTGTATGTGGAGCGGATCGTTCCGTTGCATGGAGTCCATGTCTCCATTGTGTCTGATCGTGATCCTCACTTCACTTCGGGATTTTGGAGGAGTTTCCAGAGAACTCTAGGCATGGAGTTGGCATTTAGCTCGACCTATCATCCCCAGTCGGACGGTCAGTCAGAGAGGACCATCCAGACTTTGGAGGACATGTTGAGATCGTGTTGCTTGGAGTGACAGGGGAGTTGGGTCCACCATTTATCGTTAGTGGAGTTCGCCTACAACAGCAGCTATCATTCGAGCATTGGCATGGCTCCTTATGAGGTGTTGTACAGACGACCGTGTCGGACTCCGCTTGATTGGTTTGAGGTGGACGAGCGTGCCTTGACAGGACCAGATTTGGTGCAGCAGTGTGTCGAGGTGGTACATTTTTTGGCAGAAGATGTTGGCGACGCAGAGCCGGCAGAAGAGCTATGCCGATTGGAGGAGGCAACCCCTCAATTTTATAGTGGGAGACCGGGTGTTTCTGAGAGTTTCTCCTATGAAGGGTGTAATGCGTTTCGGCAAGCGTGGGAAGTTGAGTCCACGTTACATTGGTCCTTTTCCCATCGTCTAGCATATTGGTGAAGTCGCTTATCGGTTGCAGTTACCCCCGGAGCTAGCTGTTGTGCATGACGTGTTTCATGTGTCGGTGCTGTGGAAGTATATGCCTGATGATTCTCATGTCTTGGAGGATTCTGTTTGGCCTGAGATGACCCTAGACTTATCTCTGCCGGAGTATCATATCGGCATTGAGGATCGGCGTGAGCAACGCTTGCGGAACAAGATTATCCCTCTGGTTAAGGTGGTCTGGCAGCGTCATGCTGGAGGTGAAGCATCATGGGAGCGAGAGGATGAGATGCGACAGTAATATCCCTACTTGTTCGAGTGAGTTTCCTTCCCCTACTCCTGTTCTTTAGTTTTAAATTTTGAGGATGAAATTTATTTAAAGGGGGAGGGCTGTAACGTCCTAAATTTTTCAAATGTTTTTTGGATCACTCTCTGCGTGTTCCATGTTAAGTGCAAGTGAAAGAATCATGCTAACATGCAACCTCTCTCTCTCTCTCTCTCTCTCTCTCTCTGTGTGTGTGTGTGTGTGTGTAGTGTGTGTGTGTGCACGTGCGCTGTTCCATATTAAGTGCAAGGAGAAGAAGCATGCTGTGTGTGGGTGTGGGTGTGCAAGGAGAAAAATGCATCTGCTTGTCCACAAAGAGAGTCTTTGCATGCTTGATAAGAATTTAAAGAGATGATGTTTGAATCCACTGGACAATTTGTGGACCGGGGAGACCTGAGGTCATCCGTAGGCCCATCAACGTAAAGCACATAAATGAGTACCCATCGTCCGCTTTGATTAATCTACACCTGGATTATCTAATGTTGCTCAATTATCCGATGGATAATTACAATATTTATTCGTATTCGATTCAAATCTATTTTTTGAATAATTTGAATAAGATGTTCCTTTTTCTTAAAAAAATTACATGTTAGATTTTTGATACAAAATCATGGGTAGATCATAAAGATCTTGATACAATGTATGTTAATATATATATTGCATATATATAAACATAGTGAAATGATCAAATAGGAACGTTCGCACTATAGTTACAGTGTGGACACCCCACTTTAGTCTCATTTTATAGATTTTTTAATTTGTTTTTGAGGTGGAACTCAAAGTCTCTTAACTTCGAGTGGATGTCAAGTCACCTATTTTAATCACTACTGACATCTTTGTTTTAGATATATGACTAATTCAAATGATATTACTCATGATACATGGGAGTATGCGCAACAATAAAAATAATGTAGAGGTATGGAGCAGAATACGTGAGATTCTGAGAGTATATATGTGCAATTAGTCCATGCATGTGAGGGATGGCAAAAGCTAATTAATTGCTTCTTTTTTGGTTACTTTTGCATGAGAAATGCATGGCATCATCCATCATTCTCTTTGAGTCCAGAACAAGGTTTGCTGAGCCGGTCGACCCGGTTGACCCGGTCTCGACTTGGGTCAGGTTGGGTCGGTTCCGTCTCGCTCCGACTCGGTCCGTCCCGTTCTAAAAAATCACTATTACACCCAAAAAATGATGAGATGAAAAAGATGATGATGCAAAGTAAAACAAAGAAACAAAAAGGAGAAATAATCAGATAAACTTCACTTCATGAGTCTAATGCTTAGATATTGAATTCAAAACAGCCTCTACACCTCAAATGCTTTACCTATTCACATTCCTATCCACACTCTTTTCCCTTTTGATGATGACATAGGGGGAGAAGTGTGAGATGAGTCATGTTGAAGTTACCAAAGTGTGAGTTGAGAAGTTGAGTAGTCATGTTGAAGAATGTTTTTGTGTTTGCTGAGTCTCATATAAGGTGGCTGCATTATGGTTTGCATTGTGGCTAGGTTAAGCTTCTGCTTTTGCTAAGCTTCTGCGTTCTTTGCATTGTTTGTTGTTGGGGGTCTGCTGAAATGTTAGATGCTAAAATTAGAATCCTTTTCACTCTAAATGAAATTCATAATGACTCATTGTGACCATCATCAAAAAGGGGGAGAGTGTTGTGTCCCTGGTTTTAATAATGGCCAACTATAAATAAGCTTTAATGATTTTCAAATCTTGTTGAGATCTTATTGAGATTTCTAACGATAAATATTCCTTTCTGTTACCAAGCAAGTCAATTATTTGATGATTAAAAAATCAAGGTTGATGAGTCAACGCAGTGGAAGTATTGTGTTGACGCTATAGAAGGAAAATGATCCAAGTTCAAAGTTGGAGTCGACGCAACGCCTTTGTTGCGTTGACAAAATAGAACAAATCAAGAAAAATTCATGAAGAGTGGAGTCAACGCGATAATGAATGATGAGTCGACGCAGCAAAACACTTCAACATAATTCTGATTCAAACTCAAGAAAGGGTCTACACACAGAGTCGACTCCTGTTTACAGAGGTTCTGTCTGACCTCAGGTATGGTCAAGGAGTCGACGCAAGGTCCAAGAAGATTCGACTCAATGGCTGATCTCCAACTCAAATTCAAGATATTTAGGATGATAGAGTCGATGCATCAAATGGATTGTGTTGACGCAAGGAACAAGAGTCCTTCAGCCAAGCGTCAAGCACTCAGATGATGGAGTCGACACAAAAGCACTATGGAGTCGACTCAACCAGATCACTTCAGTCAGAATTCATGCAATTAACAAGCTACATTGACACCACAACACTATAGAGTTGATGCAACCATGAAGACTAGTTCAGTTCTAGCAGCAAGGATGAATGATGGGTCGATGCAAGCCCCACACCACTTGCCACCAAGTGCGATGCAGGGCATCAAAGAATTACAAGAACAAATGTAATTGCTTGACAAATGGCTCATGAATATCTCTAAAAGATCACATAGCTGGCAAAGGCATTGAGAACTCAACTAATTAAAATTGGTTCCAAGTCCATGAGGGGAGCCGAATGGTTCGTGAGATAAAATGGGCAAAAGCCCAGAATGGAGGCACCGCGTCGATATGGGCCGAGCACAACTACGCGTCGGTTACAATAGGTCCGCCGATGTCCAAAATTTCCACGCGTCGATGATGAAAGCTCAAGCGCGACGAGGGCCAGCTACGCCAATGGTTCTCAAACCCATTATAAAAGTCCTTGCCTCAAAGAGGAACACAACAACAACACAACAATAAAAAAATAGAGACACCCATTTACACATAGAGACAGGCACAGAGAGAAACAAAGAATAGGTCCAGGGGAAGAAAGAGAGAGGAGAGGCGTGAGCAGGAAGGAAAATACGGTGGGGGCGTCTGTCTGTCGAATGCCCTTTGGGTCTACATTCTTTCCTCCTGCCGATTCTCTTGTTTGAGTTTCCTTTCTTCCATCAGTTTCTTCTTCTGTGTTGTATTGTCATCTGATGTTGGCAATCCCATACATATTTAAGGGTTGTTAGCGTATATGTAACCCTTGGTTATTACGTTGAATACGAAGGTGCGATATCAAGATTTTCTCTTTCTCCCTATCTCTCTTGTCTGCAATTATGGATATTTGAGATTTGTAAGGATAACTTTATTACACATGGCACACACGATCGCAACTCATGTGAATTCTCCCAATAGTCCCTTTGTTATTCTCCAAACCTCATGTTCATGATGAGGGCCCGAAAAAGTCTATCTTGTGGTCTCTCACTCATAAAATGGTGAGATATATGATCAGAACACAATATATGTGTTTAAATGATTAACCGGCTCCCAATGGTTATTCTGTGTGAAATCCATTGCTCCCCTAGGACGACCTACCTGAAATTAGCTCACAGCATCCTTTATGCCCTCCTTAAAACCCCTGAATAGAGCTTCAACGCCCCTGAATCCTCAAATCTTCCCCATCGGCGCCTCAACTAAGCCCTCGACGTAGTGGAGTTGCCCACACCGATTGGTATGCACGCCGAAGCGACCATGCGTCCATTTGTATTGCCGATTCCCATTCATGCCGGTTCATCTTTGCGTCGACTACCTTCGCTGAACTCATTAAGCCTAGCTACCCTTTCAAATTCATCAAAATTGCCTGACCTTCCAGCAACCCCCCCAGCAAACCTTAAATCCCACAACCCCAGTAGCCCCATTCAAAACCTATGCAAGTCCGGGGAGCAGTCGTGGTTCTCCACGTAAACTCATGAGAGCTAAATTAATGGGGTATTACCCCTACATTTCACTAACCGACCACAATATTTTGATCGTAACCCCATTCGCCCGCGGAGTTTTGCCACTGCATGTTCTCTGGTGGTTCCTCCAAAGGGGGATATCCATGTAGCACCGTATCAGTGGATAATGTTTCTGATGCAGGACGAACAACAAACTTGGGACTCTAGCAAGCTCGCGACTCGTCCCTTAGCGATGAAAGCATTTGGACGTGCACAGTTGAGAAACCGGCTATGAGTTGGGTAGTCAACTCTCTCTCGTGCCCAGATCGGGTCACGGGACAGGTTTCGCTCTCTGTCGCAGTGGTGATTTGAATTGATATCGAGCTAAATTAACCTATCACTCACTCATGCAGCAGCAATAGAATACATACGAAATACGCAATGCGAAGAGAGGAGCGGACACGATACCTCCACGCTCCGGGCGTGGGGACGATGACCCCGGCCAAGACGGTAACTCCCGGTAAAAAATATAATTACAATAATCACACAACTTAATTTACTACCCACTCCACGCAGAGAGGTAAAGGGCTAAAAGTGGGCCCGGGAGGACCGATCTTGGGTTGACGGGTGGCTTCTGGGGCAGCTTCATCGGTTCTGGTACACTGCCAGTCGGGCGGTAGCTTGCTGTCCCGAACTGGTTCTGCTGTCACAGCCCTGTGCGATCCGGCAAGAATGCCTACTGCGATCAGGTCCAATGTCAGATTGATGCGAGACCAGCACCGTTGGAAAGCCCTTTTAGAGATCTTCGAGCATAGACTGTTGCTGGAATTTTTTCTGCCTCTATAGTGGCCATGGTTGAATTTACAACTTGCTGGGTCCTGAACTCAGATCTGACTAGGCAGATTCAGATCTACCTGATGATGCACGTTGACTGAGGCATAAACCATGAATCTGGGACTTGGGATTTTTATCAGAGATAGAGGGGGAAGTAAGGAAGACGCCAATATTTGTTGGAGATTTTATAGAGGTGGTTTGATAGGGAAAATAGATTTTTGACTAGACAGGGGTTGGATCTGGACTGCACAGGACAGAACAGATTTTGGAGTTTGCAGAGATTTTTAGGGAGGGCAAATGATTTTATAAATTTGTGAAAAAAAATGAGAGATGGGTTTTGGTGGACAGAATACCCAGTCCAAATTTTTGATCAATCTGAATTTGGGAAGGGGGGCAAAAGGGTGAAGAACTGGGTTATTGGAACAGAGATCTGCACAGAAGGCAAATTACTAGTGGTAGAAAGATGGAATTGGGAAAAATAGCTAACGTAGGATTACCAGCCTCAATTTTTTGGTGGAGGATGGGGGGATGTGGGGGATTCACCCTCCAATTTGGGCCTCTACCTGAGCTCCTGATGGAGAGCTAAAAATCGATCTTTACCATTCTGTCCAGGGGTGGATAGAACTCCGAAGAAGCGACGGCGGCGGTGCTGAGTTTCTCACTCAGGAAGGGGGTAGAAGAGAAGCTTCACACCTCAAAGGAATGAGCCTTCATAGCTCTGCAAGGGGGAGAGTGGAGAGAAGAGGAGGGCACCCTTGGGCTAAATTGGAGGCCCTGCGGCCAAAAGAATTAATACTAATTGTGAGGGAAAGAGCATGAATAAATCACACTAAGGGCTCGCATCGGGATGCGGGACATCGGCCATGTTGGTCACTCAAGGACCTTTTCATATTCGGACAAAGGTCAACAATAGAAACGAGATGGAAGCCGAGATAAACCTGTTCCAATGTCTACCGAATGCACGACAATTTTAATAATGGCTCGGGAAGGATCCGACCTGGAAGACGGGTCTAGTTCAATTGGAATGTCGGCCCGAGGCAGGGTCGGGTCGTGGCCATTTCGGGATAACTCCCAAGACCCAGGCCCGGCCTGCAAGGGCAGCGTTATTGTTCCTTTAGCATCGGGTCACGGGGAAAATGGGACTGCAACGTGGATTTTTATTACTAATATTATCTGGGCTACCGAATGACCTTATTCATGTTGTTCCTGTCAATTGAGAAAGCAAAGACTTACTGTTCAATCATAAGAAGAGTTTACATTTGTTCCCCTTTTACATGCCTTGGACATCCATTCTTGTTAAGCCACTTGCTGTGTATGGCTGCAAGGCCTAGCTACAAGCAAATTAAGCTGCAAATTTGGGAACCTAAGTACCATTTGGGTCCCTTTTGAGTGTTCAACTCTTCAAGACATGACAGTATGCCTTTCGGTATCCACAACTGCCTTGCTCATGTTGGATTCTCATTAGGCCTGCAAGAAGATTTCTCAGCAATAGCAGTAAAAACATTAGAGTGGTTCACAAATTTTTGCTTCTTTACAGAATTCTTATTTCTATCTTTCCAGTAAGCAGAGGGTGATTGAGACTTACCATTAACTCTGTGTTTCCCTTCCCATTGAGATTATTGATGATAATATAATCCATGTGGCCCATGCGTTGACCTATGGAAGGGAATGCATCGACCTGCAGGGACTTCATACTTTCCGCTATAGCCAAAAGTCGACTCTTGGTGATGCATAAGTTGACTTACGTAGGAGTTCTGCAGGCAACCCATTCTACTTGGTGGTGCAGAAGTTGACTTTGGAGGCCTCTTCCAAATCCATTCCCCATTGTCAATGATTTCTGCCTTCTCTTTGATCACTTCCCAGCAATGGTTTGTAGAAAAGTGTCCATTATTATATTTCCATCAGATTGCATCTCTGCCACCTGTAGCAATTGGAATTCCTGAAATGGAATTCCATAACTCAGCCATTTCAGAAAAAGCCGGTTGTGGAAGGGACCAGGATCCATTATAGATAAAAGTGGAAACCTTGCAATCTTTATGCAGTTCCAAATCATGTATTGTTTGTTCTCCAAATAGTTGGTTGATGCTTTCACCCTAGATCCAAAGATCCGCCCACAAATTGATATTATTGCCATCTGCAATCTCATAAGAGATGTGGTCCTTCAGCCATTTCCGAGCAAGTAGGACTCCCTTCCACGCTGTAGAATAATAAGGCTTCATTTTGGTTTCCCAAATATTACACTTTGATAAGTATTTAGCATGTACCCATGAGCTCCAGATTGAGTTGTTGTTTTGAAGAATATCCCAATATTTTTGCTTGTGATTTCAAACGAAAGTCATCTTGACATCTCTTGCTTTCAGATCTACTAGATGGAGACCTGGCAATTTCTGTAAAAGAATTCACTGCGCTCCTGAGTTCAAGGTTAAATGAAGATCTTCCAGAATTTTCAGCTGCTCTCCCTGTTGACGGAGAGACAATAGCTTGATATTCGGAAGCCCTTTTAGCTGAACTCTGTGCAGAGAAGGGAGTAGAACTAAGCTCTCAAATGGAAAATACCACAGGCCCAACCGCCCCTCATAGCTTAGAGGCGGCTCAAGTTGCTTGCACCACTTGTAAGCATGCTCACCCTTGGGTCTTTTACTTTGCTGGCCTATTTTGTTCCAATCTTCGTTGCTAATCTTCCGCCTTGTGTTATAGTGGGTTCATCTGCGACGGGGCTCCTCGGCACATTAGAAGAGGCCGGCGGCAATGATTTGGTGTTAGAGCAAAATGTTGGCACTAATGCTAAGACTTCCAAATCTACTCTTGCACCAACTGGAGTGACTGATGAGTCTTGCACTTTAATAGGATATCTATCTTTCACCGGTGGGGTAGGATCTGGTAAGCATCCACACTCTCCTCCCTTGTCTTCAAAGAATCCGGATAGTTTCAATAATGATGTGCTTTCTTCTTTCTTTCTTTTAGATTGCCCTGTTGCCAGAGGTACCAAGCCGCCCTTATTAGTAGAGGGGGAAAGTACACACCCTGCAGAGGCCTCCCTTGGTGCTTCAGACTCAGCACATCCAGCCATTAATGGGGCTAAGGACGTTGATTCGGGAGGTATTGAACCTTTCACTCATTCGCTGTTCTTTCGTTGCATCCCATTCTGTACTTTGGGCTGATCATTGTGACTTCTCTTTTTCAGGGAGCGCCATAGAAAGTCCCCTGCCTGCCACTGACCCGGGCATGGGAGAGAGAAGATCCTCCTCTTCTAGTATGGAGCCTAGCTCGGGACCCACCGAGAGCTGAGAGTCTTGTACCATCAGGTAATCGATCTTTTCTAAAAATCATTGGCGCTGAATGCATGTACATAGACTTAATAGGTATTGTGCTTCGCACTTTGTTAGGGGGATCAGAGCTTGTTGATGAGAAGTTGGCACCTTCTTTGCCCACTGTTGAACTCCACACAGTTTGCAAAATAGAATTCTTCTATTTTGTGTTGTCCAAAGATTGTGGGATATGAAGAGTGTTGAACAAAATGGACATTCGTCTCTTGTATGGAAGAATGGATTTGGCATTGGAGGGTTGAAACAAGGGGTGCCAGGCCAGACCCTTGGGCATGGACTTACACGAAATCAAAGCTTGACCTTTTCTTCTGGTGAGCAGCGGTGGGGGTTTGGCCTCTTCAACCATGCTCGACACAAAAACACGGATTGGCATCCAGCAAATAAGGTCTTGCATCTTGAACAACATAACCATGGCCAACTCCTTCTTGCCTGGCTCTTGATCATCTCTGGCACAAATACTTGCAGAAGGACACCCATTCCAAGTGGTAAAAGAATGTGAAGCGGAGCTAGAAGGCTCCATAAATGGTGGAGGTTCGATGGAAGGTGTTGAAGAAAGGGTAAGTGGAGGTTCAAACACGTCGAGCTTCTCCCCTTGCTCGGAAACAGACAGGGTTGGCTCGAGTGCAAAAAAGGGTGGACCCTGCTCAAGATTAGCCACGGGTTTGGGTAAAGGGATAGATGGAGAGATAGGCAAAGTTGGTTTTGGTGTTATAGGTATAGCGGAGGGCCGAGATGGCAGAGTGGGAGGTTAATTGGAGAAGGTTTAGTGGTGGGCTCGGCAGAGACCGGGAATGTAGAGCTTGATGGTGGTATAATGAGGGGTTGAGTGGAAGGTTCGGCAAGGGCCGGTGTTGTGGAGGTTGATGGTGTAGGAGTTGGGGGCTTGACGCATTGGAAATGTCAGATTTTAGGGTTAGTGCAAGAGGTTTGAAGGGTAGGAGACAAGTCTTGATGCGCCAGTGTGGGTGATTGGAGTATCGACCCATCATCGTAACACCAATAGGTCTCAAAAATGGGAGTTGGATCGAAGACAGTGGCATCGCCCTAAGCACGGGGTTCATCTGGTGGTAGTGGAGGGAGAGGAAAGCGAAGGAAAGTCGGAAGGAGTGCTTGCAGAACTTCATCTTGACGTGCCATCTTCAATTCTTCATCATTAATTAGACTCAAGTGGTCGCCGTGGTGGAGGCATATTGATGGGTGATGAAATGTAATGTGGAGATTTTTATGTATACGGCTGTGGAGGCGGAGGGCCATAATGATGAACGGACTGGATAGGTGGAGGTCAGACGACGTCCACGAACTGCCTGTGAGTCATCGTGCCAAAGTTTCTGACCCTAGGGTTAGGGCAGATTGACGGCATGGCACCATCCGGTGCAACGGTCTTGACCCTGAGTCTTATGACTCAAGGACCGTTAGGTTTAGAGTGTCAAGAGGACTGTCCAGAGTCTAGTGGTTTAGCGCCACTTAGTTCTTCTGGACTTTTACGCAGTGTGTGTGCGTGGTTCTCAGAGTTTCTCCTCAGAGAGTGGTCACTTTAGTGACTCCCCACTAGTCGTAGCCTTCCCACGTGTGGTCCCACTAGGGAGTGGTGGAGAGGCTACCCCGAGAGATGATTTTTAGACTGGTTACCGTAGGGCCCCACGTCTTGTAGCTAGAGTCTGGCTGAGGGGAAAACTAGTCAGAGGCTAGACCTAGGACGCATGGTCTGTGTGTGCACACGTGGTTAGGGGTAGTTGGACCCGCGCTGACGAGCGTGACCCCAGCTAGTTCTTGTTTGTGGTACTATTACTTATATGGTGTTCTTGGCTCCGCCTGGGACGTCGCAGTGAGACACCTGAGGCGCAGACTAAGACGTCAGCAGACGCATCCGGCCTTACTTCTAGTGGGCAGATACTCCTGTCACATGAGACGTGACTCTATAGTTCTTTGGGTTCTGTTTCTCATCTACGAGACGTGGCTTCTGGACCGTTCCAGCGTTTTTTCTCGAGGTGGTGGCTGGAGGTTCTTGGTAGGGTTTACCGAGACCTCGTCACGCCCGTGCGACACTATGTAGTCCCGAGTGGTTGTGCCTGTGTTGGTAGACTTCCACGGCAGGGTTGCCAGGAGTGTTTCCTCGGTAGGTATGGTGTTAGAGTGGTCCGGTTCTCGATTATGAGATCAAGATTTTCCCCTTTCTGTTGCCAGTAGGAGTAGTGTAAATGTCGAGTTTTGATCGGCCCCCCATTTCACTGTTCCTGCTGTTGTAGCTTAGCTAGCGTAGCTTTCCTTTCTGTCGTCATTTTCTCAGTTGGGGTTCCGCAAGACCCCTGCTGAGTCTCTATTTGGAGACTTATTCCTACTTTTCAGGTGCGACGACTCTTCCTCGAGGTTCGTGAGCATTGCGTGAGATCCTTAGCTGCCAGCTTGTCGGGCCGAGTGTTCACTTGGCATGTGGTACGTAATTTCGCTGGCTGTACCTGTGAACACAAAAAGAGTCAGCTCACAAAATTTGCCATCATACTCGTGTCTATTAGTTTTACCCTGCAGTTGCAAGTACTTCATGAATTTCAGATTTCCCTGGCAACTCATTTGCAGCAACAGAACACTCCCTTTGAATACTCAAATGCACCTCAGTCTCTTGATCGTCACCTGATGTGCGTACTTCCTCAGAATCTGTTATGTTCAGGTTATAGCCAGTGCTCCGCACAGGCCTTGCTCTCAACCTTTTCTTCATCTCTGCCTGGCCCATGTCGTGTGCCACGGCTCTGTTGTTTGTCCTCCAATGCAAGCTCAACCGAGTCTGCCTTGAAGAGTCAGCCCTTTCCTTCATCAAGTGATAAAAGTTATTCTGGGCATCCCCAATGCCGTAGCTATCGCAATCTACATAATCAACTTTCTTATTGTAGTCTTCATCTGCATTATCACTGCCCCAGTATTTCTCTTCGTCATCAAGCTCCTCGATACCTGTTTGGTGATTGTTCTCTGCAGTATCTTGATCCAAGCTCTTGGTTGAGAAGCCCGTTGGAACAGCTACATTTTCCCCATGTTTATCATCCCCCTTCTTTAAGCCAGCCATTTTCATTTTCCTAACCACAGTTCAAGCAGGTAACAAATCTTCAGAATGACCAGTGTGTGAATTTGGTGTAACAGGTGACGGATATCTGATCCCTTGGTGCCAAAATATTCATAACATCCTATAGAAAAAGTTCTGAAGTCACATGGATAAATGAATGCAAATTGGCAAAATGTTGTTCCGGACACGGCCACCATTTCGCTTGCTTCTGAAAACCTTTTTTGGTGGGGGCACTGGTTCAGCGGCTTCAGCCCGGAGGTGGTTCTAGAGTGTTTCATCAATTTTAGGTTCTATAAATTTTATAACTATCTCCAACATGCGTGCACCCGGAATGACTATGCATAGATCACTCCTTTTTGTCTGCTTGGATTATTGTAGCATAAGAGGAGCCATCTTAGGAAATGATGTGGACAGTCCCTTCGAGTCCCTTCCCGTGGGACAAAGGGAGCCAGAGACTCCAACACAAGTTGGAAGATCTCCACCATTCGATGTTTATTAGTTTTTTATTTTCCCTTGTTAGTGTTTGTGTCATGTTATGGAACTTAATTAATGTACCCTTATACTGCCAGAATGTCGCTGTAGTATAATATTCTCTTGATTCTTCTTTGAAATCTTATATCAACATGGTACGTTCTATACCTTGGTTACTTGATCGTGGAACTTGTTATTTGGAATTGAAATTACTGGCCAAAATGATTATTATACTCGTGGAAGTAGCTGGATTTATAACGTGAAGATGTAAGATCAGGCACGGATTGTGTCCAAGGGCTCCATGCTAGCCCCCTCGGCTGATTGTCAGAAACGTGCTATAAATCATGGGGTACAATGAAACTGGCGTCGCATTACGCTGGGAGTACTTTCTTTTTTAAATGAGTGAAAATCACGAGACAATCTAGTGAAATTATATTCTTACGTGTTAAGTGGCTTTCTAGTGCATAGCCTTTATGGTTATGAAAAGTGTATTCTCGTTACATTCTTGTTCATGAATGGCCATACTTACATTCTTGTCATGTGCTTGCTCCACCCTGCTCGTGTATCTCTTACTTTGATCTTATCTTGTTACTTGTGTTACTTTGGTTTACACCGTATGTCTTATCACATTTCCTTCATTTTGAGTAAAAATGTTAATCATTTGAATATTATCTTGATGTTAATGCGAAGATACCTATTGGGTAAGTGTACTCGTTACCCTACTCTCTAACATTTTCAGGAAATACTAGTGAATCAGATTGTTAAAGTAGCGGGTTTGAGAGTGATTGGGTCGAGAGAAGCCCTAGTTGTCAAGAGTCTTGTCAAGTCATATTGTATTTTTCTATTTTCTTGAGTCTATGATGTAAGAAGGTCAAAGTTAAGGAAATTATGTAATTTTGATAGTTATGATAGAATAAAGTGAAAATTTGGTTAATTACTTGTACAATTACTTTTATGTGATTGTCTTGTGCTCTGATTTCTTACATGCGTGAGGCTTACCATGCCGGCTGTTCACATTCCCGATATTCCTTTCGTTGTATCAAAAAGCTCAAGGCATGACATTTAAAGTGGTATCAGAGCATAGGACTGGAAGTCCTAGGAAAATGTCATGTTATAGGTTAAGACCAAGGTTAAGGACCCATACCTATCAATCAAGAAGAAATTCTGAACCCAAGTGAGAATTGGGTCGAACCTGGCGTGAGATAGAGTTCATTCGAGACGTATTCGATTTCCGCGCCCGGGCGGACGCGCACGACGGCGAAGCGGTCGCGCCGGAACGCCTGCCACAGTTTGCGGACGAAACTTTTGCCGGCGGGCGAGCGGTCCGCGAGCCAGACGGTTTCCGCCGGATAACTTTCGCCGGAAACGTCGCCCCGGAAGTGCTGCCGGAAGACCTCGTCGGAAAGCGGCGCGACGTATTTCGTGATGTCCCGGATGAAGCCGCCGATCTCCAGCGGTTTTTCGAAGACGAGCGTCGCGCCGAGATTCGCCACGCGGATCAGCTCGTGCGTGTTCATCAGGCCGGAGACCATGAAGAACGGGATGTCCGGATCGCGCATCCGGATGCGCTGGAGGAACTCCGCCCCGTCCATGCCCGGCATCTTGTAGTCGGCGATGATCAGCGCGTACTCCTCGGTGTCGAGCAGGTCGAGCGCCTGCCGGACGGAGACGGCCATGTCGGCGATGAAATTGTTCTGCAGCAGCAGGTCGCGGAGCATGTCCGCGTAGTGCGCCTCGTCGTCGACGACCAATATTTTGTGGGGCATGGCGGGTATGTCAGTCCCGGCGGCCGGCGCCGGAGGCGTCGTCGAATTCCGGATACGCCGTGAGCTTGGCGGGAGGGATGCCGGCGGTGGCGGCGGCGAGCGCGGTGTCGCCGTCGCACAGGATGAGCGCCGCGCGGATGTAGTCGTCGCGCAGCATCGCGAGATAGGCGGAGAAACTTTCGGCGCCGGACCCGGGCCACGGCGACTCGTCGGATTCGGCGAGGAAACTTTCGCGGGTGACGAAACCGTCCCGGGCGCCGGCGGCGGCGCGGGTCACGCGCGACCACAGCTCCTCGTGATTGCCGTGCCACGGCCGGTCGATCAGCCAGGGGCGGGCCTGCTTGTGGAGCTTCGGCGCCGGAACGATGCCGGCGGATTCGGCGTGACGCGCGAGCATCCGCTCGACGATCACAGGGATGTCCTCGCGACAGGCCGAAAGCGGCGGGACGGCGAGCTCGTTCACGCTGGCGAAAAGGTACAGCGCCTCGTCGATGCGGCCCTTGTCGAAAAGTTCGTCCACCGGCTGTTCGAAAACGAAGAGCAGACGCGGCGCCGGATGCGCGGCGAAAGGCGGCTGCCGCTTGGCGAGCGCGACGACGGCGGCGCGGCCGCCTTCCGGAACGCGATCGAGATTCGGCAGGACGAGCGTGAGCGGCAGCCCGATCTCGCGGGCGGCGACGATTTCGCCGAGCAGTTTTTCGACGCTCACGGACTCCGGACTGACGCGCCGGAAGAGGCTCGTTTCGACGTCCTCGAAATTCCGGATGTCCTCGATGATTTCGCGCACCGGTGAACCGGCGGGGGCGACGAGCGTGAGGACGCCCTTGAACCGGCGTTTGTCGTGAAGTTTCCGGGCGAACTCGGCGCTCGCCTGCGAAAGCGCCGGGAAGGATTCGAACGCGAACGGCAGCCGGTGCGCCTCGGACGGCTCGGCCGAATCGGCGTTGCGGCGTTCCTCGGCTTCGTTGAGCAACGCCGCCGTCCGGCGCAGCAGGTTCACGACCTTGAGCGGTTTCAGGAAAATGCCGCCCACGCCGTCCCGGATCAGGTCGCGGATCGTGTCGTTGTCGAGAAAGCCGGAGACGACGATGACGGGCGTGGTCGGGTGCGTCTTGCGCAACTCGCGCACGAGCACTTCGCCGGTCATGCCCGGCATGCGGTGGTCGGTGACGAGGAGATCGAACTTCTCCCGGCGGAGCACGTCCAGCGCGGCGGCGGGGTCGGTGAACGGCCGCGTCTCGTGTCCGGATTGCCGGAAGATGTCGGTGAGCAGTCCGGTGAAGTCCGGATTGTCGTCGAGAAGGAGGATCCGTTTGGGCATCAGGCGGCGGCCGGCGAAGGCGCGGTTTCGTCGAGACGGGAGAGCGCGGCGAGCATCGGCACGAGTCCGGTGGCGTACCAGATGACCTGCCGCTTGAGAAGGTTTTCCCAATGCGTCACGACGGGTTTGGAAAGATAGGCCGTGGTGGCGACGCACACGATGCCTGACTGGAAATCGAACGGAATCGTCCCGGTCGCCCGGCACATCGCCGGGTCGAAGCCGAGCTGGGCGCCGAGCGGCTTCATCCGGATATGCCCGAGGTCCACGAGCCCGAGATTGAAGCTCTCCACGATGTGGCCGATGACCCGGTCCTCCTCCAAAACCTTGAGTTCGAGACAGAGGATTTCGAGCAGGTTGGCCCGGTCGAGTTTCCCCTCCTGAAGCACGTCCATGAGCCGTTCGTTGGCCCGGGAAAAGTCGTCGTCGGAAATCAGCCCCTTTTCGGAAAGGTAGGCGCCGAGGGCGCGATTGCCGCGGAGAATGAGCGAACGGTAGGCTTCCATGAAACGGGGATTCGTCCTGTTGCGGGCCGTGATACGCGCCCGTCGCCGCTATTCAAGACCCGGGCGCGCGTTCGGGAAAAATTAACGACTCCGGCGGATAACGCCCCGGAATCCCGCCTCCCCGGGGCTACCCGACGTCCGGTTCCCGGCGGTCGGCGGCGGCGAGTTCGGCCTCGCGGGCCTTCTCTTCCTTCACGCGGACGAGCAACCGGTCCTTCAGCGCATCGAGTCCGGTGGAGTCGGCGCAGGAAATCGGAACGATCTCGACGCCCTTCACCTTCTTGGAAAACGCCTTCAACTTCGCCCCGGCGTCCGGCAAGTCCATCTTGTTCGCGGCGATGAGGCGCGGCTTCGCAAGCAGCACCGGCGAGTACTGTTCGAGTTCTTCGAGCAGGTGTTTGTAATCATTCACCGGGTCGCGGCCTTCGGAACCGGCCATGTCGATGATGAAGAGCAGCAGCCGGCAGCGCTCGATGTGGCGCAGGAAACGGTGGCCGAGACCCTTGTTCTCGTGCGCGCCCTCGATGAGCCCGGGAATGTCCGCAAGGATGACACGCTCGAACGTCGGGTATTCGATGATGCCGACGCTCACATGCAGCGTGGTGAACGGATACGGCGCGGTCTTCGGGTGCGCGTGCGTGATGCGGTTCGTGAGCGACGATTTGCCGGCGTTCGGGAAGCCGACGAGGCCGACGTCCGCGATGGTTTTCAGCACGAACCGGAACTCGCGCTCCTCGCCGTCGCGGCCGGGCGTCGCCTTGCGCGGCGCCTGGTTCACGGAGCTTTTGAAAGTGAGGTTTCCGAGACCGCCCTTGCCGCCTTCGAGCAGCGTCACGCGCGAACCGTTTTCGGTGAGTTCGGCGACTGCGGCGGCGAAGTTGAGCCCCTCGTAGGCATTGAACAGCCGGAAGGCGATCCGATAGGGGCCAATGCGGTGCAATTCCGCGCGGATATCGATTGGTACCAGACGCTTAGAAACCTTTGGCAGAACAGAATTCATGTAGCCGACCCCAAATAATTGGGATAAGGCTCTGATGATGATGATGATGATATTTTTAAAATCTAAAAATATTTCCTATTTAACCCAACCCACACCCCCTCTCACCCTCATTCTCCCATTCTCTCCTTCTCTCCTCTCGTTCTCTGCTTCTCTCCACCCTTTCTCTGGGTAGTCGACGGAGGACAGCGTGGGTGAGGCAATGGGTCACATGGGATGACGAGCAGTGAGGATGGAGCAAGGAATGAGGTGATGCTGTGGCAAAGCTCATTCATGAGTTTGAGAAGCCAGTGGTCGTTCGAGGCGCATTGTCACGTGGAATCTGTGTCCTTGGCATGGGAAATCATCGTGAGAGATAGGGGGACAGATCCCTAGCCCGTACATTCTATTTTCCTATGATTTGTAGGCCGAGGCACGGCCAAGACTGAGTTTTCTTTCATGTCGGGGTGGTTTTCCATGTTTAGGGTGAGTGAAGATTTCTACTAGATTAGGCAGCATTTTCCCATTTATTTGTATGCTTTTCACGGTTTGAGAGCTGGGGTGAGGTCCCAATATTTTCCCCCGCGATCGGGGTCAAGTGGGGCATGATCTGGAATCTCTCAGATGGGGTTATGTAGGGTTATCACCAGTTTTAGTCGATCGATGGGAAATTTCAGTTGACCGATCTGGATTTGCCACGGACAGGTGACCTTGGAGATCTTCCTTGCCTTAGTTTGGAATTTAATTCCAACCAAAACCCGTGTTTTCTGAAAATAGTGCCTAAGCATGAGGACGTCAATTGAATGAGTGCCTTATCATGAATATGTTAATTTTTCTTTCATGTTTTGGAATCTTTTTCCTTCTACTTTTTCCTTTATTTTAATTTCCAAGTCCATGTCTTTGTCTTGGATGTTATTTTAAATTACATTGATGCCATTTCATTTCGTATCGCATATGGACTATGTTGCCTCTTTCTATGTTTTGGTGTTTTAATTTGCCTGGGCAAAGTTTTCTATAGTCTTCCATGGTAGTATGGGATCCTTTTGGAAGGATTTCCCAATCCCATTAAAACTCTAATTTCTTTTTTGGGGGAATTAAGAGGTCTGAATTTTATCCTATAAATATACCAAGCCAAAGAGGCTTGTGCTTTGACCCGTACCGCGGGTCTTCTGGCACTCCCGTCTCATAGTTGAGATGGAGTCCCTATTTCACATTGTTTCATGCTTATACCTCAATTCTTGGAGATTGAATGACCTTCCGTCGGATATTCCTTTCGCCGGACAGGAAATTCTCTCTCTAAGGTCTCCGTAAGTCTATGCTAGTCTTGGATTCCCTCAAGGTAGTCTAGCAGGTTGTACCCTAAAAACTCATGAACCTTATTTCAGTCATGTCACTCTGAAGAAACATGACGCCCCAGCCATCATGGATCGCCCCGATGGGTCATCGTGAGAAGTCTAGTTTTTATCTGTAATTGGCGACCTGATAGTCGACGCCAATTAAAATTAGCATCTATGACACTGACGTTCGTGCCTAGTAAATTCTTGAATTCACGATGACTGTATGGACGCCATTTAACCTAGTTTCACGAACATCTAGATTTCATGAGAGATTTATCGACATGTTGTTCCTACATGTTCTTTAGTCCCTAAACTCTGTTATATCATGGATCTTCATGATTATCACCCGTGTTAACTATGACACGCTATTCCTTTCGAAAATTTCTTGTCAATATTTCGAGAACATAACCCTTTGACTTTATGTTGGCCACATCTGATTCTGAAATATTTACAGGCTATGGGTCCGCAACCATCAATGTTAGGTAGGACAGAAGTCCATTCTGTAAACCATGAGAATTCTGGGTGTAGCATTGCACTAAAGTCTGATATTCTGTTATTCTGTAAATTCTGTTATATATTCTGAAAATTCTGATATTCTGATAATTTAGATATTCTGCTAGACTGATTATTTCTGCTTATCATTATTGAAATTCTGATATATTCTGGCCAATTCTAAAGTTATGTTCATCTGAAGCATTTGCCTTTGTTTTCATACTAGCATATTATCCTTGGTTCTACACGGGAATTATTTTCCTTTTCTCTTGAGCTTATATCTGCCTTGACTTTGATGTACAAGAATGATCACCCCTTTCTGCTAGATTGATTATCATGATTTTCAAGTTATATCGTTCATGCATTTCATGCTCATGAATATGATTAATTGGCTAATCACTTATATCTTGCTTGATGAGAGATGTAATTCCTACTGAACTTTTTATTCACCAGCCTATCAGGGTATATCTTTGGGCAACTCTCCTTATAGCCTTCTTTTCTTCTATTATGGCTTCTTCGAGATAGGATTAATCTTTACAATATTTTACAATTTCATAGTACCATGGCTTTTCCTCGTCAGCCAGTTCTTCTTCTAAGTCCAGTAGCATGACCTTTTTTTTCTCAATGATCTCTCCTTCCTTAACCTTCTTAAGCAACTCCTCTTTGACCCTAAGGAATGCGGCATCCTTAATAGCAGGAGTGAGACGCCTATGGATGATGATAGATTGGAAGTTTCTTCTAAGGGGAAAGGACAAGGAGGAGGCCAATGAAGCAAGAGCATCAGCTAGGATATTTTGGTTGTGAGGAACATAGACAAAGATCAGTTTGGAGAAGAGCTTGGCATAGGTAGATGTAAGTTCTTGGTAGGGTTTAAGTTTAAGATCGAGCGTGTGACATTTGGTAAGCACTTGATGAAGAATAAGCTGACTATCACCTACAATTCGTAATTGGGTGACTCCGTATAGATGGGCAACCTGAAGTCCAGCCAGAAGAGCCTCGTATTCAGCTATATTATTAGTGACAGGAAATGCAAGCTAAAAAGCTTGTGGAATGGTGACTTCCTCAGGTGATAGGAGAACAATGTCGATCCCCTTATCGTGAGAGTTCAGAGCTCTATCAAAATGTAATGTCCACATGGGATCTGAGGGTTGGTTGGCAGACATTAGTTCCTCATCTGAAAGCTTTGATTGAACTGGATAAAATGTAGGGAGAGGTTGATGAGCAAGTTGTTCTCTATGGCATAGTCTTTAATCACTTTTTACTGAATGTAGATGATGTCAAACTGAGAAAGGAAGCTTTGCCATCGTGCTGACCTATCGGTAATGACAAATTTCTCAAGGTGGAATTTAATAGCATTCATACGAGTAATTAGGTGGACTTCATGATCTAAGAGGTAGTGCTTCAAATTCTACACCACCTAGACTAGAGCAGCACAAGTTTTCTCCATAGCCGTGTACCTCTGCTCACAGGGGTTGAGAATCTTAGACAAGTAGTAGGCTGCCCTCTCCTTACCTTCTTCATCAACTTGCGCAAGGACAGCTCCTACTGAGTCATCCAAGATAGAAATATAGAGAACGAGTGGTTTGCCTAGAATCGGTGGCCTCCTCACATCCCCCTCTCTCACTCATAAAATCCCCATCATCCAGATTCAACATTTTCCCTTCGATCAGACCTTGTTATCAGGCAGATCCCAACCTGCCCAGTCTATTCTAAGTTAGTGAGTCTGCCTGTTCTAAATTCAACCACAGAGAATATAGCAATAGGAAAATTCATGTAACACTAGATGTTCGTAGATCTTCAAAAGAGCTTCACAACGACTCCAGTTTTATATCAATCCGACATCAGGTCTGATCTCAAAATTTATTCTCGCCGGGTCATGCAGTTCTGAAACTGTAGGACAGAGTTGGGGGTTGATTCTCCTATAAATCCCAGACTACGATCCAATGGCCACTACTCTCGGGGATCGACTAGGGACACTCCAGTAACGTTCCAACCGGTCACCGTAGCAAGGAGATGCCCGGGTGTTGCCGTTCCAGTAGCCAGACCTACTTGCTATCATGTGGGCTTGAGCTGAACCGAACCGAACTAGCTGTCCACATCTACTCAAGCGTCACCACCGTGCTGCCTATCAACCCAAGATCAGTGCTCCCGGGTCATTGTTTAGCCTATTACCTACCTGCGTCGAGTAGACAGTAAAATTTATTATTGTAATTCTTAATTATTTACTATAGCGAGAGTACATGTCTTGGCCGAGGTTGTCTTCCCCACGCCCCGAGCATGGAGGCATCGTCTCTATCTCTCTCGACATTTGCTTATCTTGTATGTGTTGATTTACCGCTGCTAGTGAGTGATAGGATATCTAGCTCGATAAATTTTTATCACCACTATGAGAGTGAGAGCGTGACCCATCTCGTGACCCGATCCAGGCATGAAGGAGTGTTCACCACCCTGACTCATTGCCGATTTATCAACTACGCAGATCCACATGCTTCTCTTGCTAGGGACTAGTCACGAGCTTGCCTAGAGTCTTAGGTTCGCTTCCAAATTGGTCTCGAGTCGCATCCCATCTTGCATCAAATTGGAATCAGAGTATGGTTGAGTCTAGGGTAGTCTTTGCTTTAAAAAAAAAGTCTTGAGTCTAAGATCATCTTGTCCTAGGTTTGCATTTTATCCCAGTACCCGGTATATCAAAAGACATTACTGGAAAGATAGGTTAAGCCTATTTGGAAGGTAGCCTCCTTGCGTGAGGTCCCTCCTTATAAACCCGTAAAAAGGATTTTTTACTGCCTTAAACCCCGTTGCACGCCACGTGGAAGAGAGAGGAGCTTCTCCGCGCTTGTTCATTGTCTTCCTTGCGCCGTCCGTCGAGGGAGGGAGCCTTCTTCCATCCCGAGAGACGTGGTACACGCCGTTGGGACTGCGGAAGAGGTGTGCATAACACTTTTTTCTCCCCTTCTTTGTCGCGAGGTTTATTTTTGTGTGCATTAACCCCGGAAACACATGACCCTGACGCTCTCCATGGATTTATTCCGGGTTGTGGCCACCCTCTTGCTGCGAAACGCATTGGGCTGAACCAATAATCGGACTATGGAGCCCTGATAGAGCGGAGATACTCCGTGAGGTGGCGCTACGCCGATTCCACAACCTCGGTTTACACGGGAATGATTATCCGTGTTAGGTTGGGAATTAGTCTCTGTATTTTATCCCAATTATAGCAGGGATTTTTTTTGGTTGCAACAGGGGCACTACAGCTTGGTTACTTCTTCCACTGTGTGTCCAAGTTACTAACGGAGACCTCAAATATAGTAGAAGAGTTTCCATAAGGAAAAATGAATTTTCCTGTTCCTAAAACTGTTTGACGAATGACGAGTGTATTAAGAAATGAAAGATCCCTGGTGCTTAGGTGAAAGTAAGTTGGGCAATTTAGAGGGACTCTTCTTGAAGATGATGCTCCTTGTTCGCTGTCTGACAAGGGATTCCCAGGGAGGCACTTCCTCAGATGCAAAAAGGAGCTACAAAATCAGGTCTTCTAGAAGGAGGGGAGGAGGAAGAAGATGGAACCCACTGTTGAGCACTACAGAGGGATTTTTTCCTTTTTTAGTTTCAACCATTTATTTTAAAATTATTATTAGCAGTATTATTGATCTTGCATTTGGGCCAGATCTGGCTGTCTCCCGCCTCCATCTGTCAACCTCCCACTGTACTGCTGGTGTTTTTGCTGTCACTTTCTATTTTGCTGCCCCTTTCTACTCAGTGCATATGGCAACTTGACATGTTCCCTTCTTTTCATATTTTTTTTAAAAATATTCATTTTATTTGCTTGCCTCTCATTTTGTGTTATGCTTCGCTTCCAATGCTTTAATTGACATAAGTTGTTCATTTATGATTTATGTGAGAAGCCTAGATAGTCTAGTAGTCATGAATCAATGATGTATTTTTTCTTTTATTGAGTCTAGTCCTATAATTTTATTTTTCTTGAGTCTAGTAGTAGTAGGAAGGTCCAATACTCATGTACTTTTGATTATTATATCAATAAAGTTAGATTTTTGAGTCTATAACCTTGTGCATTCCTCTTATGTGGATATTATTGCACTCTGATTCTATTGCTAGCTTGAGACTTATTGCCAACTGCTCACGTTTCCCAATATTACTTCCACTGTACATATATCTCGGGACGTGACATCGAGTGCCTGTTTGGTCTCGCATCGTCGTCCCGTTTGTCCCATGGGGTAGAGCCTGTGATCCCCTACACCCTGTCCAAAAAGGAGATCCTCTGGACTGCTGGACAGTCAGATATCCAGGAAAAAGTAAGTATTAATGAATAGTGATTATTAACTATTCATTTTGGGCCCATTAAGGACTAAATTTTGTTATTTTCCCCACTGTTGCGATTCTACACCCCGAAATGAGTTCTTTTCACTACTCACGCGTCCCCCGACCAACGGCCTTCACTCTGCGTCGTACTGCCCTGGCTGGAATTACCAGGTCAACCCTTTTGTGGTTGTTTAGCTCGATTGGGTACCCTTAAATTATTAATAAAATGAATATAAATAAGGCCTATTGCGAGCACGATTTGGGCCTGTGGGTTTGTCCCGCCGCATCCATGATCGGACCTCGCTTCAGGGTCGATAACCCTTTGGGTCGGACCTACCCTTGCTGGGTTTTGTCTCTTTCTCATAATATTAAATCACGCTGGATCATAGGCAAACATGTGTCCCGGGGATTTCCCATGACGTTGCTACATCGTCAGCATAAATCAATTTTAGACCGATGCCAGAATAAGTTTTCTATGACGCCTTTAGTCCTAGACTTGATGGCGCGAGGCTAGGCCGATTCACCTTTGAACCTATATCCGTATGCGACGGTGTCAACGGCGAATCGAAAGATTTACGCAGACTTGATCAAAAAGTCCCTCGAATGATCTGAACATCCCGGTAGGCTAGTCCTCGAGGGCGCTACATTCGATATGGGTTTGGATGCTTCTATTTCATGTGCACTCGGACAATTAAGGGACCATCTCATACTTATGTAGACGAGCTGAATGATCAGGTGTGGCATTGCACCAACTGACATGCAAGATTGAACTAGACAATTCACTTATTACATGCTTGACTCGTTACATACATGACATGTTTGACCATGAGAGATAATGTCCTTGTTACATGGCCATATTTACAATTCTATACTTGTTATTGATCTTCATGTTTACACTTGAGTTCTACAATATCTATTCTTGAAATTCTTGACTTCCTGATCTTGTTCTCTATTTGTCAATATTTTATTACTTATTTTATTTGAGAGCATATAGATGATCCAAAATGCTAATTACTTAAAGTGACATGGTAAAGAGATATAAGTCCTACTGAGCTTTCTAGCTCACCCTACGTATTGTTGTTAATTTTCAGATAATCTTAAAGATGACGAGAATGGGCTAGAGTGACGAGAGTGATGATAGTTTTTAATAAATTTCTTTCCCCGTCTGTCTACTTATAAATGAATGTATCAAGTTTAAATAGTATTGTAAGTCCTTGAAGGATGTTTGTTAGAAATGTCAGATTATGAAATAAAGATTTAATTTTATCTATTTATTGTTCGTACCCATTATCTGTGTCTCTTGATCTACCCGCTTGTATAACTGTTCACGCATTGATATTTTCGCCTTGTTCGGGACGTGACAGCATTACCTCCTTGCTAACGAATAAACCCCTTTTCGGCGTAAGACTCCGTGTCCTAGCCGACTATCATGCAATATCCCTGATGGGCCTTACGTCCGAATCGGTGAAAATTCATCCTTTGCATTAGCATTACCTCCTTGCTAACGAATAAACCCATTTTCGGCGCAAGACTCCGTGTCCTAGCCAACTATCATGCAATATCCCCGACAGGCCTTACGTCTGAATCGACAGAAATTCATCCTTTGCGTTAGCATTACCTCCTTGCTAACGAATAAACCCCTTTTCAGTGCAAGACTCCGTGTCCTAGCTGACTATCATGCAATATCCCTGATGGGCCTTACGTCCGAATCGATAGAAATTCATCCTTTACATTAGCATTACCTCCTTGCTAACAAATAAATCTCTTTTCGACGCAAGACTCCATGTCCTAGCCGACTATCATGCAATATCCCTGACGGGCCTTACGTCCGAATCGGTGAAAATTCATCCTTTGCGTTAGCATTACCTCCTTGCTAACGAATAAACCCCTTTTCGGTGCAAGACTTCGTGTCCTAGCCGACTGTCATGCAACATCCCTAAAGGACCTTACATCCGAATCGGTGGAAATCCATCCTTTGCGTTAGCATTACCTCCTTGCTAACGAATAAACCCCTTTTCGGTGCAAGACTCCGTGTCCTAGCCGACTATCATGCAATATACCCAACGGGCCTTACGTCTGAATCGGCAGAAATTCATCCTTTGCATTAGCATTACGTCCTTGCTAACGAATAAATCCTTTTTCGGCGTAAGACTTCATGTCCCAGCTGATTATCATGCAACATCCCCGAAGGACCTTACGTCCGAATCGGTGGAAATCCATCCTTTGTGTTAGCATTACCTCCTTGCTAACGAATAAACCCCTTTTTGGCATAAGACTTTGTGTCCTAGCTGACTGTCATGCAACATCCCCGATGGACCTTACGTCTGAATCGGTGGAAATCCATCCTTTACATTAGCATTACCGTCTTGCTAACGAATAAATCCCTTTTCGGCGCAAGACTTCGCGTCCTAGCCGACTATCATGCAATCTCGTCATTACGGGTCTTGCACCTGAATCAGCGTAAAATCTCTTCCTTTGCGTTAGCATTACCATCTTGCTAATGAATAAACCCTTCTTCGGCGAAAGACTTCATATCCTAGCCAATTGTTCTGCATATTGCCGTTACGGGCCTTACGTTCGAATCGGCGATAATTCTTTTTTTGGCCTGGCATTACCCCCTTTGCCAATGAATAAACTGATTTTATTGGCACAAGGCCCTAGGCCTCGGCCAATAGCTATCCACCATCATCAAGAGTAGGACACTACGTCTTGACCCGCCAACATTCCTTCGTTGGGAATTCAAAAAAAAAGAAAGAAAAAAAAGGAGAAAAGAAAAATGGGGCTTAAAAAAGAGGTGCCCCACTAGCCTTGTTCCTATAATAGGACGAGGGCAAAAATGGCTATAACCCGGCTATGGCGAAAACCCGAAAGGGCGCTGCAGGTAAAATCGGGTATCCCGCCATGTGAAAAGTCGAAAGGGTGCGTGGGCAAAAGTAAGAGGGGGCCGGCTTCGGCGAAAACTCAAAAGGGCACTTGAGTCGATAATGTGGTAATTTAAAGTTCCTCCTCACGCTCATCATAATGAAACTCCGAAAGGGACGATTATCACAAGTGCCACCGAAGATCCTTTTTCTATAAACTCAGGTTTGACCCTTGTCATCATTGACAAGATCGGTCAACTTTTCCCTTAACTCGGACCTTCCATCCTTGTTAATGAATGTACCTTTGCTTCGGCATTTAACCAATGTCGATGAACAAACCCAGGTTTGACCATTATCATCATCGGCAAGATTGGTCAACATTTCCCTTAACTTGGACCTTTTGTCCTCGTTAATGAACAAACTTCCTTCACCTCGACATTTAACCAATGTCGATGAACAAACCCAGGTTTGACTCTTGTCATCATCGGCAAGATCGGTCAATATTTTCCTTAATGTGGACCTTTCATCCTCGTTAATGAACAAACTTCCTTTGCTTCGACTTTTAACCAATGTCGATAAACAAACTCAGGTTTGACCCTTGTCATCATCGGCAAGATTGGTCAACATTTCCCTTAACTTAGACCTTTCACCCTCGTTAATGAACAAACTTCCTTTGCATCAACATTTAACCAATGTCGACGAACAAATCTAGGTTCGACCCTTGTCATCATCGGCAAGATCGGTCAACATTTCTCTTAACTTGGACCTTTCATCCTCATTAATGAACAAACTTCCTTTGCTTCGACTTTTACCAATATCGATGAACAAACTCAGGTTTGACCCTTGTCATCATCAACAAGATCGGACAATATTTCCCTTAACTTGGACCTTTTGTCCTCGTTAATGAACAAACTTCCTTTGCTTTGACATTTAGCCAATGTCGACGAAGAAACCTAGCTTCGACCCTTGTCATCATCGACAAGATCGGTCAACATTTCCCTTAACTCGGACCTTTTATTCTCGTTAATGAACAAACTTCCTTTGCTTCGGCATTTAACCAATGTTGATGAACAAACTCAGGTTTAACCCTCGTCATCATCGACAAGATCGGTCGGCATTCCCTTAACTTGGAACTTTCACCCTCATTAATGAACAAACTTCCTTTGCCTCGACATTTAACCAATGTCGATGAATAAACTCAAGTTGGACCCTTGTCATCAGGTATGGCTCCATTTGTGGATCGTATTTCAGACCTTGGAAATGAAACTCAATAGCTCTGTGAATCTGAGTGCCTTTGTCTGCGGCTGTGTCAACTTCTGCGAAAGCATCTTCGATGATTCGTGCTGCGTAGTCCTCATCAGACTCACCCGGTTTCATGGGTAATGTTCGGCTGGCAGAAATTATCTGATTGAACTTCCACCTTTCAAGCTCTGGCTTTTCCAAGCATTTTAATGCTGTCGTGGGGGAAATCAGCCACCCATTCTCCCTAGCGTCCCCTACATGTGCTGATCTGAATCCTGGTCCTGTCTTCTTCTTTACTTGGAAGCAAGGTTCTCCGGTTACCGGGTGGTAGTAGTGTCCTCCTGAATTGTTCATTGTAGTTTTATTGTTGAACGATACTCAGGGGATGATCTTGGTGATTGTTAAGGATGAGCTGTAACCGTCAATACCCTTAACCGCAATGGTTCCATCTACCATATCCAAATAATTACCACTACTAGACTTGCCATAATTGAAGGATTCAGAACCCCATATTGAGCGAATATCACACTCA
This sequence comes from Amorphophallus titanum, assembly GCA_024336825.1. Classification (NCBI taxonomy): domain Eukaryota; kingdom Viridiplantae; phylum Streptophyta; class Magnoliopsida; order Alismatales; family Araceae; genus Amorphophallus; species Amorphophallus titanum. The sequence goes on from JANBPO010006859.1 coordinate 27,364,313, forward strand.
ACTTCCTTACACCGCTTCAAATACTCAAGGAACCACTTCAGCCCTGCTTCTTTCTCTTGCCTCTCAGGAGTGGGGAAATCATCATCTGTGGACTCTGATACTGTTTTGGTATCAGGATGGCTTGCAGGGGTGTTTTTAAGTGAAGGTAGGGGCCATTTGGTGCGGTAGGTTAGTAAGCTATCATTCCCATACCGCCATCCTGAGTTCCATCTTTCCAGATACCACTGCTGAATATCTTCAGTGCCCTCACGTTGAATAATCTCACCCTTCAACAGAAGCCTCCATCCATCTTTCAGTTCAACCTGTTCGGGAGTCAATCCATGAGGATTGTGCCAATCATATCCTTCTGGAAAGGACTCTTCTGATTTAGCGTCTAGCTCATCACGTAATTGAGTGATCTCTTTTTTGAGTCGTTCGTTCTCAGATTGAAGATTAACCTGATCGCGCTCTAGCTGGTTGTTCTCACAAATCTCAATAACCTTATACAAGAATTTAGTTCCGTCGATATCGCATACAATCTTATCAGAATAGTAATCAAAATCCAATGTGAGCTTGTCTCTGTGAACATATAGCACAACCTCCTCGTCCAGGCTCCTCGGGCTTCATCCCCCATCTTCTGGTCAACCCCCTTGGGGAATCTATACTAGGGTCGTCCAGCTTTCAGCCAAAAGTGGCCTCGACCCATTTGGAGTTCCCAGTCGAGAGCACCGGCATCGACAACCCAAGCCTATCCTGCTGTCCAAGTCAGCAGCGGCCAGAACAAGCAGTCACCATAGGGAGCACCTTGATCTCTGCCATCATCTTCTGCCATATAAATTTGGAATAGTTAATCTAAGGTCAGTCAGATTTCAGTTAAGCTTGGTCTCACCTCATTCTGATCTTCCCACTAGGAGCTACGCCCCTGATAAGCCTCCCCTGTCTGGCCAGTGTCCTGGGAAATGTGACTTCATAAGAATCAACGACGCTAGCGTATCCCACCTTAGAACAGGGTCATTCCAGCTCTGAAGAATCCCTAAGACGTCCCTCTTCATGATGACTCTAGCCTCGCCTCATTCTAGCCACAAATTGGGCAGCTGCAGCTTCCATCAAATCAAGCACAGATTTCTATCCCCAGACCAGCACGACACTGCTAGAGTCCAAAGGCTGCCATCGAGACATCTGGGTGAATTGGGAGGAGATATTTGGCTGTGATATACGAGAGTAGATTATCTTTCAATCAGAGTTGGTCCCGTCTCGATCCGTCACTCCAGCTAGGAGTACGACCACAAACAATGGCTTTCTGGTCTGTAGCACTGACGCTCAGCGCAGCCTCATGGAATCCAGCACCCCCGGGGCATCAGAGCTCAGAATGAGACGATTCTTCCTCCTAGAGTGAGCCAGGGCGTCCAGCTGTCCAACGCATCCAGTCCCGCCGCCGTCAGATGTCCCAAGATGGAGTTATGTTCCTAGAGAGGCCGCTGGTTATAGAAGACAGAAACAGCAACCTGAAGGTGACGTTAGGAGTCGGTCGGCTCCCGACCACCACCAATCTCCACCTCGCCTGGCCGGCTGACCGCCCCTCCCTATGTGGAGGTACATTTTGGTTGTAATTCTACTCCCCACCCCTAGTCCAACCCCCTTGCAAGGGGTTTAGTGCATGTAAGTTAAAATTTTAGGTTGAAGCTTCACTGATGCGGCGAGCGGGCACGTACCCTCACCTCCTCGCTCACCCACATCTCCGATCGGAGTTGATTTCTGATAGCTATTGTTATATGCAAATTCAATCAAAAGCAGGTGCTCATATCAACTTCCACCAAAATCTATCATACAGGCTCTCAACATATCTTCGATGACCTGGTTTGTCCGTTTGTCTAGGGGTGAAAAGTTGTGCTAAAGTTCAATCCGGTCCCCAAAGATGATTGCAAACCTCTCCAGAAATGAGAGGTGAATCTCGGATCTCTATCAGAAACAATAGAAGTTGAAATACCATGCAACCTCACAACCTCCTTAATGTATAGTGCAGCCAGAACATTCACGGTCCATCTGCTTTTGATGGGCAAGAAGTGAGTGGGCTTAGTTAATTTGTCCACAATCACCCATATAGCATCCAATCCTCTTCGGGTCTTTGGCAATCCAACAATGAAATCTATGCCAATGCTATCCCATTTCCACTCCGGTACCTTAAGAGGTTTCAGCTTCTCAGTAGGCTTGAGATGTTCAACTTTAACTTATTGGCAGACCAAACACCGGCTCACAAACTCGGCTACCTCTCTTTTCATGTTAGGCCGCCAGAAGGTTCTTTTTAGATTTTGGTACATTTTTATGACACCTGGATGAGTAGTATACCTCGATCGATGTGTCTTCTCCAAGATTTTGTCCTTGATTGTAGAACAGTCAGGCACACAAGTTCTTCCTTGGAATAGTAGCCTTCCATCATCAGCCAAAAGAAAGTCTGATCGTTGATCTAATTTCTCTTTAATATCAACAACCAATGGATCATCACCTTGCAACTCTTTAATCTCTGAGAGTAACTTGGATTGGAGTCTAACATTTGCAATTAAGACTCTATCTCCCTTCTCCTCCACATTGAGGTCTAAGCTTACCAGTTGCTCTAATAAGTGCCATTCTTTAATCATCTGGCTTAACAATAATGCGATCGGTTTCCTGCTAAGAGCATTTGCTACTACATTACCTTTTCCTTGATGGTACTGTATAGAGAAATCGAAATCCTTCAACTACTCTAGCCACCTTCTTTGCCTCATATTGAGTTCTTTCTGAGAAAATAGGTACTTTAGGCTCTTGTGGTCAGAATACAAAATAAATACCTCAAATAAATACCTCACCGTAGAGATAATGTCGTCAAATCTTCAGAGTAAAGACTACAGCAGCCAGCTCTAAGTCAGTTCCAAACATGTGACAATTATAAGCTTGACTGATTTCAACAAAGCCAATTCATGATGAGAGTGGAGAACAATTAATCAGGCATTTCAGGTTGACTAAGAATAGAAGACATTTTGGCTCAAGAGTATGGCAGAGATAGCCAAAAAAAATGCAACAGACAGACAATAGACATATGAATTCTATTCAAAAGGATCACTTTCAAAATGAGAGCTTGGAAGGTAATGTAGAGAATTATTCAATTTGATAGCCCCTAAGAATATGCATACATGTCTAGCAAACTTTTTGGGGTTTTTAGTACAAATGATATGCAATCAATTTTAAAATCAGTATATGCATGAGTGACCTAAAGCACTTGTGCAAACTGTAAACTATGTGGACTCCCCCTAAAATGAATGCATTTTTGGTCTATATGCAACTTGACTAATAGTACCTGGCAGAGGTATGTCCTCACGCATAGTGAAAATTTTTAGATAGACATAATCTACTTTTCCATCAATACTATTTTATATACCACTTAGTCAACACATGATATGTAATGCAATGCGAGTTTGTGAGTGTGCAACTTCTCCTATATATACACATGCATGTATCTCAAATGAGCTTTTCAAATTTTTAACATGAATGCTACACAATCAATTCTAAAGCTATTGTATGCATGATCAAACAAAAATTATGCAGTGACTCCTACTATCTAAATGCACTGAAACATCAAATATGACCTAAAGACTGTGTAGGGGTTATTGAACTAAGCTCATGAACATCTAGACTGCTCAATATGCAATTTGAGCCATGGTACTCTGCAGAGAATATAGGTCCTAAGACCACCTCAACACATACTATGGGTTTCCAGAAAGAAATGATTTGCCCTTCTCCCAATGTACCATTTGATATACCATACCATAGGGTCATGCATGAATGTGCATAACAATTTTAGTGCAGTCCTATATGTAGTGCAGATTTTTAAATTGTGCATGAGAATGCCTGAAAACAATGCAACTGACATATGCAGACATAGGGACTCATGCAACTTAAACTATTTCAAGCTCCCCTTTAAGTAAACAACCAAAAGGACAGAAATGAAGGCATAAAATTTTTTTAACAAATTTGAAACATGATATGCACTCAACAAAGAAGGGGATTATTCATGAAATGTGAAAAATAGGAATAAATAGTGAGTCACCACCACCAGAGTGATGTGACCCTCAAACAATCCTAATGATATAATAAATAAAACTCAACAAGTTATGAATAACAAAAATAAATTTATGGACAAAAAATTTAGTTAACACGTCATTCTACTCATTTTTCTTTTGATCACATGATGATGTAAGGATAATAATCAAGAAGGAATAATCAAGGAAGTAATCAAAGTTAACATTACTGTTTCAATATCTCTAGTTAACAGTGTGTTTTTGTGACATAATCATCTGAGAACATGTGGGAAAATCGTGAACAAATCAGCCAAAAATAACAAGAAATAAGATGGAATTTTCTGCTGACAGGGCCAGAATGCGGTCTCGTGGAGGCCGCCTTCTGCAAGAGATGGTCATTGGAGGACCACTTTCAATAAAATTTCCTCTTTTTTTTGAAAAGAGTCACTAGGAAGTGGTATATCGGGCGTCCACAGTTCCCAGAATGCGGTCTCTGGGACGACTACCATCTGGTCCCGAGTCTAGAACGTCGGCGAGCCCCGATATATAGTAAAAGCATGATTATGATCTTTATACTACATAGAATTTGGACAAACATATGCCAAAAGAAAGAGAGCTCAAAAATGAACAGCATGGTATGATTTAATTAGGTTTTTCTTGAGAGAAACCTACCTTTGATTAGGTCGAAGCAAAGCGAACCTGGTCGGAACCCTAGACAAAGACCTCTCCTTCCTCACCTCACCACATCCTCAATCGTGCACCCCAACAGTTGCCACGGCCAAATGGAGTTCTCAGGAGTGTTAGACGTCAACTTATGGAGCTGGGGTCGAAGGAAGAGTCACACATGGGCTAGGGGATCGAAGTGGAGAGTCCTCTGCGTGATATTCACAGTTGACCAAATCAACATGCTTATGTTCAAAATCTGGTGGCTAGGGTTAGGGTTTCGATAGGGAAACAGAGGGAAAATGGGCTTCTATCGTGGGCCTAATAATTGGGTCCAGATTGAGCTCTTGAGAGCTCGATTTGGGCTCGAATTTGGTGGATTAAGGTTGTTCTATCTAAAACTTTGAGTTTTACCTAAAAATCTTTAATTCGAGCTTTAACAAATTTCTTTTGGGCTCATCTTAGAAGACACAATTAAACAAAGATTGGATGCAGAATTCTCATTTAAGTCTACTATGTACACATTGCTTATTCTGTGGCCTATGAATTTTATTATTTTTGAGTTGATTTAAAAGATTTTGCATGCATGATCATCAAAAATAACCTTGTCACCCTTGTCACAGAGTTGACCAATGCTCAAAAGATTGTGTTCAATACTGTCTACCAGTAAAACTTTTTCAATTGTGTTGGAGGGATACTTACCAACTATAGCAGATCCAATGATCTTACCTTTGCTCTTCCCTCCAATATTGATCATCCCTCCTACCTTTAACTCTAGCTTGCTGAATTTTATCTGGTCTCCAGTCATGTGCCTAGAGCAGTCACTGTCCAAGTACCATCTATTGCACATGGCTACCAGGCTAACCTGCAAGACACATTATGTAAAGTGTTTTGGAACCCAAGATAAATTGAGTCCACAAGCATCATTGAGACTCTTCAGTAAACCTTTTGGAATCCAAATTTGGTTTACTATTTTTTGTTGATTTAATTTTCTGGTACTACCATTCCTATTTACAACAACCCTTGGATTTGAATTTGTTTAGCACTTTTTGGTGAATTTGTTGTTCCATTGTCCAAAGTGATTTCTAGGCTGATTAACAAACTATCTTGGCTTATAGAACACATATGGATTGAAGACATTGTGATCAAAGAAGGGGTATGTTCTCATTTGATTGAATTTTCTATTTGAAGCATATTGAGCTCAGTTAGAGTACATAAGTGAATTTCTTTTCTTCTGAGAAGTCTTACCCTTGATGGATTGGTTGGACTTAGTGTTCCATTTGACAGTTTTTGTTGTGTTAGTCAGATTTTTAGCCCCTGAATTCTTGGCATTACTGTTTGAGCTGGATGGAATGTCTAGCTTCTTTTTTCCCTTTCCAAGACAAAATGTGACAGTTTTGAATTTACATGGTCTTTTATTTGAAGGGTCGAAGCCTAGACCTTCCTTATTAAAGTTAACTTTTACTCCTAGCATGGATTCTAGGTTTGACTTTCCCTAGACAAACTTTTCAAGTGTGGTCTATTTGTCTTCAAGATCTTTTTGATGTTTTTCATTTGTTTTCTAAATTTTTGAATTGGCACTTTTTACAGCCTCATACTTTTCAACAATCAATTTATTCTTGTATCACCGTTCTTATTTTGCCACCAGTGGCAATGGATCCCTCTTCCTATATATATATATATATATGTACACACACACACACACACACACACACACATACACATGCAGGAGTGATAAATCTGCATTTTCCTTCTAACATTGGTTTATATGCAAAAATCTCTTTTAATTAGACCATCAATTGCTGACATATTAGCTATGCATTTTGGCATCATATCCTATATTGTCTTCAAACATCTTTTTGGATAATGTCAAATTAGATGAATGCCAGATTGCTAGACTTTAGTGAATAATTTTATGAATATTTTGAGAGGAAAAATGAAAGCAAATATGCAAGTTCTTTCCTTGGTGCTCTTGCTGACCTTTATTCTCTTTTTTCTGTTAACTTAGTGTGGCAGAAGCTCGAAGAGGAAAATGCTGAGTTTTTTAGGGCTTATTACATAAGATTGAAGCTAAAGAAACAGATATTATTGTTTAATAATTTGCTTGGGCATCAGAACCATCTACTGAAGTATCCTGTACCGCCAAAGGTACCAATGGCACCCCTGCAGAATGGTGTTCATCCAATTCCTGGTAATTTCGCTCGCTTCAAAGTTTATCTTTTGATCTCATATCAGTGTAAATTCTTGAACATTCCACATGTTTTTGTATATGGTTGGTCATTTGATAGTATTGATATCTTACATTAAAATCTTGTCAGCTGTATTTCATCAATTTTGGTATCCATGATACTGTAAACTGAAGTGATATTTGCTTTTATCTTGCTTTTCTTATTAGTTATCCAAGTGTTGTTCAAGGGGGGAAAAGGATTCCATTACCAATTTACCACTTATGGAGCAGAAACTTTGTTTCATATGTGTATTTTTTTTTCGTTCTGCTGTCCGTCAAATTTTATCTGGTATACATAGATCACTCAAAAGGGAATGGTAATTTTAATTTGGATGATTGTGCTTTTGCATTTTAATGACATTGGCGAAAGTTTTTTTTTTGTTTGGAGCAATTGTGATAACAAGATAATTGGTTCCGATGACTCTCTTTTTTATTATCAGTTTTATCATTGCAATTCTTTCTTTATTGCTTGTATGCTATTTGTGACATTACGTGTGACCGTTGGAGAACCCCCTGTCAAGACTTCAGGTCACATCTAGGGTTTTAGAATAGGGAAACTCCCCTATGATGTGGATCTTCCTTCCATGGAAGGACAAGGATCCAAATCCCACTCAAAAAGGCCATGCGAAGAAGCTGCGTTCGAACAGAAACTAGAAAGGAATTGGCGTCCAGTGCAGCTGACGTCAATTAAATTGGCATCCAGGGCAGATGACACAGATTCCTAAGCAAAATATGGAAATATAAGACTTTCCATAATTAAAAATAAGAATAGGAATACACTGAAAGAGGCGCCAATTAATTGATGTCTTTCCAAATAGGTGCTAATTCTTCGAATTAAAATTCAATCAAAAATCAAAAAACCAAGAATAGGCATCCATGTAAGAAGTCGCCAATTCTTGTGAGTCCACAAAGCAAAGGCCCGAGTCAACCTATGGCTTGGGAATTAGCGTCACTTTGAAAAGCCGCCATTTAAAGAATTGACGTCCCCTTGAACGGATGCGGATTTTTAAAAATACCAAAAAAATTGAAAAATATTATTATTAAGCCAATAATGAAGTTCACTTTGGGGCATTATGTTGTGACAAGAAATTTACTCCTCTTAGCATCGATTTTGGCGTGTCTATAGTTACCCTACCTTGGCGTCTGTTTTGCATGGGAGTGAGACGGAATGGAGTGTAGTGGAATGAAAATGAAACGAAGTGAAGTGATAATATAATGAAGCAGAATGGAGTGAGAACGGACTGAAAAGTAGATGTCAAGGTGTGATATGACACGCCTTCGACACTAAGTGTTAGAAATATTTCCATGGTTCTGGATGAAACAACCTTGGATGATTAAGAGAAAGCAACAATTGTCTGGATGAGGATAAAACTAAAAACATGTGCACAGCACAAAAGGAGAAGAAAAGCATATCATTGGAGAGTAATTACTAGTAAATGTCGACGTGCTACAACCAATGTGGATTTGGAAGGAAAAATAAAAAGAGTTGAGATATAAATCTAGTCAAAGGTGCATTCAAGGAACCAGCCTCCAGAATGAGGGACTTCCCGGTAAGGTCACCCATCCCAATACTACTCCCCATTAAGCACGCTTAACTTCAGAGTTCTTAACAAGAATTGAGCCGATACTTTAAAAGATGCCTCAGTGATATAGAGTACAACTTAGCTATATTTGAGGGTGTTACCAAGAAGGACGACAGCAAAATCATATTTCTGAATAAGCTTAAGGGCTTCTTCGCCGGATTCAGCCGTGACAATTTTTCTTTCAGAATTTCTCAAGACTGCTTGATGGACCAGAAGGTTTTCAGGATTATCATCGACAATAAGAATCGGAATCAGCTTGTGGAGTTCATCCATTTCATAAGATTAATGGACGTTAAAGTGATCTGGCCCCTTTACAGGGGCCAAATATTTATTCAATTTTAGAGAAAGAAAACTTTGGATTCGCCTTTATCAAGGCACGAGAATTCAGCGTATTGATAGATGAATGCAATGAAGCTTTCCAGAGCTTTAAAGCTTGGAAGAGACGTATCAAATTCGCTACCAAGTCGAAGCCATGCATCACCTTGCTGATCAATGTACTCAGTCGCGTGACGAACAGTGACTACTGCAGGAAGATAAGAACCTTTTGTGAAAAACAATTTCAGTGTTAGTTCTGTGCCCGCTTTGAATTGGTTTTTTGCTTTCATGCTGAAGGGAACTTGAAACTGACAACCTTCTGATGAAATATCTAAAAGCTTGGAGATTTGATGAACCATCAGCCTCCGTAGAAGAATCCACCAAAGAAATAAATCTGGGTATTGAGGAAAACCCTAGGATTGTCCTCATTAATAAGAATTTGTCGCCCTCCGAAGAGGAGGCACTTGTTTTAGTTCTCCGAGAATACAAGGACACATTTGCATGGAGTTATGAAGATATGCCTAGACTAGACCCCACGCTCGTTGAACATCACCTTACACTCAATCTATGGTATGTCCCGGTCAAGCAGCAGTTGAGACGTTTCCACCCCCATATGGCGTTCAAAATGAAAGAAGAGGTCGATAAGCTCCATAAGGCTAGATTTGTTAGAGTCGTTCTCTACCCTAATTGGGTGGCAAACATTGTCGCAGTCATGAAGAAAGACGGGAAGGTCAGAATTTGTATAGACTTCAGGGACCTCAACCGTGCGTGTCCTAAGGATGACTTCCCCCTCCCTCATATTGATGTTTTGATCGATAACACAGCAAGATACGAGACTCTCTCATTTATGGATGGCTTTTTAGGGTATAATCAGATTAAGTTGGCAGAAGAAAACCAGGAAAAGACATCATTCACTACACCTTAGGGCACTCTCCAACTGCCTCAGCATCCACTCGAGGGCACTTTCGCCTAGGCTGTAGGCCCCCATCTCTGCTCCTGAGGATGTCTCTGTGGAGGGGTGATCACCCTCTGCCATAGAGCCTGTCAACAAGCACAGTAATACACAATACCTCAGCCAAATACCCCAGAAACTAATGAAGCTGAGACAACATACTAAGGAAAGGATCTTACCTGAGGCCCCAAAATGGGTCAATGGTAGAGGAACCAGCTACTCCGGCCTCAGCCCCAACACCAGGCAGCCTTCGCGACTGCCTCCCAAACGTCCCTCAGAGTGTGAGCGCACTCAGTATGGGACACAAACTCTACGGGCCCGGCTGACCCGATCGCATGGCCGATGTGTCACCACCAGTCGTCGACCCCCGTATCAGGAAAGCTACCCTCAGGGAGCACCAGGTCTAGTGAGCCCCTCTTTCTGAAGCTGCAATCGGCTAGGAATTGGGCCCATCAAGTCTTCAGTGCCGTCGGACGGGATGCCCCTACTCCAATTGCCGCGGGCGCTACCTACACCTACCTCAATGGCTTCAGCGCCTAATTGCTACCTCGACCCACAGACAACGACCCCCGGTCGCTCCGGGGCCACTGCTGTGCTATCCGCTCCACTTCTCGACAGACCTGAGCAACATGAGTCCTCAAGTATCTACCGTCCAGTGGGATGGGAGGTAGATCCTCCCTCAGAAAATGACCTTCCTCACCTTTCCTGATCACTGAGGCCTTCTGTCGGTATAGGTGGCTATGCTCGAACCACCACCTGGAGTAGTGGATGTTGAACCATCCTCGGCGTCGCAGCCCCGACATCGATAGTCACTCTGGCTCCCGACGGTAGTAGAAATCCCACCATGTTGTAGCTAGCAAGTGGGTGTCCCGGCCTCTGTACTGTCGGCTCATCAAAGGAAACTCCCGGTTTGGTGGGATCCGCTGGTCGTAGCCGAAGTTCCTCGCAAACCTGTGCAGGTAGTAGAGCTCCAAGGAACTCATCATGGACCTGTGCAGCACCAATACCACCGGTCGGGTGCTCATCACCCACTCTGTGTACAATGACGCGTCCAGCTCCCTCTAATAGGGGAGGGCACTAGTCGCCCCTCCACTCGACGACACCAGAACTAGGTAGGAATCCCTTGTGGCGCAGTCAAAAGGTAACCCCTCCTCGCCCCTACCGGGTAGGTAACACAGGGATCTCTTGGCCCCCTCCAGCTATGCCTCAGCGTCTTTGTCTAGCTGGCCGGTGAAGCTAAACAGCAAAGGTGCCACCGGGTTCGCCACGGTCCCCCGAGTCACCAGCCCTGGAAATAGTAGGCCGACCTACGCACTGAGGTAGTGGGTCAGCAAAAGCAAACTCCTCTCTCATGGCGCCGAATGTGCCACCAGTGCTCCCAGTCCCTGGTACACAGTAGCCAACACTGCAGGAGCCAGGGCCAGTCATCGTCCCTCTACCAGCAAGCATGCCAGCCACAGTAGCGTGACTCTCAGCAGGCCGTCCTCCCCGTGCGGTACCATAAACGTCACCAAATAGTAAGCCAGGTAGGCTGCCAAGTGTGTCATGTTGTGTTTTTCCTTGTTATTTTGATGATGCTGACACTATATAAATCACTATGCATTTTGTTTTGGCAATTTATAACCATGCTGATTAAGTCACTATTGCTTGTTTGAACCTCACCACTCTTCGTGCAGAAAAATTCCTTCACTTGAAACTTCATACTTCGTGCACAAAAGGTTCTTCAGTTGAAATTGCCTACTTCGTGCACACTTGCGTTGTATAGCTCATGCTCGAGATTTATACCCCGTGTTGTTTTCTTTCCAATCTTTACTTCGTGCAGGTTTTACCTGATGAAGTCATTCTTCGTGCAGTTCTGGGATTCTCTACTTCGTGCAGTTTTTGCCAATGAAGTAGAGTCAAAGCCTAAGTCCGAACACTGTAGCACCTCATGCAGATTTTCTTATATCATGATTCGTGCTGTTCTTTCGCACTTCATACCTCGAGCAGGCTTTTCTATCGAAAAATGTACTTCGTGCGATTTTTCAAAAAGCATACCTCGTGCAGATTTTACTTTCGAAAAATGTACCTCGTGCAGTTTTTCGAAGAGCATACCTCGAGCATACTTCGTGCATTCTTCAGCCTACCCCGTGTTGTCTCTTCAAGTTTCTACCTCGAGCAAGTTTTAAACTTTCCTACCTCAAGCAGGTTTTCAACTTTTCCTACCTCGAGAAGGTTTTGAGCTTTTCCTACCTTGAGCAGGTTTTCAGCTTTTCCTACCTCGAGCAGGTTTTCAGCCTTTCCTACCTCGAGCAGGTTTTCAGCTTTCCTACCTCGAGCAGGTTTTCAACTTTTCCTACCTCGAGCAGGTTTTCAGCACTCTCTTACCCTGAGAAGTACTTTTGAAAAAGCTTACCTCGTGCCGTTCTTCTTGCTTTATACCTCGTGCAGCTTCCTAACTATTCATACCTCGGGCTGCCTTTCAAGTCTCATACTTCGTGCAGCTTTTATCCTTCATACTTCGAGTATGAATAGTGTTCATACTTCAAGCTACTTTTCTAGCTTTTCTATACCTCGAGCCGTTCTGTTAAAAACCTACCTCGTGCATCTTTCAGCATACTTCATGTCGTTTTTCCAAGTTTCATACCTCGTGCAATTTTGGTACTGACGAGGAGATACCCCATGTCGTATCTTCAAGTTTCATACCTCGTGCAGCTTTTGCATTGACGAGGAGATACCCCGTGTCGCTACTTCAAGTTTCATACCTCTGCAGCTTTTGCACTGACGAGGAGGTACCCCGTGTTATTTTTCGAAGACTCATACCTCGTGCAATTTTTACACTGACGAAGAGGTACCTCGTGCAGTTTTGGCACTAACGAGGAGATACCCCGTGTCGCTTCTTTAAGTTTCATACCTCGTGCAGATTTCACACTCAGAGCCATATCTCGAGCAGTTTTTCAAAATTCATACCTCGAGCTATTTTACAAGATTCATACCTCGAGCAGCCTTCTAAAGCCATACCCCGTGTGCTTTATGCATTTTTTTTAGGGGCTACCTCGTGTCGTTTTATGCTGAGACTTCCATACTTCGTGCTGTTTTTCTTTTATTTCTCAGTATCATATCTCGAGTCATTCTGGCACTGCTGTACTTCTTGCACAAAAACTTCTGTCACACTTCGTGCATGTTTGTTTGTGCATTTGCTGAAATGTCTTCGTGCAAGTTTTATTAACTTTCTGAATAATGCCTCGAGCACATATTCTTTGAATGAACCATACCTGACAGTCTAACCGTTCGACAGAATGCCAGGTACTTTCTGATCTGTCGAAGACATTCCTCCAATGACAAGGTCACGTGATTATTTGAGAGAAACATGGTTATGAATAAAGATTTGGGTTAATTCTATTTTGCGCACTCTGTTTGTATGTGTTGAATGTACTACGCTCTGATTGACATGATCGTTATAGAGATCATCATGCCGCTTCTGAGTAATCTTCCACGCTCGGGGCGTGACATTAACACAAGGAGAAAGCTCCTCAAGAGGACATAGTCCTCACTCTACTACTTGAAGAACAACACAGGGATGATGCGCCCCCCCCCCCCCACACGCTGTTATACCGACCAGCACACGGGGATGGGGGATGAGACCAAAAAGAAAAACACAAACAAGAAATAAAAACACGCTACAATTGCAGCAAACCGCGAGGACAACTCCCTATAGATGAACACGGCTGCACTACTGCCACACCACTACATTGATCTCTAAAAGAGAGTACCAGATTAACACTACTGTCAACACAGCACCACACACTGAAAGTGGATGCAGACTTTTGAAAGGAATAGCACAAAAGGAAAAAAAGAAAATAAATGTAGCTTGAGATCTAGGTCTTGAAGTAGTAAAATAGACCTGAACTCAGATCGAAGGCTGCTTTTCAAGCTCAAGCACACTACAAGGCTACTCTCCATTCTTTTTCTTCTTCTTCAGCACTGAACTGGGTCGGGCCAGATGTTGGGCTGCTCCACTCTCTTTCTTTTCTTCTTATAAATTTTCTTCCACAAGCTCAAACAAATTTTAACTCTTTGCAACTCAAATCTTCTCTAGGCAACAGCGGGCTTTCTTCATGTAGAAGGCCCCTAATTTACAGAGGAGAACCATAGAGAGTTTTTGTGGCGACTCGGGATCTGAGTACCGAAAAGGAACTGGAGCGACTCGAATCTCGACCCGCCTCCCACGAGCCTGAAGACTCGGAAGGGAAGAAAGGATGGTGTGAGGGTGCGTAAGAAGCTAAAGTAACTGCAGAGATTGCACAATGATCAACTAAATAATCATGTAGAAATTAAATAATTAATTAAACCACAACAAGGTCCAGTACATCTCATGTCCAAAATAAAGTATAGTCAACTGAAAGAAAGGTACAAGTACACGCGGCATACCCCGGCTCTGCCAACTGGCACTAACCTCGGCTACTGGAACCATGTTGGAACTCCGCCGCGCCTCGCGGTGACCTCCAGCACCACCGCCGAATAGGCGGCGTAGCAGGCCCCGAGCAGCGCCTGGTAGAGGACCGACGCGCCGATCCACACCCCGGTGGTGCGGGGCAGCCAGGCGGCCAGCACCACCTCCACGGCGATCAGCAGGCCGAACAGGCAATAGGCCGTGCGCCGGTCCATCCAGTCGCAGACGTAGCCGCCAAGCAGGGCCGCCACGGCCGACGCCACCCCGGCGATCAGGCCGCCGGTCAGGGCCACGGTGTCGCCGGACACCTTGTATTCGTTGGCGAACGAGCTCCACGTGCCGAGGCCGCCGGAGCCGATCGGCAGCAGCATCAGGATGATCACCAGCAGGCCGGCGCGGCTCCGGATCACCGCCCACACCTCGCGGAACACCTCGACGAAGGTCGCGGCGATGCTCGGGCGGACCAGACGCGGCACGGCGGGGACCAGCGGCAGGACCGCGGCGCAGGCCACGCACAGAGCTCCCAGGCCGGCGCCCGACACCCACTGGGCCTGGACGTGCTGGGCCAGGAACAGGGCGATGCCGCCGCCTACACCCTGGCCCGCGAAGTTGCCCGCCTGCGCCCAGCCGCTGGCCCGGCCCTGCTGCGCCGGGTCGAAATAGGCCAGGAAGCTGTCGGAGGTCATGCCGCAGAACGAGGAGGCGACGCTGGAGAGCATCACCAGCCCCGTGAGCAGGGGCATGGCCGAGGCCGGCCGCCCGATCAGGCTCATGGCCAGGATGCTCAGGCCGACGCCGACCGCGCCGATCAGGTACCAGAGCCGGGGCGTCAGGGTGGTGTCCGCCAGCGGCGCCCACAGCACCTTCCAGGTCTGCGGCAGGGTGCTGGCCGCGGTCAGGGCGCCGATCGCCGCCACCGCCACGCCCTTGCCCGCCAGCAGGAAGGCCAGGGTCACGGTGACATAGCCGGTGGAGGCGCCGAACGGGAGGACCAGGGCCAGGAACACCCACGGATGGGGGTGCTTCACGCTCGCGCCGTCGTCCATCCGCTTCGTCCGCTCCCTGCCGTTCCGCCGAGGGGGACACGGATGCCGAGGGTGCGTCAACCGGGCCGGACGGTCGATTCTGATGCGTTTCCGCTTTGTCCTATGATGACGCAGATGATTCGACCCCAGGCCCTTCCATGGGGGGCCAACGTAGCGAAATGCGATACGTGGTGTGAATTGCAGAATCCCGCGAACCATCGAATCTTTGAACGCAAGGGCTGTCGTTGGCATTACACTTTTTGCTGTAAAGCGCTGGTCAGATGACAGCAAAAAGGTAAAAAAACAGTAGCTTGGTTTAGGGCCCCCGCCTAAAAATCTAATTGATTTAAGATTATGGCAATTAGGTAACATAATGCAAATCAAAATTATTAACAATGGATAATAAGAAAATATTATTAGCAGCAAATGCTGCAGTTTCAAAAGGAGATAATGAAGGCTTCCTTGAGTATTGCGCAGAAAATTCAGTATGGGAATTTGTTGGTGAGCGGGTTGTGATGGGAAAACAGGCAATAAGGGAGTATATGTCTAAAACCTATCTTGCACCGCCAAAATTCACCGTAAGGAATCTCATTGCTGAAGGTGATTTTGTAACCGCAGTCGGAAACATTACAATTAAAGACAAATCAGGAAAGGCTCTCAATTATGAGTATTGCGACAACTGGCGTTTTGAAAACGGTAAAATGATTGAGCTGAGGGCCTTTGTGATTGAAAAGAAATCATCGTGATATAAATCAAAAACGCCAGGCCACTTATAAAGTGGAAAAATATGACGGAATCAAGGGCTATACTGCTCCGAGCGTAGTACTGGTAAAGATGAAAATGCCCTGGCCATATAAGTATTACATTGGAGTATGGAAAGATGCGGAATCAAACCCGCAATGCTCTTTAATAAAGAAAGAGAATCAAAAGATTGTCCCTGAAAAAAATTCTGGGAAATGAATGTCGCGTGGTCAGGGCTCAACTTTTTCAGTGTGGTATCACCGTCTACTCGGAAGTAGGCCAGGGATTCAGCGAAGTTTTCCTGAGGATTTGTTTTGGCGTAATCCGTAACGTACTTAAAATCTGGTTTCGTCATCCATTTCATGACGTAGTTTCCATTGGCATCCATGTATTCTTGCTCAGTCATCCCTGCAAAGGCCATGTAGTCTGGCCGATGGGAGCGATAAGAGCTTCGACTTCCACGCCCCAACTGAAAATCTATCTGATGGGTCATCTCGTGAGCGATCGATTCATAGAGCGACCCACAATCCATATTACGCGACCCCATCCACAGGCACTGTGACGACAGGATGAAATAGATAACTCAAAAGTCAAACTATTTTAAAACTTCTAGTTTTCCACGTGTTAAATAGATTGACATGTCCGTTGGGACATTTTCTGTCTTTCGTCTTTCTGCTAAAGAAATATCTATACTTTTGTCAAGGTTGTGATTTCTGCTTCTTTACGCCTTGTTACAGGAGGGAGAGAAGGGGACAAAGCTCCAAGCTTCGAGCTCACAAACACCAACTATTGCAACAACAGCAATGGCCACAGTCACTTACATCTCACAAATCATTGCTAACCTTGTCAGATTTGGATATCTGGCCACCTCGATTGCATTCAGGGACTTTCCTCTAGTCATCAGATCACCTTTCTTTCTGGGGGTGATGCCTGTGGTCGATGAAGTACCGGCCTCATTTCCTATAGCCGACGACACCATTTCCAACCACAATGCCAAGTTTTCTCGGTTAATACCATACGCACCAGGGTGATTGTCCCACTGAGTGGGGGCAACCCCGGGCCCGCAAAGGCACAAAGCCTGCAGCTACAATATCCCGATCCAGCAAGATGGTTATTGTTGGAAGCCTATGCATACGGCTCGATGGAGGGGATCCGATTGTGCCTCTAGACAATCACGTCCCCACTATACCAACCTCCAATCAGTTCGTTGTGTTACCCAAAGTTGCAGAAGATGGGCCAAGCTTTAAAAGGAGGTCAAACTCCAAGTAAATAATTAGTTCGTAGAGTGAAAATCTTCGGTAGACCAAGCAAGTGTGGGTCACCAAAAAGGAGGCCCGCATCATCAAGAAGGCTGCAACCGCGGAAGATAGACTAGTCCTTGTATCGGATATGCAAGAAGCAAAGGCTCTGGCTCCTCACACAGAACAACCCCTGCAACCCCGGGGGCAAAAACACGAGGGGGTGTATAAAAAAATTAACCGGGTTTGTCAATACCCAGAACAAATCTGGTAGGAAGGAATAAATCCTTCGGAAGCCTCTGTGGTGCGAACCTCGGTCTGTGACAGGCTGGGAGTCTCTCAAACCCGTGTCTCAATTTTTGATAGACTAGGGGCACTTGCCCACTCGGGGCGACAATCTCAAAAGAAGAAGTGGAGGGTAAAGATCATAGGAGATCCTATTAAAGTTTGTACCTGCTACGCGTCCGGCAGACAACCGGGCCTAAAGTTCATGATAATGAAAGTGAGAGTAGAATCTCAGATTTCATTTAAATAAACCCTACATTGGGGCGTAAACGTTCATAGATATGCATATCGGTCACTCACGGAGCATTCTTTATTCGGATGGAAGTCCGTATTTACAGTGTAAGAGATGATGATAAAATCGTGCAAATGTCTGCCGTGAGTATGACAAGTTTAATGTAATTGTGGGATTAGATCCCTGTGTATGTTGGTCACTAACGGACCATTCATTGTTCAGATGAGAGTTCGCATTTGAAGCATCAAAGACAATGATAAAATCGTGCAAATGTCTGCCGTGAATACGGCAAGTTTATTGTGGATATGGGATTGAATCCCATTAGAAGTGGGTCGCATCAATGATCTATTGGCCCGAAATGGTTATAGACTATGGCCATATCGGGATACCCGAGGTCCACGTCTGATACCATGAGGCATCGTTACTTTTCTCTTCATGTGCAGTCTGAGGGAGTGAATTGTTAAATGTAGAGCCCGAACTCGCCATCGTGTGCTCTTGCACGTGGATCGACCTGCGTGCCCCTTGCGGGGGTTTTCGGGGTCAGCGCCCCCGGAACAAAATTTTAATTATGGCAGGGGTATGGTGTTTCTTTCATTTTTTTTAATGGCATTGATCTTTTGCATTCCTTTTTTGGTTTGAACCTTTCTCTTTTTTATTGTTATTTAACCCCCTTTTTTATTTTAAAGAGGCGCACTGGGTAGAGGGACAAAGGGATCACGCCGTGATAAGATGGACAAAAGAAGGGGGGTTAAACCTGTGCCGCCAAAGGTGCATCGGGATTGACCGCGGCGGAATAGGAAGTGAACAAGGTGAACAGGGGGGGCGCGCCATATTAAGACTTCAAAGGAGGGCGCCATAATAACATGGGCAAAGAAAGGGGGAGTTAAACCGGCGTGCCCCTGGGCTCGCCGAAATTGACCACGCCGGCTGAGGAGGTGAGCGGGGTGCGATGGGGTTTTAAGAGGAGGGTTAAAATGGTGCGGTGGAACAGTGACCACGCCCTTTTAACCCACGCCAGAATAGACTCCCCCGAGGGTTGTTTCGAAGCTGTTTTACTGTGTTTTCTTTTTCTTTCACCTGTGGGTTGATTCAAGGGTTGATTTGCTCGCAATTTCATCAAATAATCCAAGTTCATCAAATGCCAGTTCATCAAATAATGCATGATATCATCAACTGATATTGACTTCAAATGAAATGACGCCCTTCACACAGGCGTTATTACAATAAATAGCAACATTTCAAATGGCGCTATTCAGAGTCACTGTTCGAATAGGAAATAGATTACTTCAAGGAATGACGCCCTCTTGATCAGGCGTTAAATAAATAAATGACGACACTCAGAATGCCATTATTCAAGCTCAGAGTTCGATTCGTAAAAGGACTCCACTTAAGCCAAATGACACCTTTCGTGAAGACGTTTCAACAAATAGACGCCCCTGAGAAGGGCGATGTTCAAATAAGTGACGCCAAAGATCATGCCGTCAATTGACTGAGATACTGTATCCTTATCGGAAGCCAACGACAGAGCCCTGCTCTGATTCCAACTTGTGATATTCCCTATCCGCTTGCTACTGCAACCACAAGAAACACTATAAAAGGGGAATTGATGGGTTCGGTTTTTGCATCAAACAGAGGATTACCGCAAGGCTTTTACAGGAACAGTATAGCTGAACATAGAAATAGAAGATAACAGGAGCAATGGAGCATTCTTCAAAGAAACTCAAGATTTCTTTTGCAAGAATCAATGAAGTAGAAGGGCATATAAGCGGGAGGATCATTGCCAATCAAGTGAGTACATGCATTTGAATTTCTTTTATCTTTCTTCT
Source organism: Amorphophallus titanum (assembly GCA_024336825.1). Taxonomy (NCBI): domain Eukaryota; kingdom Viridiplantae; phylum Streptophyta; class Magnoliopsida; order Alismatales; family Araceae; genus Amorphophallus; species Amorphophallus titanum. The sequence goes on from JANBPO010006859.1 coordinate 27,383,863, forward strand.
CTTCTTCTCTCCTCTCAATTCTTCCTATTCATTTATTCTTCCTCTATTCTTCATTTCTATTCACTCTCTTCCCCTTCTTTTTCTTTTTCACCAGGACTACCCTCCCATCCCGGGTGCAAGGAGATACCTTAAAATCAAATGGCTCCCCCTCCTCCTCTCTAAACTATCCTTGGACATGAGAACCCACCTTTCTAGATGGCATATACTAGGCTTAGTGACCCATGCTAAGCATTATAATGACATTCACTTAGATTGGAGTGCCATAGGAGCTCTTATTGAAACTTGGCATCCCACCACTCATACCTTCTTCTTCTCCACCTTTGAAGCTACAATACTCTTGGAAGAGGTAGAAATATTTTTAGCATTGAAGAAGATGAAGCAAGGAGATGAGGATAAAATGGCTTTCATGCCAAGAGCCATAGGGGCGTATAGGGGTCGCATGTTGTGCACTCAGGGGTCCACTTCTTCTTCCTCTCCTTTCTATTCATCATTTCTTCTACTTAGCTCCTACCCTTGGGTGGTATATTTTTCTTCATTCAATCCTACTTCTATGATTTTCTCCTCTCTCCCGAGGTCTGCGAGCCTTTATTCCTCTTCTTCCCATCTAGAGCCTCCAAATTCTCCATTTTCTCGTAATTCTAAGCCTCAACCTATGTCCTTTTATCCCGCTCTCGGGACATCTCATGATTCTTCTCCTTTGGTATATCCGGATTCTACTTCTAATTCATCCCCGACCCTGTCAGGTGATTACCATTCTCTTTCCCTGACTATGCCAGGTGATTACTATTCTTCTTCTTCGACTCTATCGGATGATCCTTATCCCCTTTCTCCGACCACGTCAGATGATTATTCTTCTCCTTCCTCACCTTTGCAGTAATCTCATCACCATTTTTCTACCCTCTCCTCTTCACCCTTTCGGGGTCCTCACCCTTTTTCATGTTGTTTTCAAGACTTTAGTCCACCTTAATCTCAGCTGATTCTGGGTTACTCTATATTTGGTTCCTTGTTATCAGGATCTTTGTGCCTTAATAAGGGAGTTCTAGCTCTCGTCTCTCTTCCTTTTATCATTCTTCATCCAGTTTGGTGTCTGTCGCTCCTCAGTGTAGAGGAATCTTTGATCATTTGCTATCCTTTCATCTTTATCCTGTCAAGCAAGGAACGCAAAGCTCGATGGCCAAGATCGTTTCAGGATGCTATTTTCACCCCATGGATTTGCAAGGTATCTTTTGTTTGGTGCAAAAATATGTTATCATTGCTATCACTCTTATTATTCACACACATGATTATAATGTTGGTTCCTCAACATGGTTAAGTGGCTTAAGGCCTTAGTTAGTTAGTAAATCAAAATGAGTTCACTTCTGCAGCATCTCAGGCTGGTGATAGCTCCGTGCTGAGAGTCTAGTTTCTTTCTTCGATAGTTGAGGGTGATCTCTTGAGCATGGGTCTTTCACATGCTTCACGGCAAGCCATAATCGATCTCCTCTTGAAGCACACCGTTGTTGCTTTAGCCATATTTGGGTATGCACAAAGGCCTTTTCTCTTCTCTATTCGACCGAGTGCACGGGCAAGAGGATAATTCGATTACTAATCGGATAGTTCGATTATTAATCGGATACGAATTCGGATAGCACACTATCCACTCCATATCCGATCCATTTACATGTCTACCTAACAGCACTTCGTAGATGACCACAGACTTAGGCCTCAGAAGTGGTGCAAGTAAAACTGCTGCAGAACGTTTCAGATCAACTGCTTTGTTTGTTTTCCAACAGTCTGGGGGATCAAGGGTCAAACTTCTCCACCTGCGTTTACTTGCCCGTCAGTAAAGGGAGCCAACTAATGCAAAGAGAACCGGTGATCACTGAGACAGATCTAATTTACTCCAGAGTGGATGCATCAGCACCTGACAAGGGCAACAATTCGGCACCACTTGGAATCTGTTTGATACGAGTAAAGCAGATCATCAAAAGTGCCAATGAATCATCTTTCCAGATTGGCAACTGTGACCCTTTTCAGCATGCTTTGTCGAGATCCTCATCAAGGATATGTAATCTTGGATCTCCAAGAGCTCGGTCATGCTCATCTTCTGGGTAATCCTCCTGTGCCGCCGAACCAAGCACGCGTGTACACTCCATATAAGCCATGTCATATGCTTCTATCGTTAAGCTCGAAGCTAGGAACAACTCCAACTCATCAACAAAAACGGTCTGTTCGGGCAGATAGAAATGGTCTGGCAGCATCGGAAAGCAATTGCTTGAGTTCTCTCTGCTTGTCTTCAGGAGGTAACTTGATACGCTCCTGCTGTTGTCTGGAAGAGCCATCAAAAGCCAAGATCATGGTAAGAAAAGCATGTGCCACCCGGAGATATTAATGCGAAAGGATAATATTAGAGCACAAGCATTGAACTAAGTTCTTTTTTTTTTCAAGATTGCAAAACTATGGTCATAAAAGTAAAACAAACATGAACAATCCCTACATCACTGACGTGCATCAGGCATCCAGTTACCTCTTAAAGAATGAGTCAATCACGCCAAGTATGTGATGCATGAGAATATCAACATCCTCCTCCTACAGATAGAAGAAAGTTTTAATGCAAGCTAAAAATAGGCAGCACATAGATGACACCAGATAGGAGCTAGACAGCAGTAGATGTTTCTTTCTTTTATATTTAAATCATCATTTCACTGTAGGGAAAATGTTTACTGTGTGATTGAAGGTGTTGCGAGCAAGACACGAGCATAGTAGGACCAACGGATGAGCTTCGTCTGGATTGACCTCCTTTTCAATTGATGGAAGCTCAGAATGGCCCTTAATCTGGCGCGACCAGCATTGAGGGCTTAATATGGCGCGGCTTATTCCTGCACGCCCTTGGATTTCGGGGCTAAAACGGTGCGCCTTAATCCGATGCACCTTTTGCCTATGGGATGTTAATTCGGCGCACTAATTAGCGCACCGGATTAGGAGAGGAAACCCCTTCCCCTTATTTAAGGTTTTCACCCTTCACTTCTTCTTCACTACTGTTCATTTGGAAATTTTCTTTCTCTCTCCTCCCTTTCTCTTCCTCCCGCGGCACCGAGTGAGCTTGAGGGTGAGTGGAGTGTGATTATTAGGGCTTTAAAACCCATTTTCTGGACCCCGGGAGGCTTCTAGTAGGGCTTGCCTTCGGAGCTACTCCCCCGGGTGTCTCGTTTGCCCTTGGTGTAATGCCTATGGCCTTGTTTAGGGACCGCTCCCTTGGTGGACGAGTTCTCGCTTTCTTTTGGCAATCTCCTGGGCTGGGGAGACTCTGCCAAAATTTTATTAGAAATCTTGTTTAAATTAACTAATTTCTGACTCTGTTTGTTCTTTTCTGGATGTCATTTTGCAGATATCATGGCATCTGGCTCTTCTTTCTCTATGTCCCGGGCCATCGTAACATGGGAGAACGTACATTCTCTGGACCGAGGAGTCAGGCGGCCAGTCGTGGTCACAGAGTCTTTCAATTTAGAGACTGGCACAGTAGACACCAGCCGCCTCATGATTATCAACAACGACCCCTTCAAATATGAGAGCGGAGACACTATTAGAGTGGACTACCCCAAGGACAAGCATCTGTTGGCTTTCCTCAGATGTTTCAATCTTCAAGGGAAGAGAGATCTACTCCTTGTCTACAAGGCCGAGCAGGCTATGCTCGTGGACCGTGATAGCCTGAGCGTATCAGTCGTTCGGGGTAGGCCCATGTACCTCCCCGGGGAGCTTAGGAAATGGGATGCTGTGCTTGGTCTGCAGGAGCTAACTCTTGAAATCGGGTTGCTAATGAGATCCCCTTAGTTTACGCTAGCTCGCTGGAATGAGACTGTTGGGCGTGTCGACCGGGAGAAGCCCATTTTCGGCTAATTCCTCACCCCACTAAAGTGGGGATATCGAGATGAATCTTTTCTTCTGGACTGCTTGGCGGTCCACTTCAAACATCAGATTTCTGTAGGGTGGTTTGCAGAGTTAAAAGCCACTGATGCCCATGCCTTCAGACCAAGAGCTGTGGAGTTCACTGATTATGTACTATAGCACTACGCTACGATCTTGGTCAATGCTGGAATATACCATAGCGTGTACGCCTCCTGGTACCGCTATCCAATCTCTAGAGGTTTATGTTATGGAATGATAGAAGTATTTTGCCCGGAATACAACACATTCTATACTGCAGAGGGGGGAACTTCCTTAGACCTCTGGAGTCTTTCCCAGCTGAGCGGCCTACTGATTGATGGGGATCCATATGAAGAGGCTTGCTTCCCCGACTTTAAGTGAGCGATGCAAATGTGCATGGACTTGTCTAGGCCAAATGCAATTGTACATAGACAAACAGCAAAACATGCACGGACTATGCGTGTGGTTCTCCATGAATATGCACAGACCTATAAGACTCTGAATGAAGATATGCACGGGCCTTATGAGAAATAAGTGAAATGTGCACGGACCTAACAACAGCTGACATGTAGTTCTTCAAAGCATGCCCAGACTATGAAATGCACAGCCCTTATATGCATGGACCTTGGATTGCACGGACTTCGTATGTACGTCCGTAAATCAAGTATGCACAGACCTTGGAATGCACGGACTTCGTGTGTGCATGATGTAACATATGCACAGACTTGTGTGTTCAAACCAAAACATGCACGGACCTTGTATTGCACAGACATTATAATGCTATATGCAGACACTTGCACGGACTCTGAATTGAGACATCCACAGACCTAGCCTCTCAAAGGCTGAGATGTGCACGGAGTTTAGACGTGCTTAACCAGACTTTGCATGGACTTGGGTTAGCCTTGCTCGAAGAAATGCACGGACCTTATTTGTGCATGGATCTTATATGCCGACCAGTCAAGAATGTGCACGGACCAATAGAAGTTAAGTAAAAGCTGCATGGATGTTGTATGCACAAAAGAAGCAAGGCATAGACCTTCATTATGCAGGATGACCTATATGCATGGACTCCATATGCAAAGATGCAATTAGCACTGACCTTATTTGACACAAGACGACAATGCATCAAGCGAGTTTTGCGTAAGGCAACAACTTGCATGAACCCTATGAAAATGTGCATGGACTTATAAGATATCAAAAGGAAATATGCACGAACATTAAAGTCTAACTAAAATGTGCACCGAGCTTTATTACAGAATCAAATCAGAGAAAAACAATGAGAAACATAGTATATAAAAAAAATGTGATGATAAACCAAACATGTTTGACGTATAGTGTATGACATCATCAAAATCGTAGGGATACAACACTTCTTATGCTCAAAAATTTATAAGCCAAGATATAAAGGATAACAAGCAATGAATAAAGCCATTGAGCATAGCATGAAAAGCAAGCATGCATATTATTGTGTGAAAAGCATGGTATTGAAAGCATCACGTGAAGATCATAGCAAGACAATGCATGTGTAACGTCAAAGCATTCATGCAAGTGTTTATTATTGCTTGTTGTTATAAACAATGAGGATGACAACTTGGCCAATCATGAGATTCATGGAATGCCCAGACAGATATCGGCAGGAATGTCTTTTAAAAGATTTACCTTGAAGATAATCAGAGTGATGATGCCCAGAGCGGCAGGAATTGACATGAATTACCTTTTAGAAAGATAAAGAGATGATAACCAAGAGTGCTCAGAGTGGCAAATCATGAAGATAATGATGTGAAGAACATAGGGAAGAACCAAAAGATTGATGACAGTGGAAGGAGAGGACTCATCACTTGTTCTTGATCCTTGTAGAGAGCAGTGCCGTGGGCCCTCGGTCCGACTGTAGCGCTCTACAGGGAGGGAAAGCTAGCTGGAGGCCTGTCCTAGGCAAGGGTCAGTGTGTGCACACATGGTCAGAGGCGAGAGCTGACACTGACGAGTGTTACTTTGACTAGTTCTCGGTTGGTACGGTTTGGTTAGTCTTCTCGCTGGGCAAGTTCAGACTCGCGAGTCACATGAGATGCAGTATAAGCCGTCAGTGGGCGCTGCTGATCTCTCTTTCTTCTGGTGGAGTTCCCCGTCCATCTCCTATCACTGGAATGGGTTGAGTGTTCAATTGGTGGAGTACCAGCTTTGTGGTCCTCTTCTTTGGCCACAGATGCCGATCTATGGGCCAATGTTGAAAGTGAAGTCGAATTTCATTTGCCTCCAGCAACATCTTTCGGCCTCACTTCTTCAGATGAATTGATATGGCGGCATTTGGAGACATTACAGTAGGTAGTCTTATCTCAGCCAGCCCTAACATATCCCAGACTACGGGGGATTGCCGAGCAACTGTCAGTTGGCCGTCAGGCATTGGGATGCCCTACAGAGTTATGGACTCAAAGGGTGCTCCTTTTGCTAAAAATTTTAAATCGTCGAGACTTCCTGGGGCACATTAAAAGTGACAAACTCGCTACGTTGAGAATGCAGAAAGTTGATTGCCAAGCGGCTCTGGAACCACTAGAGTCAGACCTTCAAGAGCGTCATGCCCTTGCTGCAACCTTATCCTCACACATTCAATCATTGCGTGATAGGCTGGAGGAATTGTAGGTAGAGCTAGTCTCTACAAAGGCAGAGCTGCATCTCACAGAAGACATGGATGCTGAAAGTGCTGAGGAGACTGCCATGCTGGAGGGCCAAGTGGCTTCACTACGCAGCAAGCTAGCTTGTCTTTAGGATGAGGAAATTCATCTTGGGGAACAAGAGGTAGCCCCTTTTGTTGGGCTTTTAGAGTTTGAAGATATCTTCCGTCGGTAATAGTCGCACTTCTTGTAATTCTGCTCCTTCAAGGGGTGTTCTTTTGTAATTTCCTTTTATCGTAATGGAGATCAGAAATTTATTCTATTGTAGCCTCTGGGGTTTCTTTATGTGTTGTTCTTGTTACTTTCTTGCTCTGATGACTAGGTGTCAAAATATTTTGTTACTTTTCGAGGCGTGCTATGCGTAAAGCGCAGGAGAGTGCCCACTCTTTCAGAGAAAGGGTGAGGGGCTCTCTCCACCGCACTGCGAATCCCTCAAAGTTCTGAATATGGTATAACTATTTGTTTAAGTGGCCAAGGATGCCGGGATAGAGGGAATATAGGCCCGAATCCTTAGGGTATTTTGCTTTAGTGGCCTAGTTGTAAGGCTCTCACCAGGGATTTTAGCATCGATCCTAATGATGATGTCGAGGAATCAACAGTACCTGAAATTTCTTTTAAAAAGGAAGTCAAAATCTGTGAAGCATGATTTTATTATATTATTTTATATATATTATATATAAATAATTTTTTTATTTTAATATTTTACGAGATAGATCGAGATGAAACGAGACGGGACTGACCTGACAAATTCTGGGTCGATCGAGACGATAAATCTTGATTTTTCATCATTTATGCATAACCTAATACCGCACACACACCAAGAGATCCTTCTGTTCCCATCATAAATATTCTAGCTGATGGTCAAACAGATAATCCTCAATCAATCGTTCTTCCAAAAATGTCATTTTTTTCTCCTCAGTAGACCTGCCAATTAGTGGAGCTGCCCACCAGCTACTTGACCCCGGCTGGGAAGTAGCTCGGTTTGTTTAATCAAATGAGCCAAGCTCGAGTTTAATGGGGGTTGGTTCATCAGGCTTGAGAGTCAACTATAGATAAATTCTTTAATTATTTAATCCTTGCCATAATAATATTTTAAAATTTTGTGATAACAATGGTTTAATTTTAAAACCAATGTGGGTCCGAAAGAGTTGAAATGGGCTTTGAGCCCACAAGCAACAAAATCCCATGGGACGAGAGGATGGGGCCATGGGAGACGGGCCCCCTTTCTCCGTTGTCATATCCAAAGTTTGACGGCCCGATCGTACCAGACATAGTACGATGTTGCATCACAATGTGTCAACAATCTAATAAATATTTAGAGTAATAAATTATGTGCTGAAATCATTTGTGGCTTAGTTGGTTAGAGAGTCACATAAAAATGTGCTCCCGATGAGTTTTAAACCCGGGATGAACCGTTACAAGGGAACGCCCCCACCAACTTAGCTATCAAAGTAAATTTAACACAAAATAAAGCATATACTATTTAAATAGATATAAATACCATACCGATTGCGTACCACACATTGCTCGTGCCGATTTTCGGTTGGTACGGTCCAATACGTGCGGTACGGAACATACCTGACCAGTTTGACAAACCCTGGTCATACCCAGGGTGGGACTAAATCAAGGATCAAGAGGGCCATGGCATTTTTAGGTCTCACTTATACCCCCAACCTCCAAGCAAAAGTTTCACAACGTGATAGGCCTTCCTTATGATCCCGGGTTTAATCCCACGTTTATTTGGTGAGATCTTGTTTGGAGGTTGGGGGTAGACCCGAACCTCTCACGACGTGTTTCTGTCCACCTGAAGGACAAGACCAATACTCCCGGCAATAGAATGGATCATAGCTTCGCTGAAGAAGTTGGCTGGAAGACATGGCATCTCCAGCCATACAAGGACAGGAGGGCAGTCCTCATCCGGGGAGAAGTCCAACGTCCATTGGAAGAACCAGAATAGGCGGCCCTTGATGTAGAGAGACTCCTTGAGTAGAACTCGCAAGAAGTCCTCCTTGTTCTAAAATCTGAGTAGCAGACAGCACCCATGCAAGGCACTAATAAGGAAATCTTGCTTGAACTGAAAACATTGAACCAGATGGCTTCGGATCTCCTAGAAGGGCGGACGGCCCTGGGGAGTCCTGGCGACGATAGTAAACTCCAGCGGCCTGCATGATAACTTGATCTCCTCCAAGGAGAATAAGGCGGCTGGCTCTCCAGAATTCATCGATGCAGGTCCATGGGCAAGCAGTGGAGAAGCCGGGGGAGACAGGGACTGCAACACTAGCTGGGCAAAGGAGGGAGATGCCGTAGCCCAAGGTCCTATTCGTACACCACCAAGAGTAGAGGGCGTAGCAGCCCACCCAACAGCAGAGCCTAGGCTTGCTGCACCAAAAGCTAGGGTGGGCGGAGGTGGAAGACCAGCTGAGGAGGTAGGGGCACCGCAAGGCACGACCAAGCAGGAACTCCCAATGGCAAGGAAGGGGGATGTGGCGGCCAAAACTGAGGTGCTTCCTAGTAGCGAAGATGGCAGTCAGAGGGGGGAGGGGAAGGCGGCAGACCCCCCCCCCCCACGCCGGCCATGGCCTGCAGCCAACCTGCGCATGGGCGGGAATGATACGGGGGTCACGCAGGAAATGAGGTGGGGAGGGAAAAGCAAACCCTTCCCTTAGCATATTGTTGGGCTCTTCCAAATCCACTCACAGTTGTTAATAATAGATGCCTTCTCTCTAAGTGCTTCCCAGCAGTGAGCTGAGGAGAACTGTCCATTATTATGTTTCCAACGAATTGAATCTCTTCCGCCTGAAACAATTGGAATTGTAAAAATAGTATTCCATGGCTATGCCATTTCAGATGAGACAGGCTCGGGAAGGGACCAAGATCCATTAGAGATGAAACAAGAGACCTTGCAGTCTTTATATAGTTCTAAATCCTACATAATGACAAATAACTACTAGTGGTGACAAATGGCCAAGGCGACAGTTCAAGACTAACGCAATAGCAGCTAAGGTGATGGCTATCAATGATAAGGGTGATAAATAGGTAAGTAAGGCTGACAAATAGCCGCTAAGAGTGAATAATAAGTTGTCAAGGGTGAAAAATGTCTCTTAGTAGTGAAACATGAAGAGTGATCAAGCCTTTTCAATGGAATTAACTATGCATGGGTTTCCTATCCCCACCATCTCCATTTTGGAGCTTTCTTAAGCATTGGACAACCATGATAAACCTTATCCAAGATTAAGACATGACCAGTGGGAGACTCATGAACTCGTTCCAGCACAAAGGAGAGAAAGAACAAATGAGTAGAACAAACTCGAAGAAGAAGAGTCGACTCTATAAGGAGTTTGGAGTCGACTCTAGTTTTGTTGAAGCCCATAAGGCTAAAGAGAAAGCAATGGCAACAGTTCAAGGGTTGTAAGGATGACAAATGAGATATAACAGTGACAAATAGACTCGTAAGGGTGACAAATAGATATATAAGGGTGTAAAAAGCTCGTAGGGGGAGCAAATGAAAAAAACACCCGTCCAAGCTTCTGCAACTTCTGAAGGTCAGCCAGGAAATTAAAATATGAATCATAAACCTCTGAAATCCCAAATTTTGAGGACTGAAAGAAGATCCTAGGTTAGAGCTTCTACCCTTTCATCATGACAGATCTGTACAAATCTTTTGGAGAAGACTTGGTAAACCACCAAATCTGGAAATAACCTTCTGTCAGAATTCTGACCCACCTATCCTAAGAAAGGACTGGTCAGGAGGAATTCATTTCATACACATGGGACAAAGCCATTCTCTCTGCCTGCCACCATCCTATCTTAGGACTGGGTTGAAAAGTCATGCAAGCTCAAGTCAACATCCCGTAGAATATCTACTTCAACGTTAAGAAAAGATTTTGGAGGAAAATTTGAATGCAGATTTGTTGAAGGGAATTTTTCTACCTGCTTCCTCTATAAATGAGACGGCCCTACCACCGCGGATGAGTTGGCCGAGTCATGTTCTATGAGAGAAATCTTTAGCTCATCCCACAGAGAAAAAGAGGCTCACCACCGCAACGCACACACTTTCTCATCCCCCCTTAAATAAAAAAAAAGAATCAAGTTCAAGATTTAATTCACTTCGGTTATTTGGGGGTGAAAATTAAAACACTAAGGTAAATGTTCAAACCTGAAAAGTACCTTTGCTGAAATCATGATATGCTCATTCCTCTTCTGTATATTCCATTTGATCAAACCTTGAGTTTGTGGGGGAATGTTGGGTTAAAGATGTTTGGGAGCACAAATAAGAAAGGAAAATTCAAAGGTTTTCTAAAATGTGCTAACTCAAGTGTTGTGTTTTGTATGGAGACTTTAGGCCCACATTGAAAAACACAAAGAGGTTAAGGGACGTTATAATACCAAGGGTCCCACAGACCATGTCTTATAGACAATAGTGGAGTTATGTTAGATCTTATATATCACACGCACGCGTCGCGCCAGGCCGGGCGGGCACGCGCGTGTGGAGATACGGGTCCAGCTGGCTTGCACTAGCACCTTTTTGACTATCTTTTTGTCGTTTTACCCTCTCTTGGAGAGAAAGATGGATCTCTGGACTGACGGTTTGGAGGCGAACCGTCGCGGGTATGGGCGCATAAAGGGGTGGTTGACATTTTCTTAATCACGGTTAACCCTAACTATGTTGTTTTGACTTCTCCGAGGAATCGCTCGCGTTCTTGCTCTCTCTCTCTCTCTCTCTCGTCTCCCTTTTGCGACCGCGGATCTCTATCGTCGTCGTTCTCACCACAAGCCGTGGAACGTCGTCTTCCTCGTCGCTAATCACGCGTAAGGATGTCGTCCCGAACTATTGTTTTCTAGCGGCCCTTTCTCTATGCGGTGTTCGGTGCATACTCTTCAACCTTTGCTTACGAAGAGGTTTAGGTTTCTTATTTAGCATGTTTACGAGGTTCTCAACAGTGCGCTTGATAACCTCGTGGTGGTAGTCGTATCCTGAGGAAGACTGTCATACCCATCGCACCGTTCTAGTGGGGGCGATATCTTCTCTAAGGAGAGTCTCATTGAGACGCTTCTATCTCGATTTATGTGTCTTAAATTAACTATTTTATTATTATGTTTAATTCTGTAATCATACTTATTTATTTTACTTCTTGGTCGTTCTTGATTGAATCAATCCCATATGAACTTTTGTTATGGTTTGCCATGCACATGTTGATGTCCGGGTGTTACCATGATATTGCCCTCGCCTTAACAACTATGGATGCACCACAGTCTCGCCCTGTAGGTCCGGAGGCTGAGGAGTCCGTTGAAGGTGAAGCTCCTTACTTGGAGGATTTCTCACGAGAGGCTTCCCACTCTAGACCGACTACTTCAGTTCGTCCCGATCATACAGTCAACCAGTTAGCTGTGTGGTTAGGAGGACGAGACCTTGGACCACCTCTTTGTAGGATGTTCCTATTCGTGGGAGCCTGGGGGGCGTGGGATGGGTTGGCTTTGAGAGCCCGTTGTACACTTGGCTGTTAGACAAAGGTGTAGCACTTCATTAGGTTTTGGGGCAAGACTTGGCCC
>JANBPO010006859.1:27395994-27438121 GCA_024336825.1 Amorphophallus titanum
CTTAGAGGAGATATTATTGTGTGGTGGCTGATCCTGCATGCCACTCTTTGGTCTTTGTGAGGTGAATGGGACAATTAAATTTTTAGAAGGGATGTTAGAGTCGGGGACTCTCTTATTTCTTTTATTTGCGATAGAGTGAGAGAATGGGCGGAGTTGCATTGTAATGTGAATTCCCTCAACTCCTCTCTTTTTATTTTGTTGGGGGGTTAGTATGGTCCTCACCATATTGGTGTGACCTTTTTGTATACGTTTTTTTTTGGAGCTTTTTGACCATACTTGTACATCCCTATTTACACACACGTGAAAAGATAAGATAAAATTTCGAGGAAAATAAGCACATAGACTTAGGCTATTTAGCTTGCATATTACAATTTGTGCACTCATGATTTATCAGACGATTTAAGGTTCCTGTACGGGACCTTTCCTTACAGACTAGAGTCGGTGTTAATTTACATCAGACTAAATCCGAACACTTTTGATTAACTGCCTAAGGTCTCTTTTGCCTTTACGGTATTCGCTACAACAAGAATTCAGCCCTATGGAAGAATTCCCTTGCCTTAAGACAGGAGCATCATTGCAATTGTCCTTTCACACGAGGGCTTATTTGTAATTTTTTCTTTTGGAGGTGCTTATCTACAACTTTCCCTCTTGGAGGTGCTCATTTACAATTTTCTTTCTTAGAGGGACTTATTTGCAATTTTCTTTCTTGGAGGATAATTTGTGATTTTCCCGTGAATTGAGGCTTTATGTTGAGGAGAATAAGCCTTTTTATGGAATTTCTAGAGCTTCTCATGATCTTCCCAGACGTTTGAGAGAGAGAGAGAGAGAGGACATGGGTGGGACTGTTGGACAAATAGAGAGAGAGAGAGAGAGAGAGGACATGGGTGGGACTGTTGGACAAATAGAGAGAGAGAGAGAGAGAGGGGAACCTCGGCAATGTCAATGTGGCAGTTGTTGGCAGTGAAGGGGGGCATAGACAGTGGCGACAGTAGCTGCGGACGATGGGAGGCGGTGGCGATGGAGGCTGCGCGGGTCGGTTGTGATGGCGGTGGAGGTCAGGCGAGATGTATGCCTGAAACCAGAGAGAGAGAGGCAGGGTGTTACGATTTTGCAAACCTTGCTTTGTGTGTGTATGAGAGAGAGAATAGGGAGAGAGAGAGAGGGCGTACAGAGAAGAAGACCACCGCTTGCCGCTGTCCACTGCTTGCCAGGAATCCGCCAAAGATTGCTTGTCGCTGGCCGAGGAGACGCGAGAGGGGGGAGACATGACATGGTGAGAGGGGCGTGAGATGTAGCTAGGCTTGAGTCGAATGGAGGGGGCCGGGGGGGGAGGGGGCTCTTTTATGGGGCCGACTAACCGGACCGCCTTGGTCTGGCCAAGTTGGGCCAAAGCAGGCCGAGCCCAATTGCCCAATGCAGTCAAGCTCGAGCAAGCCAGCCTTTCTCGGGGCTATGGTGGGGGAACCGAGGGGAAGTGGGGTACTGCCGAACCGGTACCGGTTCAAAACCCTGTTGACAATGAATGGTGCCTCTAACATGCCAGATTGCAGTGCTATTGATGGTGACACATGTTAACTCCCCATTTTATGGCCTAGTTCATCTTTTAACTTCTTAGTCAACTGCATGTTTTCCAACCATAACTTGTAATTTATCTAGTAATTAATTTCATCATTCTGAACAGCTTGTATGCATACACGCACATGTGCATGTTGCATGCATATGCACATGGTGGGTAGGAGAGAGGGAGTGGAGGATCTTTGTGTGTGGATGTCTCTATGTGGGTGGGTGGGTTGGGGTGTGTGTGTAGCTGTGGGTGAGTGTGTGCATGCATGCATTTCCTGTTGGAGGCTAGATGGACACGATCTACCAGTAGAAAGTGGATCTAGAGGGGGGCAGGGGGCGGCCAGCCTTTTGGCCGCCAAGCCTAGTCTGGGCGGCCAAGACCCTAGCCGCCCGATGCACGGCCAACGCCGACGACCAGTGCGAGGAAACCGCGACCCCTACTTCTTTGCGGCTATATGATATCCGAGGCCGATTGACAACAGTTCCTCAAGATGCCGCAGAGACTATTCATTTTTGGGCACTCGCTACGCACTCCAGCCCCCTAGTGAACAGTAGAAGAGAGTGTAAGGATGACCAAGTGGAGAAGTACGTCCACCCAATTAGCCAAGCAAATGTGGTTCGTCCACTGCTGGAACCCGAGCTAAGGGACTGGGTGTTGTCCATCCATCCTAGCATGCTGGCATTCAGAAATGGGGAGACGTTACTGCTGGAGCCGTATTACCCCTTCCGCTTTGGTCGAAATTTTGCCTACGACCAGTACATTCCCGTGTACAGTGCCCAGTTAGGCCTAGTGACGCGGACTCTTCAGGGAGGCTTGGTCGCAGAGAATGCCAGAGTCTGGTGGGACTTCTTCCACCAAGCAGACGCCGCCACGTTCAGAGTGTCAGCCCCTGGTCGCATCCCTCGGGTGACACCCGAATATGTAAAATGGTGGAATGCCCGCATGACCTTTTATCTATCACACAAGACCGACTGCTAGGATGGGGCGGAAAGAAGGTTCCTGAACCGACAACCCGTGCCCATCCTGGACGTTGATCCGGAGCACCTCCTACGCTTGTGGCGCGGCAAGAGCAAGGATGTGGCCGACTACATGGTCACCCGCAAGGTGGCCCGGGAGGGCAAATCGGCTCCACAGGCCAAGGAGGTGACCACCTGGAGTTGATTAATTATCCACTGCCGACAGAAGAAGAGGGCATCCCCGCAACTAGCTGGCAGGCTGAGAAGGATCTGATATGCCCCTACTGCATATTCATGAGGAGGGAAGAGTGGAAGCCGCAGAACTATAAGGACACCACCTGGTTCTATGTCCTTCTACGAGTGCACGGGCTGACGGTTGAAGCTCGGCCGGCGGTGATCCTGGGCCAGCGTCTGCACATCGCCTACCATTATGCTAAAGGCTGGGGGATGGATCATTTCAACTTATTCTGCCATCTGTCTTTCTAGAAACATGTGGACTTAGCCATCCTTGCCGATCGCTACCAGACGATCGGGGATGTGTGTTGGCTGGTCCGAGAGGCCACCTAACGTGACAAAGAGACGTCCCTTAGTTATTGGATGATATCACTGTGGCTCTATACCGGCCCACACGGTATTTTCCATTTCTCTTCCTTTGCGTTCATGGCTACCTCTTTCAACGTGCCAGATGTTAATCAATTTTTTCACTTTTCCTGTCCCTCCTCTTCACAGATCATCCAGATAGCACACAGATGGTGACTTATCGCAACCTCCTTCGGTAGGCAGAAAAGCTGACACATTTCGAGGCGGTGCCATCGGCTCTGACTACAACTCCCTTGCCTCCGTCTGCAAAGAGGTCTCGAGCACGATCGCCCATGAAGAAGTTCCTGGATGAGGCAAAGGCTGCAAGGCGGTAGGAGGCTAAGCGTCAGAAGACGGAGGCCGCTAAGGCTGCAGAGACCGTTCCCCCGCCACCTCTGATCTCGTCCTTCGAGGAATTCGAGGCCAGTCGGATTGAACCCAGCCAACCCATGGGTGAGACTCCTCTGTCGAGATCATCTTCCATGTGGAGTTTTATTTCTGTATTGGAATGGGTTGCTTACACTCGGATGCCTTTGCTCTTTTTTTTTGTATATCATCTAGGGAGGAACCGATGCCCTCGTCGACCCCCGACGTAGGTGAGGTCTGGGTTGGGTCGGAGCCGCCGTCCACTCCAACTCCCTTGTCCAAAGCCACCAAAGGACCTCAAAAGTGGTCACCCGTAGAGAAGGCGGTGGCGGCCGCCAAAATAGCCTGGCAGAAGGAGGTTTAGCGGAGGAGGGTGGAGGCTGTTCGGACCGCTTCAGCTTCCCCTCCTCCTTCCATCCCCTCTTTTGCACAATTTGCCGCGACTCAGACTGAACCAAGCTGATGTGACACCACTAGGGTGAATGCAGCAACGAGATGAGGGTCCTCGGACCTACCACGCAAACACAATCAATCTAGAGCATGGGGTTGCGAAAATTGCCGAATCGCTGATGCACACATGATCCCGAGGTGACTCGGCGATGTCGAGTGGAGGTGGTGGATCAAGACCCTAGCTGGTAGAGGGCCAGCGGGGCTAGGGTTATCCTCCTGAGAGTACGATGCCCACAACTAAGGGGCTGGCCGGGTGCCAAGTGGGGCACTGGGTCACTCTCTCTCACAAAACCACGGTGACCATACGGAAGTGGGGTACTCTAGGGTCGAGAGCTCTCTCACTACCAGCGGAACAATCCTACGAATATTAAAAGAACAAGTACTGATAATGGGAGCAAGGTTAAGAATTTACCCGGTTGGTTTGAAGAAACCAACCCCGTTCGGAGACGTGGGCGAGCGGGGGAGTGTGGGTTCCCCACACACTATGTCGGTGTAGCTTTCCCTATTCAAATATTACATGCACTACTCCCCACACAGGAGGGTTGGACTAGGGGTGGGAAATTTATGGGTACAATCAAACACTACCTCCACATAGGGAGGGGTGCTAAGTCGGCCAGGCGGGGTGGGGAGATTAGCTAAACTAGTGCCGATTGGGCACTTCCCCGGGTCTGTCTAGGTCTAGAATGATAGGACAGGAAGTTGCTGTAGATGCCATCGTAGTCACTCCCGAGCTCCGTTGATGATGGGACCAGTGGCAAAACCTCCCTGATTAGTCCAGGAGGACCTCTGAATTTTTGCAGGTCTTTTGGAGGACAGCGCTGGTCAGGGCAGGACTGTGATCAGGGACTCTGGTTATTACAGCACCTCAGTAGCAGGAAGTCGAGGTCGCCACGATCACTCCCGAGCTTGGATTCTGGCGTGGCTAGAGTCGTTGGAACCGTTGTCGAGTCCTCTTCGAAACGATACCCACGGGGATGCCAGAGGAGGTCAGAGCCGACAGAAGCAGCACAAACAGTGGTCGGGTGTCTGCTCAGTCCTAGAGTGGACAGAACAGCGCACCCGAGGGAGAAAAATGATAACTCACTCTTCCGGGGTCCAATCGGGGAGCCGCTTCTTGATTCTGGACGATGACTCATAGTAGATGATCTCAGACAAGCCCTGCCTCCAAATATTCAGCTGGCCAGTCGTGGGAGCCTCTATAAGAAGCCTCAAGTTAGCAGTCTGGAGGGAGATGCGTAGTCTGGGGAGATCGACTCCTCTGGATGGCCACGAACGCTGAATGGGATGAAACCACCACTGGTGTGAAGGTGACTCAGAGATGCTTCCGAAGGTACCACTTGGACATCAAGGGGATTCAGAATGAATTTGAGACAGGCTCTACAATCAGAACCTTCTCGCAAGTGATATAAGAAACCTTCCAAGTTCTGTAACAGGATAAATCAGCTCCTACAAACATATAAAACTGGTATATGTCACTACAAAATCATGAAATAAAACTATCTGGTACAGTTCAACATTTTTTGCACAAAATGATATTGTCACTAGTGGAAGGAATCACTATTTCAGTGCACATATTTGATGACTCCACTGTGTCTCTGCATGCCTCTCAGCAAACGAGAATTTGCAGGGCGTTGTCTCAACCAACAAAACTTGACAGAGAAAAGAAAAGGCACATATATCTAATAAGAAATACATGACTACTTTAATTTGGATGAATGAAATTTTGGCCTTCATCGAGTGTAATCCTGAAGCAGGGTCCATGTAATCACTCCGTAAGATTTAAGTTACAAATCTAGTGATACAAAAGGATGCTTCTATACTTTCAGATATATGCAATTTTCATTTAGGAAGGGAGTTGGTTGTGGACAGATTCTCCAGGTAACATACACATTGCACCCCCCTCTCTCTAGCTGTACCATCCAGTTTCAAAAAAAATGTTCACTTAGGAAGCATGCAAGGATTAATGCACCGAAATATACATTCCAACCAAAATGCCTTATCTTCAGAAGTGTTTCTTTAGTTAATGTAAACAATATCAGTAAATTCATTCTGCTCAGACACACTAAGCTAAGTTTGATTTATGAAAGTCAGGGATCAAAGAACTAAACTTCTAAGTGGACAAATTATCTTACTAACTGCAACAGATAAGACCTACCTCTAAGTATCAAGAAAATGTTTCCTACTCAGTTCAGCAAGTGTTGAAATATTTAGATAATACTTTTTTGGATGGTTAAAGATGCTGAAAAACCAAATTAGAAAACAAATGTCACAAGAACTCCCACGATGCAGAGCACAAAGCTATCTCTGATTAATCATTAATGGAATGGAAGACAAATGAAGTAATGAAGCCAGAGAGAGGTGATGCTTATTTGCCATTGAAGACTGATGAAACGTTTGCATAGAAGACTCAATGTTGATAACAAGCAGTCATTCACAGTTTTTGTGAGATTTCTAAAAAAAATTGAGAATTTAAGACTGCATCAATCAAAATGAAGCTATTTTCTTATTACGGCAGCTAATGGAGAAGTATAGAGAGATGAGTACTTCTACCTTAATTTAATTAATCGTTGCCAAAAATTAATCAACGCGCGCTGTAATTTCTAATTTCTAATGCAATCCCTCAACCAACCCCACTAACCGTTCGAGGGCTTCATCAGCCTCCTAGGTGGCGTCCCCAATTCATAGTAGCGGTAATTCGGTACTTGTACCGGGTTATCGGTACCGTGGGCACTAGGTCGTTAGAGTAGTGACCAGGAGTGTATACTTCTAGCACCAGCTTGAACGTGATGCCCGCTCCTGGTGGGAGTCGGTGGAGCTGACTTTAGCAAATGTACGTGCTACATGGGAGGAGCTCCGTGAACATTTTAACAATAAATATTCCTCAGACCATATTAAAGAGAATAAGGCGGCCAAGTTCACATCTCTTAGGCAAAAGAATTTGTCCGTGGTGGAGTACGAGGCACAATTTTATCTACTCTCCCGTTATGTGCCGCACCTGGTGTCCACAGAGAAGATGAAGGCCAAGTGCTTCCTAAATGGGTTGAAGCTTTAATACATCAACCAGTTAGCACCGATGGAAATTCACAATTATGTTGAGATTGTGTGAATGGAACAGGTGTTGGAGGATACGATGGAAATGACTGACCGTATCAGGGGAAGAGACTAGAAAAAGGAACAAGCTACAAGCTCCTGGAATTTCAAACCCAGCAATCGCAAGAAGAGACCCAATGGCGGGCCGAGTTTTTCAAAGGACAAGAAGTCGAAGGAAGACAACAAGAAGGCTAGATCGGCAGCCTAGACCAAAGTAGTTTGCAAGTATTGTGACTGACCAGGTCACAAGATGGAAGAGTACTGGCGGAAGCTTGGCGCCTGTTTGCGTTGTGGGAGTAGGGACCATCGAATCCTTGAGTGTTCTCTTATTTCTGATCAAGCTACATTGGAGTAGCCGCAAGGAAGTCAAAGACGACAGGGCAAGCTCCAAGCTCTCCAAGAGATCGAAACTAAACCCACCGAGATTGGTCAAAGGTACTCTTATTGTTCTTTGTAAGTCAACGTTTGTTCTTTTCAAAATCGGAGCTACTCATTCGTTTAATTTTCAGAATTTTGCTAAGTCTATATCTGTGAAACCTGCATTGATGGATTCTCATTTAGTCATTTCAACCCCTATTGGTTCGGGATCGACAATCCATCATCGGTCGTGAGGGCCGCAACATCCGCGCCCTCGAGAACCTCACGGGCGTCGACTTCATCATCGACGACACGCCCAACGCGGTCGTGCTGTCGGGCTTCGACGGCGTGCGTCCATAAGACTGTGAGGTTCGTCTAAAAGGTCGAGATTCTCTTCACTCTTGCCCTTGCCCATATTGATTGCATTCACCTTCATTATTACTTTAAAAATATTAGAAAATACTAGGTAAGTGAACACCCAATAGGAATTACATCTTTATGATCCAAGCTTACTTAAAGTAATTAACATCTTATACGATGCACTATGATCATGCATGAATGAATGCGAGTCGATGTAGAGAATATAACAATAGGACAAGACATGAAATAACTAGCAAGACAAGTTGAACGAAGTTGCAAGATATATCAAGCAAGAAGTTTCCACGTCATGTCATGAGATATCGGCTATTTGATTGTCAAGTAGATACCCTTTCTCGGGTAGGAATTTATGATTTTCAAGTACTCAAGTCAGTTCAAGAATTTCCTCATGAGTTTGTAGTCCTCCCTCATAGGTTTGTCATGATATCTTTCACCTCATGAGCCAGTGGTCTTCCTCATGAGTTTATCATTAGTTTAGGACTTCCGTCCTACTAGACACAACAATCATGCGGCCGAAGGCTAACAATTACTAGACGTTATCAAGTTCAAAAGAAGTAACAAAAAATCAAATCACAGAGTGCAGTAGTAAACTAGGTGAATTTGGCGTCCACTCAGGATGGCGTAAATCTCAGAATTCGCGTCGACTGTGGTGGGCGCTAATTCCACTGAACAATAAGGCACGAAAGAATTCGCGTCGACTATGTGGATGCTAATTCAAGAAATGGCGACAACTATCCCAGATGCCAATTCTGGGCAGTGCCTAGGTTTTCATAAAAATCTATCAGGGCATTATATGATGGCTAGGGTGTCATGTTTCTTCTGAGTGACATGACAAATAAAGCTTCCCAGGTTTTGAGGGTACAGCCTGCTCGGCCGCCTTGAAGGATTTCAATGCTAACGGAGGCCTTAGAGAAAGAAATTTCAATCTGGCGGAAGGAATATCCGATGGAGGGTCATTCAATCTCCAAGACTTTAGGTGTCAACGTGAAACTCGTGAAAAATAGGGTTGAAGCGGAATGTTATATTTTTCTTGATGCTCTTTGGAGATGGGCGATCCTTTACGAACCAGCCAATCAGCCGCCTTGGTTGAATCGGTTGTCAGATCTCCGTTCTGATCGGTGAAATAATCACGATCCGCGATAACTTCGCTCATAACCTTTTCCCTCTTTTTGATATGCATTATCGGCATACTTTTTTGAATAAAGAGGCGAGCTTTCCCGCCTCTAAAAACGTTCTAAACCGACGCTTAGAATGAGATGTCTGTGACTGTGCAGAATGCCTTCGGACGCCAAACCGCAAGTGCAAGACGCTCTTCGACGCGAAGCGTTACGCGGTTATAGATCACGTCATCTTCGTTCTGATTGAATGCTTCGACCGCAACGCCTTCACGCTGAAAGATCATCGCTCCAAGCTTGAATGCTCCGACAAGAGCAGTACCGGCAGCGATAGCCGAAGTAACAACCGGACGCAATCCCCAAACGGTAGGCTCTTCGATAAAGCCGCCCTGACCGTATGGGCCATAGAACGGCCCGCCGCCGTAATATTGGCCATTGACCGCGTCTTTCAGCTTGCGTAACCCCATCCAGTCGGCCGGATTGATCACAATACCGTCTGCTTCGTAACCGCCGCCGAGATCGGCTCTGGCAACCTTGGTTTTGGCCTCAAGGATCGCATCAAGTTCGCCCGGCGATGTAGCCGAAACGGTTTGCGGCGACGAATTCAAAATACCGGTAATCTGACTGCCGGAACCTGTTCCGCTTAGAAGCTGTTGTTCTTCTTTTTGTAGCACCATGAAGCGAAGCCGCGAATCGATGTAGTCTCGAAGTACGGGAAAGTCGGCAAACATTTCATCTGTGACTTTCAGCACGACAGCGATCTTCTTGACCGGTGCCGAGGCATCTTCCGTCAAGAGAGTGGCTTCGGGCTTCTCGCCTTCCTCTGCGACCGTATCAGCCGCTCCTGTATAGGATGTTTCCTTGAGATACGGCACGGCATTCATTGTCGTTTGGCCAACGCTCAGAAGGTCGCGGATCGTCAGACGCTGTTGGCTGACAAGGATGATCGGGTTCGATAGATAGTTGACCGTCGAATCCAATCCGCCCGACGCAGTATCGAAGGTTGCCTTCGAACCGGATGGAAACATGAAGCCTTGGCTGTTGAACTCGTTGTAGCCCTCGTGGTGGAGCGAGTAGGCCAGCACCGCCTCCAGCCGCCGCCGCCCGTAGTCGAGCAGGAAAGGCTCGCCGAGCAATTCTCCGGCGGCCGCGCAGACGATGCCGCCTTTGATGGCGATGTTGGTGTAACCGGGGCCGACGTTGCGCCGAAAAATCGACCGCGCCGCGCACCCGAGCGACGCCTTCACCTTTGCGCGCAGGTCCGGCTCGAGCCGGTCGGGGTAAACCGCCAGCGCGTGGGCGAGCCGCACGCCGCAGAAGTCGGCCCAGTTCCAGTCGGGCGGGGACATTTCGGCCAGCGGCTCTTCCTGGAGCCACGGCCAGATGCCGTAGGTCGGACGGGTGGGGTCCGTCTCTTGCAGCGCGAGCACCGCAGCGATCACGGTCTGCGCCCGCTCCAGCCGGGCGGGCTCGCCGGAGGCGAGCAGCAGCAGGGCGTAGTCGAGGGCTGAGCGCGTCTGGTGGACGGTGCGGCCGTTTGGGATGCGGGAGTGATAGCCGGGGCCGTTCCAGACGGAGCTGACCATGTGCACGCCGGGCGTGTAGTCGGCATCGAGTTGGTCGAGGCGCAGGCGCAACCGGGCGAGATCCGCGGAGGCCGGAACAGGGGAGGTCATGTCGGGAAAGGCAGGCGGAACCTGTATGATTTCGATTCAGCCCGGGTCGAGGCTGTAGATTTCCGCGCTGTCGGCCGGGATCAGTTGCGGAGAGCCGTCGGCGGCGAGGCGGTGCCGGCTCCAAAGCGAGGTGAAGGCGCCGCCGCCGGCCAGCGCGAGCCGCCGTGCGGTCAGGGCGCGGTTGACAACGATCAGATAACGCGCGCCGGTGGCCGGGTGGCGAAGTTCGTCAACGTGGAGGCTGCCCGCATCGCCGGACGCCGCGTCCAGTGGGCGGGCGTCGAGCGCGGGACGAAGGCCCGCGTCGGCGACGGCACGGCGGAGGCGGAGGCGGAAGGCGGCGGGGTCGCGTTCGCTTCCCTGGCCCAAGTGGGTGCCGTGGTAGTGGACGCGGCCCTTGCCGACGGTCTTGGACAGGATGAGCGGGGCGGCCGTTGTCTTTGACAATGGTTTTGATGATTCTAATATATTGTGTGTTTTATGCTTAATGGCTTTTTTCATGTTGAGCCATCCTGAAATATTCGGGTGTCCGTGAACAACCACCCGGAGCCCAGAAACGACGCGGCCACCACGGCGGCCATTCCGAGCATCCTCAATACTCGTTGGGCACTTGTGTACAACAAGCAAGACATCGAGGAACCCACCGCCCGCCTGATCTGAAACTCCGGTCGAATCCGCGCGGCGTCGAATAGCGCGAACCCGGCGAGGATGACTAGCAACAGGAAACCAAAGGCTGCGGCGAATGGAGGCAGCCAACCGAAATCTGCCTCCATGCGCTCGGCCACGACGGGGACCATGACTTCGCGGAGGTGTCGTGATGCTGGTGAAGCTCACAGGGCCCAACGGGGCTGACATCTTCGTCAATCCAGCCCACGTCATCGCGATTCTTGATGATGACGCCGATGGGACGGCGGCCTTCTGCTACGTGTTCGTCGCAACGGTCGCGACGAAGCTGCGCATCGTGGGGACCTCCGACGAGGTGGCCGCCAAGCTGGGCTTTTCAGGAAGCCTCGGTCCGGACCCCTCGGACGCCACGCGATGCGACGCCATAAAGGCCGTCTTTGCGTCGGACATTCGCGCGCTGGCGCCGTCAGAGGAGTGCCTCGCCGCTATCCCGTGTGAGTTGTCCAAGGAGCCGTTGCCGTGAACGAGACTCAGCCGACAGACTTTGCCGAGACGCCTGCCGGCTGGGCTCAGCGCTGGCAGGCCGAATTCAAGGCCGCCCGCGACGCGCTGGAGAAGTGGCACACGCAGGGGCGCAACATCGTCCGGCGGTACCGGGACGAGCGTGACGCGGAGCGCGAGGGCGAGACGCGGTGGAACCTGTTTTCCACCAACGTCCAGACGCAGCAGGCGACGCTCTACGGGCAGACGCCCAAGGTGTCGGTGTCTCGTCGCTTTGCCGACGCCAACGACAACGTGGCACGGGTGGCCGGCGAGCTGTTGGAGAGAATCCTCAACGCCGACATTGAAAAGGACAGCGACACCTTCGAGCAGGCCCTGGAGTACGCGTTGCAGGACCGCCTCCTTCCGGGTTTCGGGCTGGCACGCGTCCGCTACGTCGTGGAGACGGAGACGACTGCCGAGGTGGCCGCCATCATCGGCCCGGACGGCGTCGAGCGCGCCGCTGCCGTGCCGCCCGTCACGCGCGTGTCTTGCGTTAGAGCCCGGTTATCACCTCCCAGAGGAAAGTAGCCGGGCTCTCTCGTTTTGACACAGGTAGTATAGCACTACCGATCGGTATAAAAAATACCCCACTTCTACGGCGTCCCGGTTCCGGTGATCAGACCGTTCGAGTAGTTCAGCGTGTCCGTCGTGTAGTCCGCCGTGGCCGTCACAGTGATCGACACCGACACGCTGCAACCATCGATTGTGACTGTCGGCGTGCCAGTCGAGACGTTGATACCGGCGATGTTATCCACGAACGTGATACTCCCGGTGGCCCCACCCGGAAATCCTCCCCCGCCCGGCAGCGGCGGCATGATGATCGAGCCACCACCCGGACCATTGGGGGGGCCGATAATCCCGATGACGGGGGGGCCCGGTTCACCGGGAGTACCCGGTTGATCCCCAGCCGGCGCGTCCGGATCGGCTGGGATGTTCACCACGTCCGGACCCGGCACAACAGACCCCCCGGAGTCGATCACCCCAACACGTCCAGTCCCACCGATCGAAGGATCGAACGGAGCAATCGGGAACAGAGGCAGAATACCAATGTCGCCGGGGATGTTCGCCCAGCCGCCATCCGTCTTCTGGATCATCTTGGTCTTGGTGTTCTGGCCATCCATGCTTCCGTGATTCTGGACGGAAGCGTTGATCTTCTGCTGGGCCGCAATATGAGCGTCCTGAATGGCGTTTCTGGTGGACTGCTGCGCCCCCTTGTCCGGATCTTCACCGGGAAGGTGGTCGCCGATCTTGCCACCTGCCAGCAGCCCCAGCAGGCCCACCAGTCCAGCCTGTGCCCCGGTCATGGCCGTTATCGCCGACAGGTTCAGATACCCGGTCTGGATCTTGCCCGTGGGGTCGGTGTACGTGTTCAGGATCGAACCGGCGTTGAACGAGGTGATGAAGTCTTTACCGCGGATCTGAACGCCACCACCCGAACCGTTGTCGGCAATCTCGATAACCGGAGATGTCCCCATGCTGTTCGTGAACTTGATAGGGGAACTCACTTCGATCGGCGCCGTGCTGTTCGCCACACGGATGAACTCTTCGGCCAGCATCTGCACGCCGGTATCCCGCTTGTTTCCGTCCTTGTCTTCGATCTTGGTACCGAAGTAGAACCCTCCGAGACCACTGCACACTAATTGGCCCTAGATAAAATAAGGTTCTTTGTCCTAGAACCTTTCTCAGGTCAGTCCTCTGATTGGGCCATGGCAAAAAGGAGATCTATGTCTAAAACCACTTTTTGTGAGCTGCCTTCTTATTAGCTTAGGATAGAAAAGGATAGTCCTCTGTCCTAGGTGCCTTTTAGGGACTAAACCTGATTAGTTGACTACAGAACCAAGGACACCATGAAAAGTGACGTTTCCTAAAACTGTTATTTGATAGTTCTTCTTTCACAAAAGGCATTCTGATTATATTGGGATGAAAAGGATAGTTCTCTATCCTAGGACCTTTTCCAGACCTTGAATCGCAAATTCTGGGAACTAATCATCACTGACTTTTGAGGATGCTACGTGCTTGAACGAGCGGAGTTAGGTCAGACGAAACCTTCATGTACATCGACGCACCTAGTGCCCTGCATCGACGTAGTGTCCCATCTTTATGAGCTACTTGGAGCTAGGGTAAAGTATGAGTCGATGCCGTGAAGGGGTTGCGTTGATGCAACTACCTTTCCACTTGAACTGTTGCGAGATATGCCATTGTGCGTCAACGCAGTTTGAAGGGTGAGTCGACACATCCTTTGAAAGATGCATCCAAAGCGGTCTCTGAGAAGTGGCCCTGGTCGACACACTGTGAAGATAGTGTTGACTTATCTAAGGAGTATCACCCGTTTGATAGGGCTGGTGTTGACATTGCATCGATACAACTAAAGAGGTGGGGTCGACGTAGCTGTAGAGTATTGCCCATAAATGTGTTGGATCTGTAGGTGTGTTGACGCATGGAAGGTATTGCGTCGATGCAGCCTTGTTGTTCAGTTGACTATGCTTCTTCTTGTATGCATTTCGATCGACTAAAATTGAATTTGGTTGACAGATTTTTGCTTTATCATTTGGCTGACTGAACAGACTTAGCCTTTTCATTTTTGCAAGTCCAGAATCAAGAATCCTTGCACTTAGCTTCACTCAACCTTTGTTGGCACAAGGTTGGAGTTCTTTCATTCACTTGACTCTTCTAACTTCTTGAGATCTGACTAGCTCTGTAGTTGCTAAGATCTGTTGACATTCTTTGACCTGAACTTAATGCATGTTGACATCATCATAACCTCATTAGACTTAATTTATCTCTTGGCGTTGAATACACGTTGGAATATTTGTCGGCCTATCATAGCGAGCTTGCTGATCTCATTAGCCGCCTAGTCGAACTCGTTTGAGTACACTGTCCCGCGTCAATGTTTAGTGTAGTTCCGAATACCCTTTCTAATAGTAATTGGAAGATTCAAGTCATCAACATCAGAGGAATCGTACGGGTTAACACCCTCTGGACTTGGCTAATTAGTGGAGAACTTCTCTCTGAACTTCTGCTTGTAAGTAATAATTGGTTTATGCTTCTCGACACTCTCTGCATTGGTCATTGGAGTATGACCACCAGGAGATCCATTTGTAGCAATGCTAAAGAGAGGAGGTACACTCAACAAGCAGGTAACAGAAGAAGAAGAAGTTGATGGTAGTATGTTTGGATTCTCCCCCTGAGATTGAGTATGCTGAGAGTGGTAGGAACTAGGACTCAGACTCAAAGAAAGTAATACCAATCCAAATAAAGGAAGGACGAGGGACAATATTGTAATACTTGTAACCATTCCGAGTAGAATAGTAACCAAGAAAAATACCACGCATAGCCCGTGGATCAAGCTTGGTGCTATTTGGACCTAGAGTATAAATGAAATAACGACAACCAAAAGCCCGAGGTAAAAGAGGAAATGAGGGCTTGTCTGGATAGAGACGAGCAAAGGGGCAGCGATCACCTAAACTCTTGGATGACATCTTGTTGATAATGTGGTTAGCAGTAAGAACTGTCTCTACCTAGAACGATCTGGGCAGATGATGCTGAAAAAGAACCCTAGTAGTTTCAAGAAGATGCTTCGTTCAACAACCCTATTCTGTTGAGGAGAATATGGACATGAAGATTCGTGAAGCACCCTCTCATCTTCAGGAAACATGTTGAGACTTCTAGTTTTCCTGGGCATTATCATAATGAAGCTTTTCACTTGTGTGTTGAATTGAGTGTTGACTATGCTACAAAACACTTGAACAACACAAGGCATTTCATCTCGGGATTGTAACAAATACAACTAGGAGCAATGAGAGTAGTCATCAATGAATGTAATAAAATATCTGTAGCCATCTAAGGAGGGAACATGGTAAGGCACTGAAACATTAGAAACGAACTTAAAAGGAGTGGTACTTTTATTTTCAGGAGAAAAGGCAGCCCCGCCAGGTCGAGCAGCTTTTCGTACGCCCGCCAGATGTACGAGCTGTGATACATCTCCGGCAGAATCGTGTCTGGTGAATGCCTCTTTAGCATTCGTAAAAAGCCTATCGTTTCCGGCGCAAGTCGGTACAGCATGTCCTTCTTTCGACCCTTCCGCAACTCGGCGGGGATATGCAGGTATCCAGTTTCCATATCCAGGTGCGACCACTTGGCAGATAACATTTCCGTAATGCGCCCGCCTGTATCCCAGAGCAGCATTAGCAAAGCCTGCCACCATAGCCACTTAGGGACGCCCGACTTGCTGCCACGAATCAACGCGCAGGCGGTAAATAGCCGGCGTATCTCGCTTGAGTTCCATGCCTGCGGGGTGCGGTGTGGCTCGTCAATCTTGCCGGTCGTGGGCCAGCGGGTGAGGTGTCCGCGTTTGGCAAGCCAGTGCCAGAGAGCGTGAATTCGATTGCGTCGCTCGTTGATAGTCCGCTCGGATAGATGCCGCTCCGTCAAGAGGTGCATTAGCAGGGCGACCGAATCATCCGTCAGATCCGATACAGCCGGCGGATGGCCGACAGCATCGGCGAGATTCTTGAGGGCAATCCGGTACTGTGTTCGCGTGTTCGGATGGCGAATCTTCGGATTAAGTTTGAAGTAGGTTTGTTCGCAGAGTTCCAGAAGTTGCGTGGACTCGGTAATCATTTGTGGGGCCTGCCTGTTAGGTATGTGTTTCCCCGACTAAGGGAAACATCGGCGAAAGCCTCCGTGTAAATGCACTTGACGATGTGCTCCTTTATGAAAATCCGTTAAATGCTTCCGAATCGTTCAAATCGAGATGTGCGGAAATGGTTTCCGTTCTCGTAACCATACTTGCCCGCACTCGTTAGAAGTTGCTGCAAAGCGGTCGTGATTGTTCGATGCGGAAAGGTCTCTAAACCGTAGCTCGCAAAGGGTGCCCTGATGAGCGAATCCCGTGGCGGCGTGCAAGATACCGGGAATCCCGTTCTGGATTCCACGGTTAATCTCATTATGTCGAAGCCCAGCTATTCGTTGGACGAAGTGCATTTGCGCGGCGTTCACAAACTGATGCTCGAGCTGTACGAGAAGGAACCGAAGAGCGAGCCGCGTAAGCGACTGACTGCCGAGCTGATATTACTGTGTGTTTCAATCTTCTACAGTTTGATTCCTGCTAAGTGTCTAAGTAAGCTGGCTGGCTTTGCATGTTAAGTGTTCGAGTGAGACTCACAGGAGATTAACAGGTTAAGTGTTTGAGTGTGAATCTTATTAGAACAATTGATTACTGAACCATCAAGTTTGATTCTGCAAGATTTTATAAGTTCAGTTTTAATTTGGCTTTAAGCTTTAAATTGAGCAAAGTTTTAGAAGGGGATTCATTCACCCCCCCTCTGAATCGGGCCTAGCACCCTAACAGCGATCCCCGCACCCCTCAAGCCGAGGCTCTCCTGCAGCCTCGCTGTCATTAGGGTGGTCGATTGTCGCTCTGGTCGCAGCAGCTCCAGCCCCAGCAAACTCTGAGCCAGCTCCCAGTAGTCGGGGTAAGTCCTCCCGCTGACCGGTAGCCCGTGCACGCGCAATCCAATTATGCACACGACGTCCTCTAACGTGGGGACCATGTGGCCCCATAGGAAAAGGAAAGTCTGGCTCACCGGATCCTAGTTGTCGTGCAGGGCGCAGAGTAGTGGCGTGTCCAGTCTGGTCACCTCTACGCCCAGGAACTCGCTGAAGCCCATCGTCGCAAGCATCTCCAGCTAAAAGTCTGACAGTGCGCGGTACACTGCCCGGACCTGTAGCCAGGAGATCCGAGTCCTACGCTTTCCCTACATGCATTTAAAACAATTGCATTAGTCATACACTTCATAACAAATCATGCATTTCATTAAAATAAATAAATGAAGGAAAGGAAAAAGAAAGAAAAATGCAATCTGATAATAACGGTCACTTATGGGCCGTTTACCTTCCTTCAACGGTTTGATTCCAACCATTTAACTGTCCCAATAAACCCTCTCAGAGGTCCACGGCCACCCATGGACCGTTCTGCCTAATGGATGGCCCGGCTCGGACCGTGTAATTCTTCTGTGCCTAACCCAGTCATGGCTCTTTCCTGGCCGTTTCATGACACTACGGTCCCCATCTGACCCCGTGGTTTCCCTCTCAAGCCCCTGATAACTTGAACTTACACGGTCTTTCCTTCACCCGTATGGATGAGGACGGTCTGTTGGAGACCGTTCTAATCCCAACGGTTCAAATTCTGAACGGACCAAAGTGGGCCTTAATACAGGCAACCAAATCTTCAAAAATAAATGAATGAGAAGCACCTGAGTCAAATAAAACACAAGTTGCATGACCATAAATCATAATAGTACCTTCTACAAGATGAGATGCAACTGCTTCAGAACGAGTCATATGCATGACTCTCCCTTTTTGCTTCTTCCCAGTTGTAGTAGATTGCTACGATGACGCTACTGAAGCTTGAGAATACTGTTGTGATTGTGATGGTGGCGGAGGTCGGAACTATTGCGGTTGTAAAAACTATGAAAACTAAATAGGCTGCCTCAGCCTCAATGGACAATCACGAACCACATGTCCCACCTGATCACACCGAAAATGCACCATAGGCATCGAGCATGGTCTACCGAAATGGTTACCACCGCATCTCGGACACGGTCTTGGCTGACTAGCCACCGATCTCTATCGCTGAAAAGAAGAGGGTGCTGCTTGTTGCACGGTACCAGAGGAAGCTTGCCGGTCATACTGCTTCTTCAATTTTCTAAACATCCGTCTGAACTTGGATTTCTTGGAGGAAGTACCACTAGCAGAAGGAACAGAAGATGGTACCCCTGTCACACTTGGTTGACTAATTTGTTGATACTGCACACTCTGCTGAACTGGGTCAACTTGAGTTCATCCTCGAGATCTTGCCATATCCAACTCTAATGCTGCAGTTGCTTGATAAGCCACATCTAACTCTGCTACTCTGGTTGCGATCAGAGGTTGCCTTAACTCTGACTTTAACCCACGCAGAAATTGCTCAGTTTTCAGTCCTTCATCAGCAAGAATATGAGGAGCATACCGACCCAATTCCATAAACTTGTTTCGATATTGTAAAACTATCATCTCGCCTTGAGCCAATTCCATGAACTGGTACATTTTGTCCATTCTGAGATAAGCTGGACTATATGTATGCTCAAACGAAATAACAAACTCCTGCCATGTAATCAGCCGAAGAGCACGAGACTTAAAAGTCACTTCCCACTCTGTGGTCCACCATGCGAGCACTGCACCCTACAACTGAAATGTAGCTAGCATCACCTTCTCATCTTCAGTGCCTTCCATGGAACGGAACACACGCTCGGTTGCATCCAGCCAAACTCTAGCTGCATCCAGATCCGCTTGCCCTTCATATGTCGGTGGGTGCGAAGTGGCGGTCGTCACCAGCGATCCTGACCTGCCGTTCACCCGGACGGCATTCATCGAGCAGGGCGTTCTCGCCAAGCATTCGGTCGCCAAAGAGGACAACTCGGTTTTCTGGCTCGGGAAGAACGAGAAGGGCCAAGGGGTCATCTATCGCGCCAATGGCTACGTTCCGACGCGGGTGTCAGACTTCGCCATCGAGCATGCGATTGCGGGCTATGAGAACCCGGAAAACGCGGTTGCCTTCACCTACCAGCAGGACGGCCACCACTTCTACGTCATCCACTTCGCCGAGGCGTCGTGGGCCTACGACATAAACACCGGGGCGTGGGCGCAGCGGGCCTACCGGAACACGACCACGGGCGCTCTGGAGCGCCACAGGGGCGCGGAACACGCGTTCTTCAATGGCTGCCATGTAGTGGGCGACTACGAGGACGGGCGCCTGTTCAAGCTCGACCCGGACGTCTACACCGACGACGGCGACCCGATTTATTGGGAGCGGGTGTGGGCGCAGCTCCACGCCGAAAACCAGTGGATGTATTTCCACAGAGGGGAGCTGATCGCGGAGATGGGCGTCGGTCTTGACGGCGATGCCTCGGCGGTCGGCGCTGACCCGCAAGTGTTGCTGTCGTGGTCCGACGATGGCGGGCGCGTCTGGAGCAACCAGTACGCCCGCTCGCTCGGGCGCATCGGCGCATTCCGTAATCGCGCGGTTTGGTGGCGCCTCGGCAAGAGCCGGAATCGGTATTTCAAACTCTGCGGCAGCGACCCGGTGAAAAAGGCGCTGCGCGGGTTCAATCTCGAAATGGAGGTCGCGTGAGCATCACGGTTACGGGCAAAAACGCCATGCTCGACGCGCTGGACGTGGCGAACATGTCGCTGCATACGGCTTTCCCCGGCGCAACAGGCGCGTCCGAAGTGGCTGGCGGTACCTATGCCCGCGAGTCGGCCACGATTGCTGCGGCCTCTGGCGGCTCCCGCAGCTTGTCAACGGGGGTCACGCTCGACGTGCCTGCCTGTACGGTCGCATGGGTCGGTTTGTGGGATTCCGCGTCAACCACGTTCATGGCCTACAGCCCGAATGGCGGCAGCCCGCAGGAGTTCCAGGCGGATACGTCAGGCAACACGATCCGTTGCCCCGCGCACGGATTTCCTATTTCTATGTACACCACACCTATCTTTTTATCCCTTCCTAGCCCTCCAGCTCGTAGGCGGCCGGCCAGGATTCGAATGGTATCGGGCCTTCCTTGTATTCTGATCTTGGGTCGTTATAATAGCAATGCTAACTAGACCTTTGACTCTTTAGACATCATACTCGCTTCTGGATATGCTTTCCTTGGGGGGGTAGTGCTATATCTTGGCAATCAACCAAACAAACTATTCTAGCCAAGATTACTAGGGAGGCTGAGCTTGTAGCTCTTGACTCTACTTGTTCTGAAGTCGAATGATTAAAAAAAAAATTAACTGAGATATATTTGGTACCCTCTCCTATACCTCCAATCCTGATTCATTATGATTCCATAATAGATTTCTATAAAAGAAAATTAGTGAACACTAAAATGAACATACATATCAAAATCAGACAAAATTCGATTAAGACATTCGAGAAATAGAGTCTTGTTTATTTGGAACATGTTGCTACTGATGATAACCTTACAAATTGCCTTACTAAAGGTTTAAATAGGACAAAAGTCCTTGAGAAATAAGGGGGATGGGGCTTATCCTATAAATGACTTTCCAATAGTGGGAACCCAATCTCTATGATAGGAGACCCCTTTAAGGAGGTTCAATGTAGTAATAACAAGCTGATTGACTGGTCAGGAAGTACATTGAGAATATTTTGATATAGTATCCTTGTATTTCATCCCATCCCTATGATGATTAGTGCTCTTATGTAGTGGTAACTAAGAAGATAGCTCTAAATGAGATATGAGTGGAATTTCTCGAGATGTGACTCTACATACATCCCTAAAAAGGATCACCTATGTGAGAGTATCTATACACAGCCGCAGCTGGGGAACTTGGCATTTCCTAGAAGCTCTTAAGGCATAATCCAGCGACAAGTGCTTCTATATTGTGTTGTGTGATGACAGAGGAATGTAGTTCAAGACCTGGATCACTCTAATTCTTTCAGACCAATACTATCAACACTAAGTGAAGTTAAGTCTTAAAGACTCTTTATTAAGACACAATATATGTTTATCCCATCAAAGTTTGTATTTTGGCCTGTTTCTAGCCGTCGCGAGGGCGTTTTCTGTGGACTCCCCTCCCGTGGTGTTCAGCCCTCGGGAGGTCTTGACCCATTACACTCATAAATACTCAAATAAATACACACCAATACACTCGTAATAAACATAAAGAAACTCAATACCCAGGTGGGGACTCCATGCTATCACC
The DNA here is from genome assembly GCA_024336825.1 of Amorphophallus titanum. Lineage (NCBI taxonomy): Eukaryota > Viridiplantae > Streptophyta > Magnoliopsida > Alismatales > Araceae > Amorphophallus > Amorphophallus titanum. The sequence goes on from JANBPO010006859.1 coordinate 27,417,440, forward strand.
CAGTCACAAGGAGGTCGGCGTCGCTTGAGTCGTGCTACGTGTCTGATAATGACGACTAGCTCTGGTGTCCTCCCCAGGATGGAGAACATGGTCTCACTGAATGGATCACAGTTTCTATTTAAGGCCATCTAGTAGATTAAGAATATAGAACATAGATTGATCAAAAATAGGCTTAAGGATGATGTGCATGGTTTGTGCTTAGAAGTCCTATCTCAATGAGAAGTCTATTATTTTCAGCCTTCAACTCCTTCCTGCAAGCCTCCAGATCCGCCTCCCCCAAGATTTTGGGCTCACCTAATCAGAGTACCACCCCTAGAAAATTAAGAACAAGATAGGGTCATGAAAAATGAGGACAAAGCTTAGATAACTATAGATAACGTTGAGGTCAAAGAATTAGAACGTAATCCAGAAGTCTACAAGAGACTTATCAGTGTAGAACAACCCTTACCAAGATGAGGAACGCTTAGGAGCTCCTAACAAATAAGAAGGAACCCAAGAGTAACCAAAATACAGACACTCTAGAGGGTAACAGAATGAGAGGAATAAGAGAGGTAGAAAGAAAGAGAGAGAGAGAGATCTTGGTGGGAACATCGGCCTAAGACGAAGGTTTGACCAGCGCAGGTGAACCGATGTCAACAAAACTTCAACCTAATCACTATCGGACTTGGAGATGATCTCCCATCATTAAATATTTATAATTTTAATTATATTTTATTTTCCCTATGTAAAAGTCATTAGTGAAGATTATGTTTTTCACAAAGTGTTTTACATCTTTCTTGTATTTTCGAGAGAAGTCTTAAATCTCTCATCTTTCGAAAGTAAGAGTATGAAGAGTCTTGTTTTCCTTACATATAGAATATCTCTCTCTTTGTTTAAGCAATGAAGAATTGAATAATGAGTTGAAGAAAATGAAGCCACCACCATTCTCTATGAAGGAGAGCCTAAACTGCTGCGATGGAGGTGGGGTGCCAAGCCCTATCTTTGGGTGTGAAGTCCAAGGCGTACCCCTGTCTCCTCTCTCTATCTCATCCTCTTCTTCCTAACGGCGGAGGCATCGGCAAGGTGACGCCCACCGGCGGCACCGCGACCTACACCGTGTCCTTCACCAACAACGGGGCGATCAACCTCCACGACCCGGTGATGTACGACATCCTGCCGACGGCGACCAGCGACGCCTACGCCACGACGGGCGCCTCGCGCGGCTCGACGTTCGGAGTCGCCCTCACCGCCGTCCCCACCCCGCAGGCCGGGCGGCCCGGAACCTGGACGATCGAGTACTCGACGTCGCCCAATCCTTGCCGTCCCGAGGTCTATCCCACCGATACCGGATGCACCAACGACTGGACGTCCACGGCGCCGAGCACTCTCGCCACCGTCACGGCATTGCGCTTCGAGTACAACGGCACAGTCGGCGTGAGCGGTGGCTCATTCGTCACCGCGATCAGCGTGTCCTACCCGGTCTCGACCCCGAACACCGCGGTCGGCAACGACGCGTGGAACTCGGTCGGCGCCAACGTCCGTTCCGGTGACACCGGGGATGACACGACCGCGAACGACCCGTATCTGGGCGCGTCCGAGTCGTCGCGCACCGGGCTGACGGCATCCGAGAACTCGCCCGCGATCGTCAAGGCGACCACCTCGACCGGCTACGCGAAGGTCGGCGACACGATCCCGTTCACCTTCGATGTGACCAACACCGAAGCCGTGCCGCTGACGAACGTCAGCGTGACCGACGAGTTCACGGATGCGGCATCCGGCTCCACCCCGCCCGCCGCGACCTGCCAGTCGCTGACCGGCCCGGCCGGCACCTGCTCTGGCGCTACGACGAGCCTTGCGGTGGGACAGACGGCCCACTTCACGGGCACCTACACGGTCACGCAGGCCGACCTCGACTTCGGTCACATCACGGATGACGCCGAAGTCAACGCGACCGCCGGCACCGCACCGCTCAGCAACACGTCTAACGCGGTCACCGTGGACGCGACGGCGCAGGACAGCCTGACGCTCACGAAGAGCGCGACGGTCGCCGAGATCTCCGACCTGACGCCGTACACCTACACGTTCCAGGTGACGAACGCCGGCAACCAGGTCGTCCACGGCGTCAGCGTCACCGACCCGATGCTCGCATCGGTGAGCTGCCCGGCCACGATCGCTGCCGGCTCGTCGGTAACCTGCTCGGGTGCCTAAAAGGTCATTATTAAATGGAGCAAATAGAGGTAGATGGGGTTCATCCTCATTCCCCTAGTTGAGGAACTTGAGTTTTAAAATGTTACACCATCAAATACTTGTTTGCCTTGCTGTTAGGGAGATACAGTGTGTGGATCTTATTTGCTTTGCTGTCAGGGAGTGGGGTTCTATCTTTTGTAAAGTGGACAGCTGAAAGTCTGTATGATTTGCTTTTCGTTTGTAGAAAATGTTCAGATGAATGTTTCAATCGCCTACACTTGTGTTCTCGTTGACATAGCAATCTTACATTTTGAACACTCTAATCCTCTAGCTCTTTACATGTCTCTCCTGTAGAAGCTTCTTCACAAGTTCTTACAATTTTAAGCTTTTATAGCAAGTTGTGGAACTTGCAGGTCCATCCTCTTACCATATTAAGTTCTTACAATTTTGAGACTGGAAATAAATGTTTTTTCTTTTCTAGAGGTTGCGATACTTAATCTCTATAATTTAAGGCCCTAACTTCTTTTTCTTGAAATCCCAACAAAGCCCCTACCTTGTCTTAAAATCCTTCTATCCCATGCTCTCCGAAAGACTAGAACACACATTCCTTTTGTCTACTGGCACGAGAAGAAGACTGGGAAAAAGAGCAAAAAGAGAGTGCACGGCTACTTGAGCTTCTAAGGTGCAAACAAATCTAAGAAAAAAGAATTCTAGCAGTCTCATTTCTGTGTTGGGATATCCATATGTGATTGTAGTCTTTATATGTTCCATATTCTTGATCATTTAGAATGAACATCTAGTTCATCTGTGTTCTTCAACATCACACTTACTTCTAGTTCAATTTTATTTATTATTTTTAATTTGCAATCCTTGTTCACTTGCAAATGACCATAGTGAGATGTACTTGTGCATGCTAGCGGATTACATGCATGTTACAGGTTTGGATGATATGTTATATTACTCATATGTGATATCTGAATGTGGATAACCCGTCAAGCAACCAGAATTTTATTTCTATGATGGATTTGTTCCTCCACTACCTGCTACCTCCGTTCAGACTGCCGATGGTTCCGCCAATAACAAACCCATCCAGCAGCCTCCCTCGACTGTTTTGCTTGATGCTCCCCGGGATCCCCCCGCGCTACCACTGCAACATGATCTCCTCGGCGACAAGCCTATGCATACATCTAGCGAATGATAACTGAAAGAATCCAAACCACGATGCACAAAAGTTTTTAGGTGGTTCGGTCGTCCAGACCTACGTCCACCCCACACTCTAAATCGGAGTGTGGCTTCACTGCTACGCCTCACAGCTTGCGTCCGCTGAGCATTGCAGCTTGGCTTACAAACGCTGGCTAACAGCTTGACTAGAGGAACAGACTCCTCTCTTCCTCCAACCCAGAGGGAAACACTAGTGACAGCCCATCACTAGCAACCGGAGACACAGTCCCCCTTCCTCCAAATCGGAGGGAACCCAAAGGTGACACCAAGTCACCTGCAACTGGAGACACCAAGTCTCCCTTCCTCTAGACCAGAAGGAACCCACAGGTGACACCAAGTCACCTGCAACTGGAGACGCCAAGTCTCCATTCCTCCAGACCGGAGGGAACCCCAAGTGACACCAAGTCACTTGAAAACTGGAGAACAAATCTCCCTTCTCCTGTGACCACAGGAGGAACCCGGCCTCAAGCCAGAGGATCAGAAGAACAAAGAAACAGATAAAATGAAGGAACAAAATTGGAAAACACAGCGACTGAAAGCTGTAGAAGAATGAAGCACAAATGTGGCTCTCTCTCGGAGTTGACTGGCCTGGATTTGATCCAAGGTCCAGTAGAGACTGATCTTCAGATTCTTCTCTACGAGCTCTCTCTCTATCTCTCTTTCTCTCTTCTTCTTCTTCTTCTCTTCGCCTCTCTGCTATCTGGTAATTCTCCTTTTTCTTCTTCTCACCGTCTTCTTCTTCTCTGCTCTGCTGCTCACTCTTTCTTTTTCGAACACTCTTCCCCTCTTTTCTACTCTACTTATCTGCTTGATCTCTCCCAGAGTTCTGCACTTGAATTATAGAAGGATTCTTTATATATTGCCTCTGTCCAAAGACGCCCTAGGCGTGTGGAGAAAACATGGCCCCTGGAAGGTTCACGAGAGTCCTGGCACATGTCAGTATCTCCCAGCTTGGCTATCCACGTGGCAGCATCTACGAACAGAGATCTGCTTTGGATCACGTGCTTATCTGCTCTTCTGATCTTACGGCCAGTTGGATGCTACTCAAAGCTCTGCCACTGTTCATGCACAGACATGAAATAACACCGACTCAGTGTAAAAGATACACTCACTTCATAATACGTATATAAGCAAGTATGCATAGACTTAAATGGCCTAATATAAAGGTGCACAGACTTTGCTATAGTGTGTGATCGGACCTTATATGGGGCATTCACTACCTTTGCTATAGTGTATGCGCAGACCTTAATACACAAAGAGCAAAACGTGCAAGGACTTTATTTGATGAACGTGCACGGACTTGTTTGTGCACAGACTTGAGAGATGCATGGACTTAGTAGTGCACGGAGATCCACGGACTTGACAAAAGGTGCAAGGACTTTGTTTCGGGAGAAATGTGCACGGACTTAGATTTTCAACAAAACTAAAAGATGCACGGACTTGTGTTGCTAAAAATGTGCATGGACTAAAAGATGCTCGGACTTTAGTTAGACAGAAAGTGCACGAACCTTGGTTTTCCTTTCAACAGAAAAAGTGCTCAGACTTGGTTTGGAAGAAACGTGCATGGACTCATATGTGCATGGACTTAACAAATAAGTAAACTCGAATATGTATGGACTTCAGGAAATGTGCTCGAACTTTAGGAAATGTGCACGGACTTGATATGCCATGGAACAAAGAATGTGCTCAGACTTATGTGAGCACGGGCTTATCTATGACTAAAGCGTGCATGGACTTAGAATACAAAAACCTGCACGGACTATGGATGCTCGGACTTTGTTTAGCACATGAGACACAAACTGAGCTGCACAAGTGAGTGTGCAAGAGACGCAGGAGAGAGAGAGATGCTAAAACGTGCACTGTTCATGCATGGACTTGAAGATGCCTAAGGGAGATATGCATGGACTAACCAAGATATGCATGGACTCTATTGCCAAACAGATGTGCACTATTCATGCACGGACTTGAACATGCTCGGACTTGGTTTAGTAAAATGTAGATGGGCATTATTCATGCACGGACTCAATGATGGACTTCACATATAAACATGTATGGACTTTAATTGTGCCTAAACAAACTATGTGTGGACTTGGTGTTTAACTTGAAAACATGCACGGACTCATATGCACGGACTCACATATATGCATGGACTTGAGTGTGCGATAGCAAGAAACCTGCTCAGACTTTGGCGACCCGCTCAGACTTTGGGGACCTAAAACATGCATGTACTTACATCATGCTCGGACTTGTTTTGAGCAAGATAGCCTGTATGGACTTTAACATGCTCAACGGAAAACGAAAATGTGCATGGACATGGGTGGAACAAGATGCAAGTACTTTTAAAGTGAAGCGAACATAACGTGCACAGACTTGTTGAAACAAACATGACATGCACACAGGCTGTTCGATGAAATGCTAGGCATACAGAAGCGTCATGCAAAATGACATGCACATGATCTTTATGTAGCTAACACAGACCTCATGCTATGTGAGACGCAACTAGCATAGACCACAACAATGCATGGGCAAAACCTACACGGACTTGCTGTATAAATGAATGTGTAAAAACCCTAAAGCATACAAGTGCAAGGCCTACACAGGCTTACTGTATGAACCTAGCATACAAGATTCATGAGTTAACAGGTTCAATCATATCATTCAATCATGCAGCCAAAGATCATGTTGCTATCATCAAAACACATCAAGGCATTATAAAAACAAACATCTTCAAAATATCAATATCAGATGCAATCAGTCAAACATGCAGAGTAGACTCATGTGGTGACTCATAATGTTACTATCATCAAAATTACATGGACACAACACAACATTCAGTTTCTATATGTACCGTGGATCTTCACTTATTTATAGAGAAAGTACTCCCAGCATAATGCGACGCCAGTAGCATCATACCCCATGATTTACAGCATGTTTCTGGCAATCAGCCGAGGGGATTAGCATAGAGCCCTTGAACACAATCAGTGCTCGAACTGCATCTTGAAGTATAAATCAAGCTACTTTCATGTATCAAGTAATAAAGTTGGCCATGCATGTAAGTAAGTTCAATGGATGTTTCCAAGATGCAATGTCAATAAGAGAATTGATGGGGGCATCTCTCGCCCTTCATTTTTTTTCAGCCCCAGTGGCTCACCAGCATGGTTCCATTGTTTATTTGCTGTCCACCCTCCATTGTTGTGTCACATCAGTTGGTATCAAAGCCAGATTTTAGACTTGTCTCTACTAAGTCTAGTCCTAGGGCGCCTTTTCATCTAGTTCATCAATCATGGCTACCTCCCGTTGCCGAGCCGAGGTCGCGGAGAAACACGCCGCCGTTCTCGAGCCAGATCTCCGCGTGGCGGCGCGACAGCGTCCCGTCCATGTGCGCGAGCTGGCACGCCGCCGGATCGCGCCCCGCGAACACGCGCGTGCCGGCGCCCTCCAGCTTGAACGTCGCACCACCCAGTTGCAGCGAAACCGTCATGGATCCACGGTAACACGCCGCTCGCGACCGCCGCGTCGGGCGCTACCGGTTCGGCAGCTTCGCGGCGGCGTGGAAGATGCGGGTGCGCGGACCGCCGGGCTCATCGACGGGTTGCGCCCAGACGGCGTGCAGCGTGCGGCGCGCGGCGTCGACGAGCAGCGCGGCATCGCCGACGGAGATCGGCGAGCGCGGTGCGGTGCCGAGCGCGGCGAACGGGCGAGCGTTGATCGCGAGCGGCGCGGTGCACGTGGCGAGCCCGGGCGTGCAGCGCGCGTGCGCGAACCGGCCGGCGCCACCGATCGTGTCGTACCACGCGAGGTGCAGCGCGCCGGTGCGCGCGTCGAGCGCGAGCTGCGGCGTCAGATGGATCGTGCAGTCGTCGCCGATGCGCGTGCGCTTCCACGTCGTGCCCCGGTCCTTCGATGCGAGCAGCGCGAGGTCCCATACGCCGTCGCGGCCGCCGCGCGCGTACAGCGCGTAGCGCCAGCGCCGCTTGTCGTCGACCACGATGCGCGGGACGGCGCCGTCGTAGGGCAGGCGCTCGTCGCGGCGGCTCAGCGTCGACGGGCGCGCGAACGTGCGGCCCGCGTCGGTCGACGTCGTGTACACGATCGCGTGGTTCGCCGAGCCGTAGCGCGCGGCACCGGGCACGCCCTGCACGCCGATCACGTGGAGCGTGCCCGTCGCGTCCACGGTGGCGCTCGCCCGCACCGCCGGCAGCGCCGTCGCCGGCGCGCGGAACGTCGCGCCCTCGTCGAACGACGCGCGCACGCGCAGCGCCCCCGCCGCCGCGTAGCCGACGTACACCACGTCGCGCTGCTTCGCCCCCGGATCGGGGCCGACAGCGACGAACGCCTGCTCCAGGCACGCCCGCTCGCCGAACACACCGCTTCGCAGGTCACCGATGCGCGCGTCGTCGGTGCGCGCGTCGTCGGTGCGCGGGTCGTCGGTGCGCGGGTCGTTGAGAGTTTTAGAAATATTTGATTTTTTTAGAGTTTTAGAAATATTTGATCTTTTTGGAGTTTTTGGAAACCAATACTGCCCTAGCAACAAGGATTCCCCCTATCTCACTAAGAGTTCCCCGAGGTTGACGTGCAATAGGGGTGACAATTCCCTGGTCGAGCCTATCTCATCTTCGTGACGGTGCCTCTCCTACGGCCATACCCTGGGTACGCTCTAGTCCTTTGAGGGAGAAAGAGAAGAATTATTGGGGGTAAGCCTTACGTAGGAGCAGAAGCTTTTAGGGCTCGAGTCCCTATCATGACAACCCCTTCAGAGATTTAATCTGTTGCGTCGGGACTTTATGTCCATCATCGAACCCTCATCCTTCCTAGGCACACATATGACCAGACTCATAACGTCCCGCGGAAAAACTGTATTGCCACTCTTGCCATGCCTAATTTATTTCAATTTCATAGAGCAATTTTGACATTAGAGCTCATGCTTTTGATAGAAAGAGCGATGGCTTTTGATTGATGCTCTTGACTTGAGTTGATTTGTCTTTCCTTTTCGTATTTCTTTTCTTCTGTGGAATCAGGTCATAATGGACTGCCCCTATTTGAGACCTCCTCTTGTTATGGTGTCTAGATTGGTCATCTCCCCCTTATTCATTCCTTACACCTACGCTTAGCCGAAGAAGAGAAAAGCATGGACCTTTACTTCCCCTGGGCAAGGCCGAAGGAGAGACGGTGTAACTTAGTAGAGAGAAAATCGGACTAGAGTCATCGTGTGGTGTGTGATTGCCATGCTCAGGGTCCTCTTTCGTGGCGAAAGGGAAAGACACCTTGCTACCGGGTTGGCACTGGCTTGATTCTAAGGGAAAAAATGTTTAAGGTATAACCCAGTCCAGACGTGAGCCAACTCCTCACCTTCTGGGTTGACTAAACGGTATGCATTCCCTGGATAAGCCTCTATAACGACGAACGGCCCTTCCCAGTTGGGTTGTAATTTAGTCCTAGGACCTGCTGACCTAATGAATTTACGCTTCAAAATCATATCACCTACTTGGAATTTACGCTTGATTACCTTCTTTTGAAAATAATGTGAAACTCTCTTTTGATAAGCAGACACGTGATCGGCCGCGTTAAGCCTCTTCTCATCTAAGAGTTCAATCGAAAGCAGGAGTGGCAATCCCAATCCTCGCAGCGCGTGCCGGGCGTCGAAAAGGAAAAGGCCCGATCCGCTCGATTTCGCGAAAAAGGTGACGACCGCAAACGCCATGATGAGGAGAACGGTGCCTACGGGAAACCCCTGCTTTTCGCCGACTATATTCTCGTAAGGGGATCTGCCGGCCCGGAATTGCAGTCCTTCCTGAATGTCGAGCTCGAATAGGGAGGAATTCGCCTCCTTCTCCAGGTCGTCGTCAGGGCGATTCGGCAACTTATCGTGCTCAGCGAGATCGAACCAGGTCACGTCGCAATTCGTGCATTGATCGAGCTCCAACTGGGCTCCCATGCAAAATGCCTTCATCGGCCCGGCACAGCGGGGGCAGCGCCTTCTCCCGGCCCTCGATCTGGCGACCGCCTGATCAAAAAGCCTCACGGCATCCGGCACGAGCCAGCGCCTCACGGCGGAAGTGGCCAGCGCACGGCCGTGCCTTAAAGGGCAAATATGGGAAACCCTCCCGTGCAAGGGAATCTGAAGCAGGCGCTCCCGGCAAAGCGGGCATAAAAGGGCGGACATTGCATAAGCGTAACTGCCGGGCGAATAATTGGCGAAAAGAATTCCGCGGCCCAGAAACCGACAACGCGTTTGGCTACGTATGGTCTTGCTGCCGGAGCGGCAGCTCCATGATGAAAGTGGAACCTTCCCCGAGCTTGCTCTCGGCCCAGATCCTTCCGCCGTGGGCAAGCACGATCTGTCGGCTGATATACAACCCAAGGCCCAAGCCGCTGATATTATTTGCGGAAATCGCGCGCTCAAAGCGATTGAAAATGCGATCCAGGCTGTCCGCCTTGATGCCCACGCCATGGTCGGTCACACGCAGCTGGGCGCGGTCGCCCTCCCGCCTCAGGCGTATCTCCACCGGGTTCCTGGCGCCATATTTTATGGCGTTCGTGAGGAGATTTGAGACCACCTGCTCGATCCGGTAGCGGTCGAGCTCCACCTGGATATCCGGCTCGACGTCGAGGCCGACGAAAGGCCGCGCGATCGCGTGTTCGATTTGCTGATGCGACGATTCGACGCGCTGCAGCCCTATCGTGCCGTGCTCGCCGCGCTGCGCCTTGTGCTCCGGGTTGTAGCGGAAATGGATCGTAAGCCTATAAGCACCCATGTCGAGCACCTCCGCAACCTTGTATGGGCCTTCCCAGTTAGGGGAGAGCTTTCCCGCTGCCACTTGCGGGTCTGCAACACTAGCACGCCGCAAAAGCAAGTCGTCGGGGAGGAAGAAGAATTCCCGTACTCGAGCATTGTAGTACTGGCCTACTGAGCCAAAAATTGCTTGTAGGTGACCAATCGTGTTCGGACTCATTCTCTATCCTTGGGTAGCAAGTCCAAGTTTTCTTGGAGCGCCTGGTTGTTACGTGCTTCATTGAATTAACCAATCCTTAGTGTGGGTTTGGAGATCTCCACAAGGTTGACTGCTTCATCCCATAAGCCAGGTGGAATGGGGTTTCTCCCTTGGCCCTACGAGCGGTAGTGCGGTGTGCCCAGAGGACGTTAGGTAGCATATCTACCCATGATTCGCCATCCTGTTGAAGGCGGGTCTTGATGCCATGCAATAGGGTCCTATTCTCGTTCTCAACTAACCCGTTGGCTTGGGGGTGCCCCACCGAGGTGTAATGGGTCCATATGCCCAGCTCTAAGCACTTTCCTCGAAAGTGGGCAATGTCGACCTGTCGTCCATTGTCAATGGTGAGCACCTAGGGTATCCCAAACCAACAGATGATGCTCTGCATGATAAACTTCCAAGTTGTTTTGCTAGTTATTTTGGTGAGCGACTCCACCTCAATCCACTTGGTGAAGTAATCCGTGGCAACGATTAGGAACTTCTTCCACCTTTGAGCCACTGGGTAGGGACCAAGGATGTCCACTCCCCACCTAGTGAAGGGGCGAGGTTCCATTAAGTTGTAGAGCGGGGTCACTAACTGGTGATGGAGGTGTTTGAACCATTGACACCAGTCACATTGCCACGCATAGTTGAGATTGTCTTGCTGCATGGTGGGCCACCAATAACCTTGGCAAAGAAGACTTCTGGTGAGTGCTTGCCCTCCGACGTGGCTTTCGCAGAGCCCTTCGTGGCCCTCGCGGATGGCTAGCTCGGCTTCTGAGGGGAGCAAGCATTTGAGAAGAGGTAGAGAGAGGGAATGCCGGTAAAGGTGTCTGTCGATGAGGGAGAAATGGGCGGCTAGCACTTTGACTTGTCTCACCTCTGACTGGTCCTCAGGGAGTTGTAGCTAAACTGATTGACTCTGATGAATATCTTCTTACAAGAACAATGAGTCACGATCAGTATTGAAATATAATGCCCTGAATTCTCTCTAAAAGCTTGAACATTGAACTTATAGATTCAAATCAAGTAGTAAATCTGTACATGAAAGTATTGACTATAAACATTCTATCTTTCTCAAATTAAAGGGGTGAAATCAATTCAGAGCAATTTGGTCCACTGAGAAACCAACCCTTTCACCTTGCAGTGGAAGTAAAGATTGTATCATGAAGTGCCAGATTATCTCTGATTAAAAGGGCATTCCCCTTGAAATCACGATAGAGCAATAGCACAGGAAGTTGAGTAACTAGGTCACTTCACCTAAGACGTGTTGTGCATCACGTAAAAAGACTTTTTCATTGCTAACTCTATTCTCAAAAGAGAGGCATTCAAGTTACCACACTGAGTAATTGGGTATTCCTGCATCTAACCAATGTGTTTCCTCACGAGGAAATGTGTAGGTCAAATCTCATTGCTCATTGGAATAAGAAAATCAGTCATAAACATATGTTGAATATAGTCAAAACCCCATCTTGCTAAAATTTGGCATGGTTGTTTGTCATCAATACTGTTGGAAAATCGTTTACTTGAGAAATCTACCAAAGTGCAGCTAGTATAGCTTTTAGACAGCCTATTCTAAGCATTTATATGGCAATTTGATCATCCTCATTTCTCCTGTATGAAGATAATTTTCAAATCTATCATTCAGTATCTCACGATATCATCAGTCTAAAACATCAAAGCCAAGTCTGTTCAGTTAGCTCCCTTATAATCTTAAGAGATCAGTCTGATACTTCTCCATTTGTGAACTTATTGTATCTGGGATCTCTTGCTCATTCTGTCTGTCTTCTCCTTCCCCACCCTCATTTTTTATGATGTCAAATGGGGAGAGTAATTTACAGAGAGTGATTTAGAGGGGAGAGTGATTTAAGAAGAGTGATTTAAGAGGTGGTTTGGTTTAAGGGAGAGAGAGTGATTTGCTTCATTTTCAGAGGGGCTTACACTTGATGATAGGGTGAGTGAGTGCTGACTAACTGCTCTGAAGATGAATCATTCCATGATCATATAATAACTCAATATTTCATGTTGTTAAATTTATTAACATCATCAAAAAGACACCTATGCCTCCTTTCTTGACCGGCATAGAAACAGATTCCATTTGGCTAGAGCCAAACCTATCAAGTTTAGTACGGCGCCACGGTCATACCCTTCGAATCAAATCCAACTCCTGTCTAACTTTTATGGCAGAAAAAGTGTTGCATAGATGATGTTGGGGGACCACAGTTAACATGGAACTTAATAATGTGATTCTTCCTCCCAGGGATAAACATTTTGATTCCACAAAGCTAATTTCTTTTGCAACTGAAGAAGCACTATGTCCCCATGCTTCACTGAGAGTTGTTTATAATGTAATGGCAGCTAGGTATCCATCAACTATTGATTTGGGTACAAACCAATAAAAAATGATATTTTCCCAAACTTCAACCAACAAACTGCGTGCTTTTTGCCAGAACTTGTCTTGTGCAGGTACATGTTCTCCGATCTGTTTAAACAGGAATTAATTCCAACTGAAAGTTCTTGACGAACCTTCTAGCAAGGTTAAGCTAGGTACCCACAGCTAGTGCAATCTCACACCTGATAAAGTGAATATCACTCTGTCTGCATTCAGTCAATTTTGATGCATTTAACTGTGTTGTAAACATGCAATGCACCTTGATTTTCTGCAGTAATGTGCCCCCATTATATTATGATATGCTTCATCTGTTACCTCATCACATGGAATCCCTAACTAATGAATGTAAATCATTCTAAGGCTAGAGCTTTAATGAGAATAGTTTGGGATAAACTGTAAATTGGTTAAGCTTTTATTAAGGTCGAGATTAAGAACTAATTCCAAGACAAAATCTGATCAAGCTTGAGAATAGTTCAGTGATGTACACCTCTGAATTTACCGTAGGGCAGTTCTTGAGCATGTGATATTTTGCCCTGGATCGGCCCATTTGCATTTTTCTTTTGTCAGTTGGAGGTGGGTAGTTTTCTCCTGCATTTGGGCACGAGTCTCAATCCTGTAGGGCCAACTTTATGGAAGACATAGCTTGGTAGTGTAGAATATTGTCAGGCGGGGCCTTGTGCTTGGACAACAATATGATTAAAAGAATATGTCCAAACACCAGTGATGTTCTAAGTATTCTTGCTAGGATTGCAAATCAGGGCGGGTGGACCCAGATTCGACCCAACCATATTAACTTTACCCGGGTTTAATTATTTTATTCCATTATATATAGATATATTATTATTTACCGTCTTGATATACACTGGTATCAACTTGTACTGTCTCGTCCCAAGTTGTGATCAGGATGACTGATTCGACCGAGACGACAAACATCACTTTTTATATATTTATCGTTATCTCTCATTGTTTCTTTTTGGTACAAAGTGTCGGTGAAACTAAAACTCTTTTACAGGGGTATTTTCATTCCAATTTTCACTTTTATGGATCCACGCGGACATCAATTAATCTCAAGCACAATTTTACACTAATGTTTATTAAGAGGATTGTCTTTAACAATAGTAAAATATGAATGACAATTCTGTAATTGTTGACATAAGAGGGCTATTTTTACAAGTATCCCTAAAACTAACCTAGCTAGAGTGGGCTATCAATTTCATTTACTTGATATCCCTAAAGACTAGCATATAAAGCAGGGTTTGGTGTCTCGTTCATATCACTCGTCCCAATTTTTAGTCAGAACTATACGGTATGATGTTGTACCATTACGTCCCATTATGTCTCTATAGATATATAGATATATAATATGTAAAATAATATGAAAAAAATTTGTAACTCAATTAGTTAGTCACTTCCTACCAAGCGGTGTGTGTTCGAATCTCTCAAGCAACATTTGAAATCTTGAAAAAACCTCAAAAACAAACATATCTCCGGGATTTAGAACCCAAATCACACCCTTTCGAATGAAACAACTCAACCACATTATCTATAAGGTATTTGATAAATAAAAAATATATATAATATATAAAGCGTCCCGATTGCGTCTCGATCTTTAGCTGGGACGGTCCGGGACAGACGGTTCATCCCGTTCCGAAACGATTTGTCAAACCCTGATATAAAGTGCACTAAGTTTTTAAATTTGAAAAAAAAATTGATCAAAATCACATGTATGTCAGGGCTTGACGTCCCATTCTAGGACGCTCTGACTCCCACGTCTCGACCTGACTTAGACGGTGGGCGGAACACCAGGGTCGTGAGTCGTGATCGAGACGCTCCATTAATTTAATATTTTATTATATATATTATATATATAAAGAATCTTTTTATTTTGTTACATTATTATATATTATATATGTATATACTCTTTTTTATTTTAATATTTTACGAGATGGATCCTATCTGCTAGTTACTATTGTGCATTAGTTTGATTATCACTAGACTGGTCAGTCTACTATGTTAAGCTTCTATTGCATTTCAATTTAGTGTGAATTTTATTTGAGTAAAAAGTTTTTAAGGATCTATTCATCCACCCTTCTAGATCCTGCCTTGACTACTAATAATTGGTAACAAAGTGGGTCTCTAATCTTGTTTCAGATTTAACAATCTGTAGAGAAAAGATCCTCGTGCGCTCATTACTATTTTTATCATTCTGAAGTTTTCTTAATGGGTTCCTTACCCATTTTCGATGGATCTGACTTTGAGAAGTGGCTAGGTAAACTCTGCACATTCATTAATGTTGTTAATCCAAAACTCTGGCTTCTGATTTCTCATGGTCTACATAGATTACCCAAGGACTCGACCAAATAGATGAATGTTCAAGGGATGAAGGATAGTGAGAACTGTAGAGCTCTCAATATTTTGAGAAATGTTGTTGATCTAAATATTTTTCCATTTATTTTTAATTACAGATCTGCTAAAGAGATATTTGATAAATTGAAGGCAGTCCATAGGAAAAATAAGGACAGGTGTCTGGTGGCAAATGGGAGTGATCACAGTAGTGATCAGAATGAGGATGACAGTTAGGTAAATCCTTTCGAGAACTTCTCTCTAGACGATTGGGAGAATGCCTATGGTGAACTGTTAGAAATGAATGATAAGTTAAGAAAATAAAATAAATCTTTGAAAAAGAAATTGCATGATGCTAATGACTTTAGTTCTAAACATGAAAATGTTGTTCTAAAAATTGAAAATGATTATCTTAGAAAACAACTGAAAATTTTTGATATGGTTACTTCAGAACTAAATACATTGAGGTCTGAAAATGAAACTTTCAGAAAAGACATTGAAGGAAATAAGAAACTCGAGAAGAAAGCTAAAAATCTTGTTCTAGTAAATTTGATTGCAGTGATTGTTCTTTTATAAGAGAATTGAATGAACATCTTCATTCATATCTTCAATGTCAGGAAAAGCTAGTTGCATCCTTAAAAGAAGAAAGTGAAAACTTGCTAGCTAGGATATTGCAACTTGAACAAATTGAGGAAGATCTAAATGAAAAATGTGTTGAGCAAACTGAGAAGCTTAAACTAGAAAATAAAAAGCTAGTCGTCCCGTTAGCAACTACCAAATTAAGCCTAGCAGGGTTTCCGGTTCCTGTTTCCATCGTCAATATATCACCGGCCCCAAGGGTCGCATTGGTAGCACGAAGATAGCCTATAAAAGTCGGAGGATCACCACTTGAACCGAGCGAATTCCAAGGCAAACCAATAATCTTTAGATCGCCAGTAGGCGTAAGTGCTCCGTTTACGATAAAGTTAAAGTACAACGTAACTTCAACGCCTCGCCTAACGATGCGCGCTGAGTTGGTTGTGTAACTAGTTTGAGGCGTTCCACCACTATTAGCGATTTGCATAGTAGTAAGGTATTCTTCAACATAGCTAGTATCGCTAAAACGAAGATTATCCGAAGGATTAGCCGACGCACTAAAGGTATAACCTTCAATCATGCGGCTGTCAAAAGTGCCTCCAATTCTAGTATTAGCGTTAGCCACAGCAAACTTGCCAGCGCCCCCTCTAGAAATAGGATTTTTGATCATCATTCTAGAAGTATCAACAGCGGCAAACATTTCAACGTCAGTGCCGTCGCCGCGAATAGTTCTAGTGATATTTTCAAAAGTACATTGCGCACTATCTTCGGTTCGACAAGTAGCATGAAGACTGGAGGGCGAGCCGTCAGAGACAACAGTAAATCCTCTGATAACACCATTTGTACCAGTCCCAAAAGCCTTAAGAGGACACCTAAGAACGCCAGATTTAAGCGTAATAATGCCACCTTCGATAGTGACATTATTATAGGTTGACATACGAACAGGAACCTCAGCGCCACCACCAGCCCCTTGATTGGTTAAAGAACCAACAACAAAGACTAGATCGTCAGCGTCTGCAACTTCTATACCCCCGCAAGTGTCATCTGCGCTGAACGGTCCCTGTCTATTACCTTGTTGGCCTTTTCCGGTTTGAGAAGAGCCGATAACATTTCCAATTTTAAACGCACTACTATTTGCGTTTCCTTTGGCAAAGCTTTTACCAAAGTTAATACCAGAAGGAGCATAGTTGGCCGGGACGCCTGTGCGACTATTCAGGTAAATATCGTGCGGTTCAATACCTTGAATAAAAGTGGTGGTTTCGCCATGATAAGAACCGTAGCCAATAGATTTACCATTGCATCCGGTAATGCCGAAATCTTGACGCGCTTGGTAAAATGCTCTTTTTTGATCCTCGTTTATCGATGGATGGAACGATTTCATGTAACTCATGTCACAACGTCATGTTCCATGGTGGTGATGGTCGTCCGGTAGGAGCAGGGATTCATGGTCAACGTGGTGGACGTGGTTCTCCGACAGTTTGGAACTCTGCCTTTCACACGGTTCAATTCTGGGACGGTCGTGCAGCGACTCTTGAAGAACAGGCCTTAGGCCCTCTCGTCAACTCAGTTGAAATGGGTATGACTTCGCATGATCTTGTTATCGAGCGAATCAAACAGATTCCCGGATATATTCAGGCCTTCAAAAAAGTTTTCCCAAAAGATAAAGAGCCTACGATTACAAATGCTGCCAAAGCAATTGCTGCTTATGAAAGAACTCTTATCACTCCAAATTCTCCGTTTGATAAATACATGAAGGGTAATAAGAAGGCCCTGACTGCTCAGCAGATTCGCGGTATGAAGCTTGTTGATGAGATCGGATGTACATCTTGTCACACTGGTGTGAACTTCGCGGGTGATGTGAAAATGGGTGAAGGTAACTATCAGCCATTCCCTCAAATTCCTGGCTCGAAGTATGACAAGCAATACGACATCATGAAAGATCTTGGCCGTTATGAAGTAACGAAGAAAGCTGAAGATAAAAACCATTGGCGTGTGCCAACTTGGAGAAACGTGGCGATCACTGCTCCTTACTTTCACAACGGAAAAGTGAAGACGCTTGATGAGGCCGTTCGTGTGATGGCAAAAACTCAGCTTGATATGGATCTGAAGGATACACAAGTTCAGGATATCGTAGCTTTCCTGAATTCATTAACAGGTGAATTCCCGAAACAGACTATGCCTATGCTTCCGAATACTGTGAATATGTCTCTTACACCTGAGAATTAATAAATGTCGCTACTCTTGCAGAGATTTCATGTCTCTGCAGGAGTGGATGATAAGTTTCTTTGAAGGGATCCCGCTTAAACCATGTTCTTTGAGATTTCGCTAGCGGCCTCGTTGAGATAACAATCCGCTCTCTGCATTCTGAAATATTCTTATATACTCCAAAAATAAAATCCAATGTCTCTTTATAGCCGATACTCTGAAGCGGTTTTTCAAGCCCAGAGAAGCCTTGAGCGAGCAGGCCTGGCGCGCGTAGATGGCGGCGAACGCGCGGAGGCCGTGCTCGACGAGCGCGGGCGAGGCGCGCAGGCCGAAGGCGCGCGCGAGGTGCGGCGGCAGCAGGCTCGCGGTGACCGCCTCGGCGACACGACCGAGCGGTGGCTGACGGACGAACGAAGGCGACCTGTCGCCAGCCGACGACCTGTCATCGGGTGGCGGCGGCCGGGCGCCTGCGGTCTCGGGGGATGCGCTGCGGCCGAACAGGAACTGGCCCATCGCGCGCGCGGCGTCGGTCACGCCGAGGCGATCGGAGGCGAGCATCGAGGTCATGTAGCGTGCGTGCTCGTCCCAGGGGGCGGGGAGGTCCGTGCGCGGGATGCCGAACAGCTGCGCGAAGCGGTGGAGCTCGACGACGTAGCGATCCTTGATCGACGTGGGCAGCGCGCCGTCGAGGCGCTCGCGCACGACGACGGTCGTGTCGAGCAGCGTGGCGTGCACCCAGCGGAGCGCGTCGACGTCGTTGGCGTGGTAGCGCGCGCCCCTCGGATATCCCGCGATCGCCGCAGGGAGCTCGCCGTGAATGCGGCTGTGGATGGTGTGCACTCGGCGCGCAGCGGCGAGCGCGTCGTCGAGGTCGCCGAACAGCATCGCGAACACGTTGCGAAACGTACGCTGGAAGCGCCCCGCGACGTCGGTGCGCGTGCGCGTGTGCCGATCGATCGCGGGCGCGACGACGGGGTGCGCGAGCTGGAGCCGCGCCGCGCGCCCGCCGCCGAGGAACACGCCGAGGTCGCCGCCGAGCCGCCACACGAGCGACCGCGGTCCGAGGATGCCGGCGGCAGGACCTGTCACCTCTTCGCACAGCGCCGCGAGCGACGCTTCGAGCTGCTCGCGCGACACGACAGGCACGCACCGATCGTCCGGCGCGCGTCGCCCGCCGTCAAGCCGCGTGCGAGGCCGTCACATCGCGCGACGAGGTCACGCGAGGCGCGGCGAAGTGCGCGGGCCGCGGAGGCGCGGGCGCACCTGCAGCGGCTGGCGACGCGCGATCGCCAGCAGCTGGCGCGTGAGCTGGGCGCCATTGGCCACCGCACGCTCGATGGGCGGCAACGCTTGCGCCACGGGCCGGCCGCGCTCCTCCAGCTTGCGCGCGAGCGCCACGTTGGTCTGCCTGAGTCCGCCGCCGGTCGGGGCCTCGGTCCCGTGGGCGTAATCGGATGGTCGTTCGGGGGAGCGGTCGCCGCCAGTCTTGCCGCACGGCACCCCGATCTCGTCGACACCCTGGTTCTCGTCGGCACGCCGTCTCCTCGAACGCTGCGGAAAGGAGAGCGCTATTCCCCCGTTGTGGAATTGCGTAAGCACGGCATCGAACGCCGGACGGACGACCTGCGCTCGAGTCTCGACGCCGCCGCGACGTCGTCGGTCGCCGCTCTCGGCATCGACGTGGCCGACCCGGCACTAGTGCCGTTGGGAGTTCGTGGTCGGATCGAGCGCATGCTTGAAGAGGGCTGGTCGAACAACGCCGCGGGCGTGGCCAGCGATCGAATGGCGGTTCGCGACGACGGGTGGGCGAAGAGTATCGGGGCAATTCGTGCTCGGACGGAGCTTGTCTATGGCGATGAGGATCCCGTCGCGAGCCGAGCGGACGCCCGCTGGTACGCGAAAGCCGTACCGGGATCGGTGGTCCGAGCGGTGCCCGGCGCGGGGCGTGCCGTGATCGTCTCGGAGTGGGCGAACATCCTCCGATTCTCACGGACGAGCTCCGCCGCGACGCGCAACTAAAACAAACGCCGGTCAGCAGGCCAAATTTCACCATATCCGATCTTGCGCGGGCAACGGAAGTCCTCGACGAAGAGATGGCATCGTGCTGAACTAAATGTCGACGTTTGTCGAGAGATCAGATTGATTGCCGTCGGACGAGGACGGTTGCACTGTGAAGAGAGTTATCGATCACGCCTTGCCGACGGGTTTGATCGAGATTGACCGTGAACGCCGCATTGTCGATGTGGGTGGCCAGGTAGGCGAATGGACCGGCTCCAGCGTCGAGCAATTGATCGGTCGCCCCATTCGTGACATCGTGTGCCCGCCAGACCGTGCTGATGTCTCCAATATTGGGTATCTCCCAGCGGTCGCCGAGATCACCCAACCCGACGGCCGCATCCTTCCGGTTCTCGTCGCGGAAGGGCCAGAGCTCGCGAGTGGTAATCGCTACGTCAGTCTCTTCGATGCGCGTGCTCAACGGCAGTTCCGCGAACGTCTCGAGCACCGTCATGCGCTGATCGAGCGAACGCAGCGACGGCTCGAACTGGTCATCGCGTTCTCGCAGTTGAGCGTCAAGCCGGTCGCTATCGTAGGCTTTGTCGGCGACCAGTTTTACAGGGGTGGCAGCCACCAGCATAAACTCAAAAAGCAACTGAACGAGGGTTACCTCGTTGGGAGAGGCGCTTGCTGTGCAGATAGCGATCGGAAGACCATGAGCGTCGACCATTGCCATGATCTTGGTCCCCTTGCCCCGCCGGGTTTTGCCCACTTCCAGGCCCCTTTTTTTGCCGACACGAACATCGCATCCAT